>BSBK01003450.1:0-155000 GCA_027943335.1 Chamaecyparis obtusa
ATATATATATATATATATATATATATATATGTATACATATATATATACATATATATATATATATATATATGTATATATATATATGTATATATATATATATATACATACATATATATACATAGTATACATATATATATATATACATATATATACATATATATACATATATATACATATATACATATATATACATATATATACATATATATATATATATATACATATATATATATATATACATATATATACATATATACATATATATATATATAGATATATATATATATAGATATATATATATATATGTATATATATATATATGTATATATGTATATATATGTATATATATATATATGTATATATATATATATATGTATATATATATATGTATATATATATATATATGTATACATATATATATATATATACATATATATATATATATACATATATATATATATATATATATATATATATACATATATACATATATATATATATATATATATATATATACATATATACATATATATATATATACATATATACATATATACATATATATATGTATATACATATATACATATATATATGTATATATATATATATATATATATATATATATATATATATATATATATATATATATATATATATATATATATATATATATATATATATATATATATATATATATAACATTACATATTATCAATATTAATATTGATATTAATTATACATTGATTAAATGATTAGTATTAATATGGTTTAATATTAATATTGATTAATAATATTTTTAATAATACATTATTAATTAATTTCATAGTTTAACTATTAATTGATTAATTATTATTATTGATGGTACACAATGAACATGTGTATAATGGTATCAATAATTCAATAAGTATATATATGTGTGTTAATATGTTTGTACATACATCAATTATGGCTCATAACAACATTTCACCCTCACAAAATGGACAGACTGAAGTTGTGAACAAAATTTTGGGGAAACTTGTTGAGATGTTTAGTTGGAGAGGAAGCCTGCTAATTGGGATTTGATTTTGGCACAAGCAAAGTTTTCTTATAATAATTCTACGAATAAAAGCACTAAGAGGACACCATTTGAGATTGTTACTGGATTTAATCCTAAGGGGAACCATAGAGTTGAGAGATTTACCTACTGAGACAAGAAGAAGTGCTAAAGCTAAGGATTTTGCAGTATTCATTAGAACTTTACATGATGAAGTTAAAAAGAATTTGGAGGACAGTAATCTGAAATACAAACAAAGAGCAGATAAGAGAAGGATACATAAATATTTTGAAGTTGGATGTCAGGTTATGATTCATTTGAAGAAGAATAGATTTCCAATTGGTACCTACAACAAGCTGAAAATAAATAAGTCTAGACCTTGTAAGATTCTGAAAAAGTTTGACAGTGGAAAATGCTTATGAAGTGGAATTACAGAGGACATGGATATATCACCTATATTCAAACATTGTTGATATCTTTGAGTACTTTGAATCAAATGATGAGATAGAAGATGATTTGGATTATCCTAAGAAGAACAAAGACAACATTGAGAAGATCTTGAATAGCAGAGTGAACAAGAGTACAAGAGGAAAAGACTACATGGAATATCTAGTTTAGTGGAAGAACAAGCCAGTTGAAGATAGTTCATGGATTACACAAGCTGAGTTGGATCTTTATGATTTAGGTCAGAATATGAGTAGTGCTTGATGTGGACATCAATTCTTTATTTATCCCATGTGTCTGATGTAGGAGCATCTTGGGTCTTTGAGCAATCTTGCATCAACCAAAAACATTTCCTGATTTCTGTACCTATTTTCTGTTGTTTTCTTTATAATCATTGCATTTGTTGGTTTCATGGTGTGTGCAGCTTACATGATGTTGAGGACCTAATTTGGAACCTTCTCCTATGAGCACATAAATATTGGATGGATTGTTTCAAAGTTACAACTATTTTCCTTGCCGTTGGAGTCGTATTTTCCTGCAATTTTGGTGCTGATTGCGCATAGTGGCGACGTTGATCCTTATAGAATCAGACTTTACTCTCTTAAGAAATTTAGGAGGACCTAAATTAATATCATTTACCAAGAGCGCAAGTCCTAATTCATTATGAGTAAAAAGTTATGCCCATTTTGCTCGGGGACCTATTTTTTGCCAGTTTTCATGCAAAACGTGGAGTGTTTCATCTTGCATGGTTCTGTGTGATGAGATGGGGCCTTGAGAAGTTAGGGGAATGTTCTTGGGTCATGTTTGGATCTAAATCCAAAGGAACATCAATTGGTGATCACTCTTTCATTATTTTTTATTTAAATCTTCCAGACTGGACCTATAATGTAATTAAATGCCTTACTGGTTGACTTATGGCTTAGCTGGCTATATAAGGGGTCTAGATTGATGTAGTAGGGAAATGAATAAGAAGGATTATCAAGATACATCATTGGAGACAAAGATAGGATGCAAGCTATGATTTTGATTTCATAATTCTCATTATATACGGCCGAAACCCGGAAGGCCTCACAGCCGGGCATGTTGAAAGAAATAATATAAGTTCTCTGTTGTTGCTGCTAGTTGATTGCCTCATATCCATTGTGATTTCATTACTTTCATGTGAAATTATATTTCTCCCATTGTGTAACTTAGAGCAGGGCTTGTTTCTGATTCAAGTGGAGTCAAGGTTGTTGATTCTACTTGTATCTACCCTACCCCTGCGTCACAAAAGAACCCCACCACCACCAAACTTATCTAGTCATTCCTCTAATCTATCAATGTACATCCTAAATAGAGTAGGGGATAAAGGGAACCCCTAATTGACTCCAATATCACTTTCAAAGCATTCTGATAAGCCATGTTTAGTTTTGATTTTGGCCCAAACTTGGTCATATAACCTATGGATAGCAGCCCTATAATGTTCTAGAATTTTCAACTCTTCCATTCTATTCTGAAGTTTGCTTCTTGAAACCGTGTCAAAAGATTTCTTGAAGTCTAAAAAGCAACCAAAAACCTCTCCCCTTGGGTATCCCAAAATTTCTCAGTCAAGTGCCTGAGTGTGTTGTAATGATCTATCATAGAGCATTTTGGCCTAAAACTTGATTGCCCTTTGGCCCTCTTTCCTTCCTTTTCAGTCCAAGTGTTGATTCTCCTTTCTATCATGATCCCAAAAAGTTTATTGAAAAGAGGGTTGATCGTTATAATGCAATAATTTGAAGGGTTGTTAATGTCACCACTTTTGTGTAAGGGGGGTGACAACACTAGTGGTCCAATTTGTTGGAAACCCCTTCTCAATGACCCCATTAAATATTATTTTGATGTGAGGTGTGAGCAATTCAATACCCCATTTTAATTATCTCACTTGTAGACCAACTATATCATGAGATTTACCTATCGCAAGCTTTATGATTTCTTCTTTAATGTTTTTTGGTGAGAAGAGTTTAGTTCTTGATGTGATTACTAGGGGGTGTCTTTATCTTGTCCCCTCTCATATAGTTGTTTTTCATACTCTATCTATTGAGTCTCTATGATATTATTGTCTTTATTTACATTTATTTGCTACTATTCTTTCCAAAATCCTCTTGGATTGGTCCTCCCAAGGGAAATCAATTCTTTCCTTCGAGTTTTCATATACTCCTCTATTTTTAGTCTTACAATCCTTGTGTACTCCCTATTATTTCCTCATGTTTTGCTCATTTTCTTTGCTACCTGTTGGCATGCTTTTAGCACCCCTATTTTAAACTTTTAAATCAAGCCCCCACTCCATTAAATGCAAGTGTTGCATAATTTTTAAATATTTTGTGAAGTTATGTAAAGTAAGAGACATGTTTTGCAAAGTCAGTCCTCCCGTTGAACTACAAATCTTGAACTATTTTAGTTCAAAGTTCAAGGTTCAACTGTTGGATGTAAATTGTAACAAGCCTTGGGTGGTAGCCAATTCATGCCTTTTATGATGCTTCATTTCTTTGTAAATGCACTAAGGGGCAGTGCTTCATTTTCAAGCATTCAAATTGAGTTCAAGTTTTCATTTCAAAGGCAACATGCAAATGCTATTGACATATTGAACCTGAATTTTGAACCTTCTCAGTTCAAAGTTCAAAGTTCAATGACACAATGATTTGTGTTTACTTAGTTCAAAGTTCAAAGTCTGAAAGCATAGTGCATGATTTTAAAGTTCAAATTTTAGAGTTCAATGTGCAGAGTCAGATTTCAAGTTCAAAATGCAGATTTTGAAATGCAAGTTCACCAATCTAGAGTTAAGTTTCTAAAGAACATTTTGATGGTTCAATAGCATGGTCTCAGGCTTCATCAACCTCAATTCTAGAACTATTGGTGGCAATGATATCCCAATAGAATGAATGAGATTCATTAATGTGGTTTCCCAATATAACAATGAAAGTATCACTACTGGTTTATGAAGGAATTTAAATGCAATGCTCTGAATGTTAACAGGGGCATGGGTAACAGGATTCGCATTTTTAAATTGATCCCGTAAACATCATTTTTCCCACATTTGAAGATGAATTGCACATATGTGAAGAATGGTCTCAAATAGTTTGACAAAATATCAAAATGTCACACCCTGATTTATTGCAGGCATCAGTTAATGGTCTTTCCCATAAATCACACCTGAGCCTATGGATTAGAAGTGGATCAAATGAACTTTCCAAATATGCAAGTGACCAACTTTCTCTCTTATCACAAAATCAATATGTGATTTGTGCATTGTTGACTAATAAAAGAAGAAAAATAAGGAGAATTCTGTGTGTAGAAAAGCACTTTTACAGGATAAATTTATAGAATTTCTCAATGGTCTAGAAATCCATTGGAAACAATTCAACAAAAATGGATGTGTTCTTAGGTAGATTGGTATTGTTACCAAAGATGTGAAAGTGATTGCAAACTCTATTTTTGCAAGGCGGATTTTATGATAGTCGTATATACCTTCACTCAGAGATGCATAACTTTCAGCTCGAATGTAATTTCCCCAATCGTTGTAGTGAAGTTGAAGAAAACTAGGATTGTGGAAACATATCCGAAAATGAGCTCAATCCAATAGTAGAATAAAAGTTATGCCCCCCGCATGGAGACCCATTTTTTTCTGTCAAAGATATTTTCGTCCGCCCAACATTTAAATGTTTTTATTTTTGGTTTGACATATTCAAATGCTAGTTGTAAAATTATCATTTAATATGTTAAGCTATATCTTTATAAACTTTAAAATCCATAGTTTATAAAGATATCATGTTTTTAAAAGAGAAAAACTTTGGGAATGAATGGAAAATATTTCCAGGAATAAGTTATGGAATAAAATTGAAAAGTTACGGGAAGTGAAAGAACAAGGTGAAAGTATTCAAGAATCAGTTATTGAAATGATTGCTAGGATGAAGATTATTTAGAGGAAGATTTTGATGAAGCGGGGGTTCTTCTTTTCCAGCAGTCAGTTGGCAACAGAGAGAGGGAGAACATTTTTTGAATTCTATATTTATAGCAGAGGACTGAAGGAGAATTGATATTTCAGTTTTGTTTTTGTAGAGCTGGTCTTTTTGTGCAAAGATATGATGATTAGTTGGTCATTATATTAAGCATCTAAGAATAAATAGATTTTGTATATCTAAATCTGTAGGTTTTGGTGTATGATTTTCTGATTGAAATAAATCTGTGGGTGATTCCAGTCATTCTTAGATGTTGTTTTGCCTCTCTTTTCTAGAATTATAAATGTAATACAAGATGTTAAATTCTCCTTTACTTATTTGTTTTAGGGAGATTAGATGTGCGATCTGTTGGTCATTCATTCATTTCTTTCTAAGCTTTTAAATCTGTTAATCACATTTTTCCCATGTTGATGGGTAAATGTTAGGCTGCCTTTGTGTCTTCTAGTTAAAGACATATCCAATTATTTAATTCATTGTAAATCTTTCTAAGAGGGAGCTGTACCTCTCAATTCAGAGGAAGATTATCAATTCAATGATAATCTATCCAACTGTTAGTAGCATTTTTACTTTCATTTGGGCATTATGAGTGAGCCTGTGTTGGTATTTTTGAAGTGCAAATATGTTTACTAACATATTTTTGGCAACTCTGTTGGGGAAATGGACATGAAAGATCAGTATTTTCTTTTCTCAGTAAAAACTTCTATTATTATCTCAGTATAAAAGAGATTGGCGACTCCGTTTTGTAATTTTCAGAATCTTTTGGTTAAAAAGAGTCCAGTTTATTATGGCTTTGATTGCAGCCCAGCCATGGAGACCCCAGTTTGGGCCTCTTGCTCTGTCATTACTTTCAACCCTACCTAAAAGGCCAAAAGAGTATGTTCCTACATTTTTTGGAGATAAAAATGAATGCCCAAAATTTCACATTAAAGCATTCAGTGTTGCCCGCAGTATTCTTGGTGTACAAGAAGAAAATGTCTATGTGAGATTGTTTGTTGGAAGCCTGATTGGTAAAGTTGCTGATTGGTTCAAGAATTTACAAAGTGGATCCATTAGTTGTTGGAACGATCTGAAGGTAAAATTCCTTGATAGATTTGGATCTGCAATTGATATAGGTAAATTATTAGTAAATTTTGTTCAAATCAAGATAGAGGAAAATGAATCTATGAGAAGTTTCATTGACATATTTAATAGATGTGTTAGTAAAATGCCTCATGCAAGTCAACCAACTGAAAATAATCAGTTATCTATTTTTATTGTTGCATTGCAAACTGAGATCAAATTTTTGTTGAGGCAAAAGAAATTGCAAAATTTAAAAGATGCTCAAAGGGAAGCTGTGGAAATAGATGATTGTATGACTTTGAGTGGAATAAAGTATTTGGATACATATGCTGCAAATATATCTCAATCTGAAATTTATCTTTATGATCAAAATGTGTATCCAAAGAAAAGCCCTTTACAAAGGGAGCTTGTCATTAAAGGAGTGCAACCAACACAATCTATTTCTTGTTTCCAAAACTTGACCGTTTTTAATGATCAAGACTTCCAATCAGCTCCTGTGATTGAAAATAATCCTTCTAGTGTTGCTAGAATAAATTATTTACATGTTGAGCATGAGGATGAGTTAAAAAATGTGTATGACCATACTACACTATCAAAAAAATCATTAACATGCCTACATGCACTGTCCATTGAGAAAAGATCCAATGATGGAATATTGTATGCAAGCTTGCCTAAAAGCATTTCCTTTTCAGATTTTGAGGCCTTTACATTTTCTAATGCATTTCCAGCAAGTAATTTTAAGCATGATAGTATGATGGAGAAGCAAGAACAAGAAATCTATAGTGATGATAAGATAGAAGATATCTTGCATATTGATTTACAGGTAGATTTTGAGTCTTTTCAGTTTGATTGCATGCAAGTTAGTAAAGAGGTTTTACAGTCTAAGGTATTGAAGAATCATGAGAGATCTTATGAAGAGAAAGATGATGAAAACTCTTTTGCTTTCAATATGACATCACATACACAATCTGAATTAGAGATATTCAAGTTTGATTATGAAGATGTGTTGCTTAATAGTAATCCCATTCTGGAACCATTTTGTTTTGATGATGTTCTTGATAATGCATCCTTGGAAAACAAGTATCAAACAAATTCAAATTCAGATTTTAAAAGGTGCATTCTTGCAGATCATCCTTTCACTCTTGAAGAATGTTGTCCAATCAAATGCCTAACTTGTTTTTCTAACATTCATATGGGAGGCACTAGTTTTCTCGGCACAAATCAGCTCATTCAATATGGTGTCAGCACATTGCAACCAAAAATCTATGATGAAACATGGCTCTTTCAGAGTGAGTTTTTACTTGCAAAATTCTTGCTCACTATTGATTTGTTTTTCAATATTGGAGAGATTTCTAGATGGTAGCTGGTATGTGTTGCTTCATGTGGATGCATCTCATTATTCCAGAAAGGTTCATTCCTTTTGCAGCCCATGAACGATTTTGTGTAAGTAATCTTTTCCCTAGTTCTTGTGGTGGGAGTTTCCTGCATGTGTACATACTTGTAAATAAGTTTGGTTTGGCTAGTTTTTGTGGTGCTGGTAGTTTTGTTGTGTTTTTCTCCCTCCATCCTCTACATGCAACTCCCTGTTATCAGCTTTGATTCCATTGCCCAATGGCTAGACACTGTTCTTACCAAAGATATTGGATTCTTTATGTCTTTATCATCCACATCCCCAGTTGGAGCTAGTTGTTGGCATGCTTTTAGCACCCCTATTTTAAACTTTTAAATCAAGCCCCCACTCCATTAAATGTAAGTGTTGCATAATTTTTAAATATTTTGTGAAGTTATGTAAAGTAAGAGACATGTTTTGCAAAGTCAATCCTCCCATTGAACTACAAATCTTGAACTATTTTAGTTCAAAGTTCAAGGTTCAACTGTCAGATGTAAATTGTAACAAGCCTTGGGTGGTAGCTAGTTCATGCCTTTTGTGATGCTTCATTTCTTTGTAAATGCACTAAGGGGCAGTGCTTCATTTTCAAGCATTCAAATTGAGTTCAAGTTTTCATTTCAAAGGCAACATGCAAATGCTATTGACATATTGAACCTGAATTTTGAACCTTCTTAGTTCAAAGTTCAAAGTTCAACGACGTGATGATTTGTGTTTACTTAGTTCAAAGTTCAAATTTTGAAAGCATAGTGCATGATTTTAAAGTTCAAATTTTAGAGTTCAATGTGCAGAGTCAGATTTCAAGTTCAAAATGCAGATTTTGAAATGCAAGTTCACCAGTCTAGAGTTAAGTTTCTAAAGAACATTTTGATGGTTCAATAGCATGGTCTCAAGTTTCATCAACCTTAATTCTAGAACTATTGGTGGCAATGATATCCCAATAGAATGAATGAGATTCATTAATATGGTTGCCCAATATATCAATGAAAGTATCACTACTAGTTTATGAAGGAATTTAAATGCAATGCTCTGAATGTTAACAGGGGCACGGGTAATAGGATTCACATTTTCAAATTAATCTCGTAAACATCATTTTGCCCACATTTGAAGATGAGTTGCACATATGTGAAGAATGGTCTCAAACAGTTTGACAAAATATCAAAATGTCACACCCTGATTTATTGTAGGCATCAGTTAATGGTCTTTCCCATAAATCACACTTGAGCCTATGGATTAGAAGTGGATCAAATGAACTTTCCAAATATGCAAGTGACCAACTTTCTCTCTTATCACAAAATCAATATGTGATTTGTGCATTGTTGACTGATAAAAGAAGAAAAATAAGGAGAATTATGTGTGTAGAAAAGCACTTTTACAGGATAAATGGTCTAGAAATCCATTGGAAACAATTTAGCAAAAATGGATGTGTTCTTAGGCAGATTGGTATTGTTACCAAAGATGTGAAAGTGACTGCAAACTCTATTTTTGCAAGGCGGATTTTATGATAGTCATATATACCTTCACTCAGAGATGCATAACTTTTAGTTTGAATGTAATTTCCCCAATTGATCCAGTGAAGTTGAAGAAAACTAGGATTGTGGAAACATATCCGAAAATGAGATCAATCCAATCGTGGAATAAAAAGTTATGCCCCCCGCATGGAGACCCATTTTTTCTGTCAGAGATATTTTCGTCCGCCCAGCATTAAAATGTTTTTATTTTTGGTTTGACATATTCAAATGTCAGTTGTAAAATTATCATTTAATATGTTAAGCTATATCTTTATAAACTTTAAAATCCATAGTTTATAAAGATATCATGTTTTTAAAAGAGAAAAACTTTGGGAATGAATGGAAAATATTTCCAGGAATCAGTTATGGAATAAAATTGAAAGTTACGGGAAGTGAAAGAACAGGGTGAAAGTATTCAAGAATCAGTTATTGAAATGGTTGCTAGGATGAAGGTTATTTAGAGGAAGATTTTGATGAAGCGGGGGTTCTTCTTTTCCAGTGGCCAGTTGGCAACAGAGAGAGGGAGAACATTTTTTGAATTTTGTATTTACAGCAGAGGACTGAAGGAAAATTGATATTTTAGTTTTGTTTTTGTAGAGCTGGTCTTTTTGTGCAAAGATATGATGATTAGTTGGTCATTATATTAAGCATCTAAGAATAAATAGATTTTGTATATCTAAATCTGTAGGTTTTGGAGTATGATTTTTTGATTGAAATAAATCTATGGGTGATTCCAGTCATTCTTAGATGTTGTTTTGCCTCTCTTTTCCAGAATTATAAATGTAATACAAGATGTTAAATTCTTCTTTACTTCTTTGTTTTAGGGAGATTAGATGAGCGATCCATTGGTCATTCATTCATTTCTTTCTAAGCTTTTAAATCTGTTAATCACATTTTTCCCATGTTGATGCGTAAATGTTAGGCTACCTTCGTGTCTTCTGATTAAAGACATGTCTAGTTATTTAATTCATTGTAAATATTTCTAAGAGGGAGCTGTACCTCTCAATTCAGAGGAAGATCATCAATTCAATGATAAGCTATCCAACTGTTAGTAGTATTTGTACTTTCATTTGGGCATTATGAGTTAGTTTGTGTTGGTATTTTTGAAGTGCAAATCTGTTTACTAACACTACCTTACATTCTTCATCATATCATAGGTTAGATGGAAAGTTGTTTTTGTTGTTTATTTTAGGCCTAGATCTTTTGCATGAGCTAATAGCCTTTAGAACTACTAAGGTCAACTTGATGTTTTCTATAGCCGTCTTGTTTGAAAAGTTCCCCTTATTGGTTTCCACTTCTTGTAGTTCCCTTTGGAGCATTGTTTGAAAATTTTCTTGGTTTTCTTACATCAAAAGGATTGTGCCTTGAGTAGTTTCTTTATTTTTATTTTGTTTCGAGGGAATCAAATGTAGGATAAGATAGTGCTTCCACCAGGAACTCATAGTGTAGCTCATGTTCAAGTTGTTGTAATAAAGTAGATAGCGTTGCCATTGCATTGGCAGCCTTATTCTTTGTTCTAGGAATTTGCTCAAATGTGATAGCTAGGAAATACTTCTTTAGATCATCCACCATTCTCTTGTAAGGAATGAGTTTTTCATCTTTAGTTTGGTACACATCATTGACTTGATGGATAACAAGTTGAGAGTCTCCATGAATGTGTAATTCTATTACTCGCTACTCAATTGCTATTTTCATGCCATTCAAAAGGGCTTCATATTCTGCAATATTATTTGTGCAAGGGAACTTTAATCTGAATGCTTTTGGGATTGAGTATCCCTGAGGAGTTATGAACAATATGCCTGTGCCTGACCCATTATGTGTGTAGGAGCCATCAAAGAATAACTGCCATTCTCTAGAAGAAAGAGTCATGATAGAGGAATCTGGAAATTCCATTTGCATTGGTGTAATATCAATCATAGGTGCATCTGCTAATTGATCAACAATAACCTATCCTTTGATAGCTTTTCTTTCCACATATTCAATGTCAAATTCACTTAAGAGCATGACCCATTTAGCTAATCTACCTATGAGGGCAGCTTTGCTTAGTAGGTACTTGAGTGGATCAATCTTAGCTACCAATTGTGTGGTATGAGCTAACATGTAGTGTCTCAATTTTTGTGATGCAAAGATCACAGCTAGATAAGCTTTCTCAATCATTGAATAGTTCTTCTCATATGCAACCAATGTCCTATTGATATAGTATATAGCTCTTTCCTTTTTTGTTCTCATCCTGTTGTGCAAGCAATGCCCCCAGTGATGTATCTGTAGCAGAGACATATAAGATCAATGGCTTCCCATGAATAGGAAGCATCAAAATAGGAGGATTTGATAAATATTTTTTGATATGGTCAAAGTTCTTCTCACATTCTTCATTCCATGCAAAGGTCACACCTTTATGTAATGTTTTTGTAAAAGGTTGTGATATATCTGCCAACTGTGATATGAATCTTCTTATAGATTGAACTCTTCCTTGCAATGTCCTCATTTGACTAATATTCTTTGGAGGTTGCATTTCCATTATGGCCTTCACTTTAGCTGGATCAACTTCAATGCCCTTCTTTGAAACTATGTATCCTAAGAGCTTTCTAGAAGTGACACCAAAAGCACACTTCTTAGGATTTAGTCTAAGACTAAATTTTTCCATTCTGTCTAGTATCTTACTCAAGTCATCTAGATGTTGAGCTCTAATCATAGATTTTGCTAAAGTATCATCAATGTAATCCTCCATAATCCTATGCATCATGTCATGAAAAATAGATGTCATGGCTCTTTGATATGTAGCACTAGCATTTTTTAGCTCAAATGGCATGACATTCCAACAGAAGGTGTCCCATGCACATGTGAAAGCAGTTTTCTCTTGATCCTCTAGAGCAATTTTTATTTGATTATTCCTAGAAAAAACCATCCATTAAAGAATACATCTCAAAGCCCGCAGTCATGTCCACTATCATATCAATGTTAGGTAATGGAAAATCATCCTTAGGGCATGCTTTGTTCACATCTCTAAAGTCTGTGCACACTCTGATTGATTTATCTAGTTTTGAAATAGGTACAATATTAGAGATCCACTCTGCATAGTCAATAACTCAGATGAATTTGGCTTTCAGGAGCTTCTCTAATTTAGCTTTTACCAAGAGTGCAACATGAGGATGCATCTTTCTTAATTTTTGCTTGACAAGTTTGACATTTGGAGCTATAGATAAATGATGCATTACAAGATTAGGATCCAACCCTAGCATATCTAAATATTCCCATGCAAAGTTGATCTTCTTCTCTATTAGGAATGTTGTAATTTTTTTCTTCTCTTCTTGTGATAAAGATTGTGCTACATGAATCAACTGTGGTTCTTCTGCTATTCCCAAATTGATGGATTGAGTGGGCTCAATTAGAACTAGAGATCTGTCCTGTAAATGACTCAGAAGGACATCAAATATCTCATCCTTAGGTGCCTCAGAGAGGTTTTCAGCTTTGGATACATCTTTTATTTTTACTTTTGTAGGTTCTGAGACTACCACAAAGTGGTTTTCACCCTCAGAACTCCTATTCTTTTTCTTTTTATTCTTATTTTCCTGACTAAGATACTTGATGTCTGACTCCATCATGCTAATGCTTGGTTCATTGATGGAAGTACTCATAGGCTCAACTGTATTGAGGTAGCAAGCAAGGGCATAGTCATTCAGGAAGGTATAAATACCATGGCTTAGATTTGTGGAGGTTTGGTCAATAAGGTTTGGATATTGGATAGTCAAGATGGGGAAAGATTGGGAGATAGTGTTTACAAATATGGATCTATCATCATTGGTCCTAACCCAATGCTCAAGTTCAAATGTGATATTACAACTTAAGACATTCAATTCATGAATAGGCTCAATGTCATTGTGGGAGTCCAATTCATCCATAGGTGGATTAGACTCGATAGGTTCATCATTTCACTCTAGACTTACATTGGGTTCAGGTGCATATTGGTGAATAACATCAACATGTTTCTCTATAATAAGCTCATCTTCTTTTGGAATGGCTCCCCATTCATAGTCATTAGATTCCTCATCTATGCCTCTAGGAAATCTAAGAACATGAGTAAAGTCAAGATGAATACCCCAAGAAGGGTTACCCTTAGATTCTGATTTGAATTCATACTCGTGAGAATCTATCTCAGAATAACTACCACCTTCCTCTTCTTGATTGTTTTCAAGATTAGTTGGTTCTTGTGTTGCAACTATCTCTTGATTGATAGTAGGTTCTTGTGTTTCTACTACATTAATTCTTTTGATTGGATCATCTTTATCATCAAGAAGGTCTTTGATTTCTTTAGGCAAATGTTCATAAGGAACAAGTTTAGAGCTGTCTGAATCACTATTTGATCATTCAGTTTCTTCCTTCTTAAGAAGGGGTTCGCCTGGTGTGATCTGCTCTATGACATGAGAACAATTACCTTTGAGGTGAAAGGGTTTCTTTTTAAATCCTAAGCCAACTTTGTCTTTATTTTCTCTACCAATATGTGGGATAGGTGCCTCAAGACCTTTTTCCTCTGACTCCTAGAGGTCCTTTACCTAGATATCCCATCTTAGCTATCAATTTATCTCTTGGGCCATATGACTTAGAAAGATCTTTTGGTACTATTGAGTTACTAGTTTGAATATCATGGGATTCAGATTCATCTTTGTATAGCCATGCAAGTACAGCTTCATCCTCTTCAAATTCTTTCTTGGAGACTTGTTCTACTACAAAATTATTTTTATATGCCTCAAGAGGTTCTTTAGAGTCTGGTTTGGATTGTTTCAAAGATTGTCCATAAGACTTAGGTGAGATAGGGAGAGATGTCAAAGATAAGACTGGCTCTATAGTATATTCTCCCATACTATTTTCTTTGATATTAACCTCTTTTTCAAGATCTTCCATTTTAGATGTGGATGCTTCTTTAGTTGGTTCAATGGAAGATTCTCTGTTATTAGGCACAAGTTTATCTGCACTTTCCTTCAATGTATTGCAAGTGGTGGATATGTCTGCTGGAATATTGATCTCTACTCCTTCATAAGGAAATTTAAAGCATTGGTGAAATGTAGAAGGAATAGCCTTCATCTCATGTATCCATGGTCTCCCTAGAAGAATGTTGTAAGCCAAAGGTAGATCAAGAACTTGACATATAGTATCTTTGATAACTGGACCTGCTCTGATAGGTAAGACAATGGTGCCTTTAGAAGATCTTTCTTGTTCATCATAGGCTTTTATAGTTATTTTCTTTCTAGGATCAATAGCCAATTTAGAAAATCCCAATTGTGTGACCAAGCTATAAGAATAAATGTTTAGGCCAGCGCCCCCATCTATCAACACATGTTTGACTCTACGGTTCTGGATCAAGACTTCTATATGCAAGGGCTGGTTATGTGGGTGACTCAAGGAGTTTTAATCTTCCTCTGAAAAGGATATATACTATGGATATGTAAGATGTCCAACCATAGTCTGGAACCTATCTAAATCAAGGTCATCAGGAACATTGGATCTGAGCAAAGCTTTATCTAGAATGGCTCTATGAGCTGGAGATATTCAAAGCAACTCAAACATGGAGATTTTTGCATTAGTGTGTTAGAGTTGTTGAACAATTCTATAAGATGTTGGCCTCACATCTTTAGGATTGGAAGATTTAGAAACAACCTTCTGTTTGGAAGTGGAAGAAAGATTGAAGGGCATCTTAGGGACATTTGATGAATCTAGGATTTGTCTGTTCAGATGTGCTTGAGCTTGTGATCGAGTAACTGTGTTAGCTGAAGGATGATCTCTATCTCTTCACATAATTGTGATGACATTGCAATGTTTAGAGAGACAGGGTTCAACCATATTGATAACAACATTATTTCCAGGGTAAGCATAATTGACCTTTGCCCCCATATTAGGCTGAGAAGATGAAACTTCTTGACCATGTTTTAGAAATGGTTATGTGAATGTTGTGTGATCATTATTGCTCTTATGATTTTCAATTGTGATGTCACCTTTATCAATCAGATCTTGAATAGTATGTTTCAAGCGTAAGCAGTTATTCATTTTATGACCTTTACCCCGATGGAAATCACATAATTCATTCTCTCTCCACCATTTTGGTTTAGGATCTGGATCAGATTGTCAGATCTCAGGCAAGGATATGATGTTATTAGCTAGCAGAGTTCTCATAGTTGATTCTAAAGATTCTCTAAGAGGAGTGAACGTACATTTATTATCAGTGGACCACTTTTTATACTCTGGCTTCTTTTGAGATGATTTAGGCACCTTTTATTCTGAAGCTTTTATGGCTCAGGTACCAATGGTTAGATTGAAAGCTGGTGCCTTTGATGGGGCATGGATAGTGTCAAAAACACTATCGATGACAATGCCTTTATTCTTGTTCTAGTTTTTGTTCTTGTCTTTAGAACTGGATCCCGATTCGTACTTATCCTTTTGCAGTGTGATTTCTCCTTTTTTCACAAGTACTTTTTAATTTTGATCGCATTGTCTACCATTTTATCAAAAGATGTATGATCTTGCATTTGTAAAGGGTAGTTGATCTCTGGAATATGATTATTGATGAAGATTTCTAGTTTCTCAGTTTCTGGAATAGGCCTAGCATATAGAGAGAATTTCTTCCTCCATCTCTTGAGAAATGTCAAGAATGGTTCACCTGGATATTGTTTGAGATTGTAGATATCGATCATGGTGACTAGATGTTGAATGTTGTAGGAGTATTGTTGATAGAACAATTTGATCAACTCCTCAAAAGTTTTGATAGTAGAAGGCAATCTAGAGAACTAATGAATGGTTGCTCCCCCTAGAGATCGAGGAAAGAGACGCATCAGATAAGTTGGTTTATGCATGAACTCCATAGATTGTGTACAAAATTCTCTAACATGATCTTGGGGATCCGAGTGTCCATCATACTTATCATACTTAGGCATCTCCACTCTTTTTGAGAATAGTGGCATGCACAAGTCTTTGTCAAATGGAAAAGGACATAGGGCCTCCATGGAGAACTCCTTGGGTTCCTTTTCTTTCTCAAGGTTATTAAGCTTGACTAGCATGGCATGCATCTGTTTCATCATAGCTATGAGTGGAGTTTCTTCCTCATGTGTAATGATATCTTCAACATTAAAGTTGGGAGGAAGTTTAGCTCCTTGATGAGCCAATTGTAAAAAGTATGCCTCTCTGTCTTCTTTCAAGAAATGCTTCATCATTTTGATATTGAGCAATTTCTTCAGGTGTGGGTTCCTGATCTACACCATGTTGAGATTGAGCTCTTTGAGAGCCAAAGTTTGTCCCTGCTTGAGACATGGTAGGAGTTCTACCTGGGATAGATTGATGTGGAGTTTGTTGATTACCTTCGTGAGTTGATGAAGGAGGAATGTAACTAGTTTTTAATCGAAAGTTGCCAAGACCGTCATCTTCATAAAGACCAGAATTGTAGAGTTGTTCAAGAGTTGGACCTACGTGAGTAGACAAAGTTCTGGTGTTAAGTGCTTCTCTCAATTTCTTGTGAGAGGAAGCTCTAGTTTCCACCATTAATCTTGGGTGAATCAAAAGAATATGACGAAGACAATTGAAGAAGGATCTGATTCAAGAAGATCAAATGATGCAACCTTGTCAAGGTTTTGATTAATTAAAGCTTAGATTAGATGTAGATGAAGGAGACTATGCCTTGGATGTATGGGCAGACTCCCAAAAGATAGCGGACATGAGTTCACAACACTTAGTCATTTTGATTGATTGATTGATAATTGATAGTTATGACAAGGTTTTGACACAAGATGATAAAGACTCAAATCAATTAAACATAAGGCTAAATCACATTCAAAAGGCCACTTTAGGAAAATGATGGGATTCTTAGTATTTGCTGCTTTGTTCCTGACATAGTGATTTGTTTGATAGATTCTAGAAATAGGCTGGAAAAGCCGAGTCTCTGATAGTTCTGACAACTTTCTGACAACTTTTTGAAATTTCTCAAATGACTTTCTACAGGCTTGTACGATAGTGGGTATAGCATGAAACGACAATTGAAAAACTCGTACGATTATTGCAAAACTCGCAAGAAAGTTGATAGCAGGAATTTTGACTTTTGAAAATGACTGGCAACAAAACTTGTACAATAATGTACCTGATACCATACGATAATCTGGGGGTTCTGAAATGACAATAGCCAAAAGTCGTATGACTTTCTGACTTTACAAAATGATTGTTGACTCCAGAAAGGTGTTTCACTTCAATTTTTACAAATTTTTGGGTTTTTAGTTTTAGATTGTTTGCAAATTTCAATGTCTAGATTTGAGGATTGTAACAGATTTGTTCATTTTCAGTAACCAGATAGATAAGCAAGCATGCAAAATAGCAAGCAAGTGATTTCAAGCATGTTTGAAAACAATGAACAAGGGAAAAAGCAACCTTGCGTATGAACAATCAAGTGACTTATTTGTGCTAATCCTTAGAATTGCTAATTGTGTATGTTCCAAAAAGTTTTGCAATAACACACATATTCCTAGAAAATGAAAATTTGGCCTCACTAGGGTTTTTAGTAATGGTTTGACTCTGCAACTTTTATGATCCAAGAGGGTGAACTCCAATCCAGGCGCACTAGGGTTTTGACATAGTCTGAGAACTTAATCTTCAAGATCTACTAGGGAGATTTGATAGCCCAACAAGAGACCACACCTATGGAGATTTCTTCCAACGGGACATTTATATAGCAGTTGTCACTACCACGACAAAAATGGCTATTACCGCTTGAGGTTTCATCAACATGGTTGACCCAATTAAGGGAATGTCCACTACGGTTAACCCTCTCTAAAGGTGACTCACAAGATATACCACATGGGGACTAGATTAGATTCAAGGATCTGGGTTTCTGGTACTATCCAAAAAGGAAGTAGAGCATAATCCCCTAGCCTCTTCACTTCACCAAAACAAAGAAGACAGATAAATTCGATGCGCTAAGACTAAGATTATCTCACAAAGATGTATGACGTCAACCTCTTATGATCTATCAACCTCTTCGGAGAGAGAATGCATTGATCAAAAGTTGAAGACACATGGATATAGTAGAACATGAGATGCCCTCAGTATCCTCCCTACCTACAAGGGTTCCTTCATTGAGAAGAATTTCACTGGAAATTGACTCTCTCAAGAGCCACAAATAGTGTTCATAGGGCCTATTTACTATGTGTAACAAGGATGCTGAAAAGCAAATCTATGTTCATTTTTATAGCCCAAAATGAAATATGTGATATGAAAGCAATAAAGGTCACACAAGCTTGACATGCAAGAGTTATTTTTTATCCAAATCGAAATTTTATTAGCTGAAAAGGTTACCTGGATTCCTCACAACACGCTTAGTAGATTCTTACCTATTTTTAGCAATTCTTGCACTTTTTCCAATAAAAAACCAGTGAAAATCAATCAAAAATAGAGAATTTCAATTGTTAGGGTCAGCTGTTAGTCAAAATCTGAAAACCAAATCTGGAAAACTACCTGAAAAGGTGAAATGACAATTGAAACTTGGCACTGAAACTCGTACGATAGTGGGTTACCTCCCAGATGACAATCTAGAAGCTTGTACGATAATGGGTATCAGATCACATGAAAATCTAGCTTCCAGACGACAGTGGCTTTTTGCTTGCATGATCCTCGATCAAATCAACTATCGTACAATGGTGGGTATCTCTTGGTATGAGTTTTTGACAAAACTCATACGAAAATTGTATGGACAGAGAATAAAAATTGTAGCTTGGTGGGTGCTAGAAATGTGTGTGTGAATTTTGTACCTAATCTGCAGACACAACACTTCAGTAAAACATTAGAGGTTAGCTAAAATTGAAATCATGCAATAAATGAAAAACTAAACTAACTAGGTGATTTATTGCCTTCTAGTAGATGCGAGTATGTATTCTCAGATTGGACCGAGATCAGTGACCTTGATGACACCTAAATGAAGGATTTGAATGCAAAATCTAGATATGGAATGAATACAATTAATCTATTTTTTTTTGTTTTTCTGTGCAATTATGATAATGAAAACTTGATATGAATCTATGCTAATATGAAAATTGATATGCTAAAATGATCTAACAATAATATTCTAAATGATATGGATACTATGCAAAAATAATGAAAATCTCACAACAACTTGAATTCTCAAGATCGATTCTTCAGTCTCCAATTTGACAATGTGAGTGTGCAATTCATGGATGGATCCCAAATGAAGAGCTGAACCCTTAATTTATAGAAATCTAGGGCTTTGGAGGTGCATGAAAAAAAAACCATAAATCACTCAAATAACTCAGGTTGATTTTTGAGTTATTTTTAAATAAAGGATAATTAACTCACAAAAACATGCAAAAGCAGAGTTTAACTCAAAATAGAGTTTAGATTTAATTGATAATTGATAGTTGTTTGCTTTTCTAATTGTGCATGTTTTATTTATGAATTAATTTAATAATAAAGTGATTTATTTCCAACTTAACTGATTTTGAAAAATAAAACAATTGATTTATGGGTTAATCAATTATTTTTCAAACTTTTATTCAAAAACAATATTATTAAAAATTGACAACTTGCTCTAATTAATTAAATAAGAATTTAATCAATTATTCATAGGATTTTGGATTTATTGTCAAAATTAAATAATAGAATTTAGGAATAAATAGAATTAACTTCAATTAAACAATTAAGTGGCATAATTAAATCTAATTAATTAAATATTTAGACTATTCAATTAATCAAACTTTAGGATAAATTGGATTTATCGCCAAATAATCATTAAATCAAAGATAATTAGGATAATTAGGAATATTACTAGGAATATTCCCTGATGCGGAATTTATGATAATCAATTAGGATTTGATGATGTTCATATGTGCCTTAGGTTAGGACTTCAATGTCAATTTCATTTGATGTGTCGATATAGGAGATTAATGAACTTATAGCCCATTTTTGGGGTATTACACTAAGAACTTTAAACAATTTATAACTTCTTTAAATTTGTTCTTTGACAATGAATTTTTTTCACTAGGTTGGTTGTGTTTCTTCAAATAAAGTAATTAAATTGTCTGTTTCTAAAATATCTACATAGTTGGAACATATGTAATTGTATGTTGGCCACTCCATGATAAAATATCCCTCTGTCTCTACCACTCCCATGTTGTAGAATAGGCATATCCCTTTTTCCTAAACTCTTCCTTAAGTATCATCCATCTACTTGTTTTGCATCTCAAATGGGGAGAACTATTCCTAAGTTAAACTATACGCATTTTTGCTCTCCATTTAATATTTGCTCCTATATTTATTTTTCCCTCATAGTCTCTTGTGGGGTTAAATTCTTTGATATAGTAGGTTTTTTTCCGTCCATTTTGTTTTGACCATATGATACTCTTGAATTTTTCTCACACTATCATTTTAATTTTTTTCATTATTGTTTGGACATTCTTGCATGTTAACATCCTAATTTTTCATTCATTTGTCATTGTACTCCATCCACATGTTCTTTCTTATATCTAGTCTTTCCTCCATAATCAACTTAGGCCAATAATGTTTTTCCATATTTTGAGTTTTCTTTAAGTATCTTAACAATCAAACTATTGTCAAAGCCTCCAAAGGGAAGATACATGTTTCCACCAATACGATTTTATGAGGGACAACACTTTTAATTTTAAGACTTCTGGTGATTAAATTTATTTTTGGATTCTTTCTACTTGCCTCCATTTTTGATCGGATATGTTGTTGCCCCAAATCTCACATCCATAAAGGATCACCAAGGTTACCAACAAACCAAAAAGCATAAGTTAAATTTTATGTAGTCAATTTCGATTGGCCTAACATTTCTATTTCAAATATGCAAATAGAATATTACACTAAAAATCCAACAAAATATAAGAGACCAATCAAAAAAATAAGGACAATTAGATTTGAAAAATTGAGAAGCTCAAACTTTGGCTTAAATTTATATCTCATGTCCTATATGGATTTCAAGGCTAAAAGTATTAATGAGTGAAGTGAAAACATTAGTCTCCTTATGGGGACTAAAAAGTACCCCTTTTCTTTAGCGAAACTTATTTGGTCGCAAAGTGCTTGTGGCCACAAAAACAATTGTTTGAGCTTTACATTAATAAATTGGCAGTGCATCAAAAGGTTTGTTTTTTTGTTTTTTTTTGTTTTTGTTGGGGGGGGGGAGTTTGATTAAGTATATAACTAGCACTTAAACCATATAGGGTGCAATGGTACATTGATAAGGAATAATATGCAAATTAATTTGTTAAGGAAGTGTACAATTCTTTATACAAATAGAAAATTACACTAAAACTCCAACAAAATATAGCAGACCAATAAAAAAATTAAGGACAATTAGATTTGAAAAATTGAGAAGCTCAAACTTTAGCTTAAATTTATATACGATGTCCACATGGATTTCAAGGCTAAAAGTATTAATGAGTGAAGTGAAAACATTAGTTTCCTCACGGGGACTAAGAAGTACCCCTTTTCTTTAGTGAAATTTATTTGGTCACAAATTGTCTGTGGCCAAATTTTTTTTTGAGTTTTACATTGATAAGTTGGAAGTGCATTAAAAGGTCAGTGGAGAGGGAGTCCCTTTGATTAAGTATATAACTAGAACTTGCACCATATAGGGTGCAATGGTACATTGATAAGGAATTATATGTAAACTAATTTGTTAAGGAAGTGTATAATAAGGAAATATAGTTGGTGAAGCAAATAACAAGGGGTTTTAGAGTGGTTGCCTAATGTAGCCCCTAACTAATTCTTTATTACACAATTGGAAGGAAGATGACCCACTAGGCCTAAGTATGACTTAAGTGCTAGGTGAGTGCAATGATCTTTTGTTTTTGTGTATAAATGAATGTGGTTGTAATTAATTGGAAAAAGTGATTGACTAATGCAAGATAGGAGACAAAATAGACAAAAATGACAAGTTGTAGAATATACATGCTAATAGAAAATAGACAACTTTGTACAAGTATTAGAAACAGAAACCAAATAACACCACTAACCTTTGATTTTAGTTTAAGGTTATTTTGCAGGGAAGGGGGCACTTGGGGCATCTTGTTTTTGGGAAGAGGATGCTTGAGGCATGTTGTTCGTAGTGCTTTTGAATAGTTCAAATCGCAA
Source organism: Chamaecyparis obtusa (assembly GCA_027943335.1). Classification (NCBI taxonomy): domain Eukaryota; kingdom Viridiplantae; phylum Streptophyta; class Pinopsida; order Cupressales; family Cupressaceae; genus Chamaecyparis; species Chamaecyparis obtusa. The sequence continues at coordinate 22,543 of BSBK01003450.1, forward strand.
GCTGACCATCAAGTTCTGTACTTTGCAAATTTGAAATGGTCTAAATGCCACCTATACCTACATATGTAAAAAAATGAGGAAAATTTTGGGTAAAAAGGGGTTTTCCTTGGTCAAACCCCGATTGAAGAATCAACCTTGAAATAGAAATGGAATTGCTTGAAAGGAAAGCTTATAAATGTAAAGTAAATATTAGAAATGCTTTGTAAATGCATATACCTCCATAAATCGATATTGAGATCATGATGTCTATGAAGATGCTTATATGTTACTTCAATGAAGTTATATGTTGACTTTGAATCTTGGAATATAAATAAGAATTAAGGATGTCTTTTACAAATGCATAGATCCGTGAATACTGCTCAAAGTTCTTCAATGTTGTTATGCTTGATTGGCCCATGTCTTTAACATTGGATGGTTAAATGAATATAGATGGACAAAGGATCTTCTTGATTGATTGAGGTCTCCTCAACTTGGCTATTATGAGAGAGAATATTGCTACAATGGAGAATATTTCCTTCAAAGATGCTTTGGATGCTTGACAAATGCTCGGAAACTTGATCTTGAATGCTTGGAAGCAAAATTGTAGGAGAGCACTTGAAATATTAATCTTGGTTTTTTGCTATGAAAATGAGGAGATATAGGTTTCTTTTAAATACATCTTACAACATTTCAAAGCTCAAAACTCAAAGGAGGCTAACAATAATTTATAAATCATACTAAAGCAATGAGATAGGCACCCAATTCCAATTTTGAGGAAACAAATAGAAGAAGAGGTTGGCTAGGGCATCCTCTTCTCAAGAATAAGATGCCTAGGATGTCCTCTTCTTGCAAAAAGAGGCCAAATTTGAATTTGTGAGTTGGGAAGATGGAAGGAAAGCCATAAATGTAGGTGGTGTGGAGCTAAATCAAGCATAACAAACATGAAATCTTAAGAACAACAAAATGGGGTCTAATTGAGCATCTAATTATAGGTGCTTACAATTTAGTGTGGTACATTTAGCCCCCACTTTAGCAATAGTATGAGACTACCTCATGCTCACGGTAAAGTATATCAATGCATTGGAAAAAAATTGTTAAGGTCAAGGAGACAAGGAGACACCAAGCCCCCAAGTGACTTAGGTCCTCATCAAATCCAAAAACCAAGATAAAAGTGTTAGGAATAACAATCCATAATACAATTGAGAGGGGGGGTGAATCAGTTGTATGATAGATTATTAAACTTTAAACTTTAAGTAGCAGCAATATCAGATCCAATGAACACAAAGAATGCCAACACAATAACACAATATTTTGGTCTCAGGGAAACCCTGTTAAAGGTAAAAAAAACCCATGGGAATTAGCACCCACAAATGATGTACTGAGAGTATAGTTATCCTTGTTAGAAGATATAGCTCTGTTAGGAGCTTATTAAAACATTACAGTACATAGTCCTTGTTAGAGGACAAACCCTGTTAGGAGTCAAGAACAAAAGGGAGGGCTCACTGTCCAAAGAAGGTTAAATCCACCTTCAGAACTCACTATTCACAACACAAGTGTATATGAAGAAATACACAATCTTTTGAACTGTTAGGCAACAATTGTCTTTGCTTGATCAGTTCCAATGAATTCCACCAACAAACCTCTATTCTACATACAATAGACACAACTTTTACAACCTCTCTATATCATCTTCTTATCATCCATATCTTTTCCAAAGAAAAGACCTTTCATTTATACGTTTTTACAATTCTCATTAATAGGTCGGCCCATAAGGCTTTCCTAATTACAAAAAATTACATAAACCATTGCTAAGATACACATGGTATCTAGAACAAGTATACAATGATTACATTACAACAATTAAGGACTGACATCCTTAATTCAAGTTTGTCATCCATCATACATGCTAAATCTCTATAGTTGGCTTCCAAATAGATCACCTTCCAAAACACACGCCACAACTGACGTCATCCTACCTTTTGTACCTTACGTAGTTCATAGAACATTCTTCAATACTCTATCTTTCATATCTAAAGTTCACATGCAGTGATTCCATATCACCTGTAAGCTATACACAAAACACAGAAACTAACTCTGTCATTTCTCACTGTCACAGTTAATGACCAGTCTTCACCAAAACATTTGTAACTCATCCAATATGAAACATTACATGATGTGATCTTGGATATAAGATCACAACACCCTCTTGAACTCTCATTTGTCTTTGCAGCATCTGAAACATCCGTACAATGTTCGTACACTATGATAACCAGTCTGATCTCCTCATAGAAACATATGTTGACATCAGTGACAAAACACAAATGACAACGGTTTGAGTGCCCATTCAATAACATAGTGATTAAACATATTAAATGTCTCAATCACCTCCCCATGCAGTAGCAATATCCAATAATCTCCCCCTTTGGCATTGATGTCAACATATGGGAAAATTCATCACCCCAAAGTTATATCAATCCAAAGTTCTGCAACCAAACAATCTCCCCATACAATAGGGATTTCTCATAGCAACACTCCCCCTTTGACAACAATGGCAAAGGGTGCCATGAGTCATCAACTACTTTCCAACATCTTTCTTCCAAGATCACTCTTCCTAAGGAGTAGATCCCTACATCCAGTCCAGATTATGATAAGGCTCTGAAAACCCCTGGACTGATACATCTCTGCATCATTTAATTCTGACTAGGAGAGGCCTAAACCCCTAGCATACCTCTGAGATATTCAAAGGTATCTTTCAGTAGTGGCTTTGTGAAGATGTCTGCAATCTTCTCTTTTGTACTAATATATTCTAATTTTATTTCCTTTTCTACCACCTTATCTCTCAAGAAGTGATACTTGATAGAAATATGTTTAGCTTTAGAGTGCATCACCGAATTCTTTGACATATTCACTATACTGGTGCTATCACAATGGATAACCATAGGCTCATAAAAAGTTATTCTAATGTCTGTCAACATTTGTTTCATCCAAACAATCTAAGTGTAATTTATGGCAGCAACAACATACTCTGATTCAGCAGTAGATTGTGCTATACAATCTTGTTTCTTAGCCAAGAAACCAACTTTTTTCGAAGGAAAAATGCACCACCACTAGTACTTTTTTTGTCATCAATATTTCCTGCCCAATCAGCATCAATATAAGCATGAAGTTCAAAGTTGTCATTTTTGTCATACCATAAGCCATAGTCTATGGTTCCTTTCAAATATCTCAATATCCTTTTTACAACAGCTAGGTGTGTTTCTTTGGGTCTTGCTTGATATCTAGCCACAATTACAATAGCATTAGCAATATCTGGTCTAGTGTGGGTCAGATATTGTAATCCTCCAACCATTGATCCGTATAAGGTCTAAAAAATATTATTTGATTCATCATCAATTGTTAGCTTATTACCAGTCACCATAGGTGTTCCTACTAGTTTACAGTCATCCAGTCCAAACTTCTTCAACATTTCTTTGAGATACTTGGTCTGAGAAATAAAGATACCATTCTCATTCTGAGTTATTTGTAATCCAAGAAAGAATTTCATTTCACCTATCATGGACATCTCAAATTCACTTTCCATTTCCTTAGCAAATTTCTTACATAGATCATCATTACCTCCAAAGATAATATCATCCACAAAGACTTCTATTATTAGGATTCCATCTTCATTAGTTCTTAAATACAAATTAATGTCTGCATTACCTTTCCTGAATTGAATTTTGTTCAATGTATACACTGTTGTTCCAACAGCCTCTCTCCAATGTACATGAGATACATTTCCTTCAAGCAACATTGTCCTAGTAGCATCCAGTTGTGTGTGTGAATTTTGTACATGATCTGTAGACACAACACTTCAGTAAAACATTAGAGGTTAGCAAAAATGAAATCGTGCAATGAATTGAAAGATAAACTAACCAGGTGATTTACTGCCTTCTAATAGGTGCGAGTATGATGTTCTCATATTGTAATTGAGATCAGTGACCTTGACGACACCTAAACAAGGGATTTGGATGCAAAACTGATATGAAATATGAATGCAATTAATCTATTTTTTTAAATTTTCTATGCAATGATATGACGAAAACTGATATGAATCTATGATATGTAAAAGCTGATATGCTATGATGATCTAACAAATGAAAACTAATATGATATGAAAAACTATGCAATTTTGATCTCACAAAGCTTGGATTCGCAAAGATGATTCTTTAGTCTCCAATTCAGCAGCGTGATTATGCAATTCTTGTGGATGATTTGTGAAGAGATGAGCCTTGATTTTATAGAAATTCAGGGCTTTGGAGGTACATGAATAAAAGCCATAAATCACTCAAATAACTCAGGTTGATTTTTGAGTTATTTTTAAATAAAGGATAATTAACTCACAAAAACATGCAAAAGCAGAGTTCAACTCAAAATAAAGTTTAGAGTTAATTGATAATTGATAGTTGTATGCTTTTCTGATTGTGCATGATTTATTATGAATTAATTTAATAATAAAGTGATTTATTTCCCACTTAATTGATTTTGAAAAATAAAACAATTGATTTATGGGTTAATCAATTATTTTTCAAACTTTTATTTAGAATTACAATATTAAAAATTGACAAAGTGATTTAATTAATTAAATAAAATATTTAATCAATTATTTGTAAGATTTTGGATTTATTGTCAAAATTAAATATCATAATTAGGAATAATGGAATTAAATAATTAAGTGGCCAAATTAAATCTAATTAATTAAATATTTAGAATATTCAATTAATCAAACTTTAGGATAAATATGATTTATCACCAAATAATTATAAAATTAAAGATAATTAAGATAATTAGGAATATTACTAGGAATATTCCCCGATGCAGAATTTGAGATAATCAATTAGGATTCGATGATGCTCAGATGTGCCTTAGGTTAGGACTTCGATGTCGATTTCGTTCGATGTGTCGATAATGGAGGTTAATGAACTTATAGCCCATTTTTGGGGTATTACATTTTGCCCCTCTTTGAATTACTGTGCGAAGCGCAATGGTTCAAAGATAGTCTGTGTATGATAAAGATATGAAATTGATATGAAAGATATGATGATATTAGGTCCTGAATGACCAAAGATAATGTTAACTATAGCAATGATGAACCAATGAAATAAAAGCATCAAAATGTCTGATTCCAAACCTTATGATTGCGAAGAAGTGAGTGACCAATTCTAGACTCGATTGTCCTTAGAAGAATCACGTAGGTATCACATCTGAACCCTTCAATTTCCAAAGAACCAAGGAAATAACACAATTGAACCAATAGTTGCAAAAACTGATACAATTTACAAGATTAAGAGAATACCAGATTGATATGGATCTTTGATGAATCTGATATGCCCCAAGTGATGATTGATTTTCCCCAAGCGATGAGGTCTTTTTGATGAATCAACAACTAGATGTGGTTATTCTCTTGATTACTGAGGAAAGAATAGATTTCAATAAAGATATGATTTCAAATTAGATTACAGACTTTGAATGATGTGCAATACCATGCCCCCTTCGGGATAAAAATTGAAATTTGACAAGAAAAGTCAGCATTGATAGTTCAAAAGCATGTTAATTGATTTGAGAAGTGGTTATACACATTCGAGAATGCATTCTGCATCATTTGAGAGTCCAAAAGACCAAGTTTGATGAGGTTTGACCATGAGTTGACCAAGTTGAAATTTTGATAGTTTGATGGAAGATAATTAGTTAAGTTGAATTCTGGATTTCTTGTGATGATTGAAGGTTGATTATGTAAGTAGTTAATAATATGAATGATCTCAGATTTTGATTTTGATCCTGAAAAAGGATTCTACTTGCTATTTCATTAGATGGACCTTTGTGTAAGATTTAGCTCTTGTTAGATTTGAAGAGACAAGTGGAGAATTGTTTAAGCATTGAAGTTTGTTTAGCCATTGTGAGATCATGCAAACATGCAAAAATGCAAAGAAACATGCAAAATGAAATGCAACCTAAGACCTAGGACCTAGTCACTGATCATGTGTTGATTTGTTATCATCATTGAACTTTTAGGTAACCGGATAAATCAATACAATGCCCACTAGCGATGAAACCATAGACATATGAATATCAATTTGTATGTGCAAGAATCAATACAACACCCATTGGTCAACAACCATGGATATATGAATATTGATTTTGTTTTCAGAATGTTAGATTTGATATAAGCACCAAGACATAAATGCTAGGATGACCTGAATATCATGTCCATTTTGATATAGCAATTTGTATAAGCATCAAAACATAAATGTCTAGATGACCTAAATACACCTTGCATTACAAACACATCAAGCAATCAAGAGGTCATTCGAAATCCAATGTGAATTACCCATAGTGACCCTTTATTGTTCACATCCTTAGGTAAGATCGCATTTCACAGTAGGAGAAAGAACTCACTCAAAAAGATAATAGTTAGATCAAACTTCCTTGAATTTTTTGGGTATCAATGGTCGAGGTATGCATGGCCATCCAATTCAAGATAGAGGCTCTTACAGTCAGACACTATTTCAATCCAGAATTTCCAAAGTTGTTAGATTTTCACATACAAGAAGAAAAGAAAGAAAAGATTATGCCCCTAGTCATCACTCTCTAAATCCTATAAAGGACATCATCAAAGAGCTCAAAGGACATGATATGCAAAAATCTCAATGTGAATCAGTAAGCATACAAGGAGATAAAAGCATGTAAAGCACACATTGTTTTAAGTTTGATGTTTGATTGCGTTGTTGTAGATGCAAAATCCTTTCTAGAGACGAGACAGACAGACAGACTCAAATGAAGCTTCAAAGGACTCTGACTAGATATGACTCATCTAAGATGTATTGGAGGCCATAGGATATGACATTGATTGCTCCCAAGTTTTAACATTGATAGGATACAGATGCTTGAGCCGATTGGTGTACAGACCAACTTATTAAAAATAGGAATGTAGAAACAAACCGAGAGATATGTACAAACTAAAGCAAGACTAAAAGCTAGGAAAGACCAAGATTGTGCTGATAGATGGAGTGTTTTGAAACAAGTGGCACCCGTTTGCTGGGTTTTCACCATCTTGGTAGAGATTCTATTTTTGCTACCAAGGCGCCTGTTTCCAGGTTTTCACCAAGGCACTTTTTCTTTTTCTCATTTTTTTGTATTTTTCATTTTTTCAATTTTTTTGCTATTTTTGATATTTCAATTTTTTTTTTGTGAATCATCAAGGCACCTATTACTAGGTTTTCACCAAGATGTTCATTTTTTTAGGACTTTTTCCAATTTTAAAGATTTTTTTTAGGACATTTTACCATACACTGAATGCCTTAGGCGTAGAATTTCTTTAGATGCAGAATGTTGATTGGTTCTCGGAGCTGTTCTCCTTTAGTTGTTGAGAGTTGATAGGCACCAGAGCCAAAAGTAGTAGTGATTACAAGGGACCCAGCTAGTTGGGTTCAAACTTCCCCTTGCATTCTCGATGTGATTGATTTTTAGGATTCTCTCTCAAGACTAGATCGCCAACCTAAAATTCTCTGTGTCTGACTTTCTTATTGGAACCTCTAGACATTCTCTTCTGATATACTCTAAGATGATCATACACTGCTTGTTTGTGCTCATCTAGTAGTTCAAGTTCTTGCAACCTAGACACTCTGTAGTCATCATTAGTTACTAGACCATGCATTCTGATTCTCAGTGATGGGATTTCAATCTCAATAGGTAGTACTACTTTAGACCCATAAACTAAAGCGAAAGGTGTAGCCCCTGTAGGTGTTCTAATACTTGTTCTGTAGGCCCAAAGAGATGGATTGATCATGAGATGCCAGTCTCTTCCTATTTTATTAACTGTGCGGTGTAAGATTTTCAACAGATTCTTATTAGAGGCCTCAGCTTGGCCATTCCGTTGAGGATAGTAGATAGAGGACCAATGTTTTGTGATCTTGAATTTGGCACATAGATCATCTCGGTCTTTATTTTTGAATTGTCCACCGTTATCTGTGATTATGGAATGAGGTATCCCATATTTGCATATGATATAGTTCAATATGAACATAGATATTTGCTTTCCAGTTGCTTGTGTCAAAGGGACTGCTTCTACCCATTTTGTAAAACAATCTGTAGCTGTGATTATATGGGTATGTCCATTAGAAGAATGAGGGTGAATGGACCCTATAAGTTCAAATGCCCATTGTTGAAAAGGCCATTGTGTAGTAAAGGGAATTAGATCTCTCCCTGGAGCATGAATTAGGTTGCCATGTACTTGACACTTTTGACAATTCTTAGCAAATTTGATAGCCTCTTTCTCCATTTCAAGCCAATAGTACCCAACCCTAATAAGTTTTTGAGCTAGTGTTAAACCATTCGAGTGTGACCCACAAATACCTTCATGGACTTCCTCTAATGCACGTTGAGACTCTTCCCATTCTAAACATCTAAGTAGTGTACCATCTAGACCTTGTTTGTATAGATCATTACCAATGATGACATACCAGGAGGCATTACAGATAAGGTATCACTTTTCATGGCAGTTGAAGGTATCGGGAATGATTTGGTCTTGGAGATAGGAAAATAGGTTTTTGTATCTGGATGAATCATGACCAACAACAGTGTAGATCATGCGGGTTTCAGGGGAATCATATGCAGGATAAGATAGTCCTTCCACCAGGAACTCGTAGCGTAGCTCATGTTCAGGCTGCTGTAATAAAGTAGATAGTGTTGCCATTGCATCGTCAGCCTTGTTCTCCATTCTAGGAATTTGCTCAAATGTGATAGATAGAAAATACTTCTTTAGATCATCTACCATTCTCTTGTAAGGAAGGAGCTTTTCATCTTTAGTTTGGTACACATCATTGACTTGATGAATAACAAGTTGAGAGTCTCCATGAATGTGTAGCTCTATTACTCTCCATTCAATTGCTATTTTCATACCATTCAAAAGGGCTTCATATTCAGCAATATTGTTTGTGCAAGGAAACTTTAATCTAAATGCTTTTGGGATTGAGTATCCTTGAGGAGTTATGAACAATATGCCTCCTCTAGATCCATTCTATGTATAGGTGCCATCAAAGAATAACTGCGATTCTCTAGAAGAAAGAGTCATGATAGAGGAATCTGGAAATTCCATTTGCATTGGTGTATCATCAATCATAGGTGCATCTGCTAATTGATCAGCAATAACCTATCCTTTGTTAGCTTTTCATTCCACATATTCAATGTCAAATTCACTTAAGAGCATGACCCATTTAGCTAATCTACCCGTGAGGGAAGCTTTGCTTAGTAGGTATTTGAATGGATCAATCTTAGCTACCAATTGTGTGGTATGAGCTAACATGTAGTGTCTCAGTTTCTATGATGCAAAAATCACAGCTAGACAAGCTTTCTCAATCATTGAATAGTTCTTTTCATATGAAACCAATGTTCTACTGATATAGTATATAGCTCTTTCCTTTTTGTTCCCATCATGTTGTGCTAGCAATGCCCCCAGTGATGTATCTGTTGCGGAGACATATAAGATCAATGGCTTCCCATGAGTAGGAGGCATCAAGATAGGAGGATTTGATAGATATTTCTTGATATGGTCAAAGTTATTTTCACATTCTTCATTCCATGCAAAGGTCACACCTTTATGTAATGTTTTTGTAAACGGTTGTGATATATCCGCTAGCTGTGATATAAACCTTCTGATAGATTGAACTCTTCCTTGCAAGGTTCTCATTTGACTGATATTCTTGGGAGGTTGCATCTCTATTATAGCCTTGACTTTAGCTGGATCAAATTCAATGCCCTTCTTTGAAACTATGTATCCTAAGAGCTTTCCAGAAGTGACACCAAAAGCACACTTTTTAGGATTTAGTCTGAGACTAAATTTCTCCATTCTATCTAGTATCTTGCTCAAATCATCTAGATGTGTAGCCCTAATCATAGATTTTGCTAAAGTATCATCAACATAATCTTCCATAGTTCGATGCATCATATCATGGAAAATAGATGTCATTGCTTGTTGATATGTGGCACTAGCATTTTTAAGCCCAAATGGCATGACATTCCAACAGAAGGTACCCCATGCACATGTGAAAGTAGTTTTCTCTTGATCTTCTGGAGCAATTTTTATTTGGTTATATCCAGAGAAACCATCCATTAAGGAATACATCTCGAAACCCGCAGTCATGTCCACTATCATATCAATGTTAGGTAGTGGAAAATCATCCTTAGGGCACGCTCTATTCACATCTCTAAAGTCTATGCACACTCTGATTGAACCATGTGGTTTAGAAATAGGTACAATATTGGAGATCCACTCTATATAGTCAATAACTCGAATGAATCCAGCTTTTAGGAGCTTCTCTAATTTAGCTTTTACCAAGAGTGCAATGTGAGGATGCATCTTTCTCAACTTTTGTTTAACAGGTTTGACATTTGGAGCTATAGATAAATGATGCATTATAAGATTAGGATCCAATCCTGGCATATCTGAATATTTCCATGCAAAGTTGATCTTTTTCTTTGTTAGGAATGTAGTAAATTTTTGCTTCTCTTCTTCTGATAATGATTGTGCTACATGTACCAATTATGGTTCCTCTGTTGTACCCAAATTGATAGATTGAGTGGGCTCAATTAGAATTGGAGATCTGTCCTATAAATTACTTGGAAGGACATCAAATATCTCATCCTTAGGCACCTCAGAGAGGTTTTCACCTTCGGATACATCTTTTATTTTTACTTTTGTAGGTTTTGAGACTGTCACAAAGTGGTTTACACCCTCATAACTCCTTTTCTTTTTCTTTTTATTCTTATTTTTTTGACTGAGATATTTGATGTCCAACTCTATCATGTTAACACTCAGTTCACTGATGGAAGTACTCATAGGCTCAACTGCATTGAGGTAGTGAGGGCATAGTCATTTGGGAAGGTGTAAACACCATGGCTCGGATTTGTGGAGGTTTGATTAATAAGTTCTGGATATTGGATAGTCAAATTGGGGAAGGATTGGGAGATAGTGTTTATGGATATGGATATGTCATCATTTTTCCTAACCTGATGCTCGAGTTCAAAGGTGATATTACAACTTAAGACATTCAATTCGTGAATAGGCTCAATGTCATTGTGGGAGTCCAATTTAGCCATAGGTGGATCAGACTCAATAGGTTCATCATTTCACTCTAGACTTATGTTGGGTTCAGGTGCATACTGGTGAATAACATCAACATGTTTCTCTGTAATAAGCTCATCTAGTTCTGGAATGGCTCCCCATTCATAGTTATTTGATTCAGCTTCTGATTCAAGATCTCTAGGAAATCTTAGAACATGAGTAAAGTCAGGGTGAATACCCCAAGAAGGGTTACCCTCATATTCTGATTTGAATTCATACTCATGGGAATCTATCTTAGAATCACTACCACCTTCTTCTTCTTGATTATTTTTGAGATTAGCTGGTTCTTGTGTGGCAACTATCTCTTGATTGATAGTAGGTTCTTGTGTTTCTACTACATTAATTTGTTTGATTGGATCATCTTCTGCATCAAGAAGGTCTTTGATCTCTCTAGGAATTTTTTCATAGGGAATGAGTTTTGAGCTATTTGAATCACTATCTAATGGTTCTATTTCTTCTTTCTTAAGATGGGCTTCTCCTGGTGCAATTTTCTCTATGACATGGGAACAATTACCTTTGAGGTGAAAGGGTTTCTTTTTAAATCCTAAGCCAACTTTGTCTTTATTTTCTCTACCCGTATGTGGGAGAGGTGCCTCAAGACCTTTTCCTTTGATTCCTAGAGGTCCTTTACCTAGATATCCCATCTTAGCTATTAATTTATTTCCTAGACCATATGCCTTAGAAGGGATTTTGGATACTGTAGAGTCACTAGTTTGAACAACTTGAGATTCAGGTTCATCTTTGTATAGCCATGCAAGCACAACTTCATCCTATTCAAATTCTTGCTTGGAGACCTGTTCTGCTACAAAATTCTTCTTACATACCTCAGGGGGTTCTTTAGAGTCTAGTTTGGATTGTTTCAAAGATTGCCCATAAGACTTAGGCGAGATAGGGAGAGATGTCAAAGATAAGACTGGCTCGATAGTATATTCTCCCATACTATTTTCTTTGATATTAGCTTCTTTTGCAAGATCTTCCATTTTAGATGTGGATGCTTCTTTAGTTGGTTCAATGGAAGATTCTCTATTATTAGGCACAAGCTTATCAACACCTTCCTTCAATGTATTGCAAGTTGTATTCAGATCTGCAGGGATAGTAACCTCTACTCCTTCATAAGGAAACTTCAAACATTGATGGTATGTAGAAGGAATAGCTTGCATTTCATGTAGCCATGGTCTCCCTAGGAGGATGTTGTAGGCCAAAGGTAGATCAAGAACTTGATAGATGGTATTTTTGATAATGGGACCCACTCAGATGGGTAAGACAATGGTGCCTTTAGAAGATCTTTCTTGTTCATCATAGGCTTTTATGGTTATCTTCTTTCGAGGATCAATGGCCAATTCTGAAAATCCCAATTGTGTGATCAAGCTGTAAGAACAAATGTTTAGGCCAACGCCCCCATCTATCAACACATGTTTGAATCTACAGTTCTGGATCAAGACTTCTATATGCAAAGGCTGATTATGTGGGTGACTCAAGAAGTTGTCATCTTCTTCTGAAAAGGAGATATATTACGAAGATGTAAGATGTCCAACCATAGTCTGGAACCTATCTAAATCAAGGTCAGCAAGAACATTGGAACCGAGCAAAGCTTTGTCTAGTATGGCTTTGTGAGCTGGAGATATTTGAAGCAACTCAAACATGGAGATTTTGGCATTAGTGTGCTGGAGTTGTTGAACAATGTTATAAGATGTAGGCCTTGTATCCTTTGGATTGGAAGATTTGGAAGCAACCTTCTGTTTAGAAGTAGATGAAAGATTGAAGGGCACCTTAGGGACATTTGATGAATCTGGGATTTGTCCTTTCAGATGTGCTTGGGCTTGTGATCAAGTAACTGCAGTGGTGGATTGATTTTGTCTATCTCTTCTTACAATTGTGATGACATTGCAATGCTCTGAGAGATAGGGTTCAACCATATTGATGGTAGCATTATTTCCAGGGTAAGCATAATTGACTTTTGCCCCCATATTAGGTTGAGAAGATGAAACTTCTTGACCATGTTTCAAAAATGGTTCTGTGAATGTTGTATGATCATTATTGCTCTTAGGATTGTCAACTGTGATGTCTCCCCTATCAATCAAATCTTGAATGGTGTGTTTCAACCGTAAGCAGTTATTAGTTTTGTGACCTTTACCTCAATGAAAGTCATGGAATTCATTTTCTCTCCACCATTTTGGCTTAGGCTCATAATCAAGTGGTTGGATTGCTAGCAAAGAGATGATGTTATTAGCCAGTAGAGTTTTCATAGCTGATTCTAAAGATTCTCCAAGAGGAGTGAACTTTCATTATTTATCGCAAGATTTGTATTCTGGCTTCTTTTGAAATGGTTCATATGACTTTTGTTCTGAAGCTTTAATGGCTCGGGAACCAAGAGTGAGGTTGTAGGCTGGTGCCTTTGATGGGGCATGGATAGTATCAACAATGCCATCTATGATGATGCCTTTGTTCTTGTTCCAATTTTTGTTCTTGTCTTTAGAACTGGACCCAGATTCATACTTGTCTTTTTGAAGTGTGATTTCTCCTTTTTTAACAAGCACTTTTTTGATTTTGATAGCATTATCCACCATCTTATCAAAAGATGTATGATCTTACATTTGTAGAGGATAATTGATTTCTGAAACAAGGTTATTGATGAAGATTTCCAATTTTTCTATTTCTGGAATAGGTTTGGCATATAGAGAAAACTTCTTCCTCCATCTCTTGAGAAATGTTAGGAATGGTTCTCCTGGATATTGCTTGAGATTACAGATATCAATCATGGTGACTGGATGTTGAATATTGTAGGAGTATTGCTGATAAAACAATTTGATCAATTCCTCAAAAGTTTTGATAGTGGAAGGTAATCGAGAGAACCATTGAATGGCCGCTCCTCCTAGAGATCGAGGGAAGAGATGCATCAGATAGGTTGGTTCGTGCATGAATTCCATTGATTGGGTATAGAATTCTCTGACATGGTCTTGAGGGTCAAAGTGTCCATCATACTTATCATACTTGGGCATCTCCACTCATTTTGGAAATGGTGGCATATACAAGTCTTTGTCAAAAGGAAAAGGGCATAGAGCTTCCATGGAGAACTCCTTGGGTTCCTTTTCTTTCTCAAGGCTGTTAAGTTTGACTTGCATGGCATGCATCTGTTTCATTATGGTTGTGAGTGGAGTTTCTTCCTCATGTGTAATGATATTTTCCACATTAAAGTTGGGAGGAATTTTAGCTCCTTGATGAGACAATTGTAAAAAGTATGCATCTCTGTCTTCTTTCAAGAAATGCTTCATCATTCGTTTGAAGTTATCATCATTTTGATATTGAGCAATTTCTTCAGGTGTGGGTTCCTAATCTGCACCATGTTGAGATTGAGCTCTTTGAGAGCCAAAGTTTTTTCCTACTTGAGACATGGTAGGAGTTTGTGGACTCCCTAGAATAGATTGATGTGGGGTTTGTTGGGTACCTCCGTGAGTTGATGGAGGGGGTATGTAACCAGTTTTCAATCAAAAGTTTCCAAGACCGCCGTCTTCGTATAAACTAGAATTGTAGAGTTTCTCAAGAGTTGGACCCTTAACAGTGGTTATAGGTAAGGTCTGGGATGCTTCTCTAGATTTCTTGTGTGAGGAAGCTCTAGTTTCCACCATTAACTTTGAGTGAATTAAAAGAATAAGATCCAGATAACTAAAGAATGAATTGAATCAAGATGATCAGATGACGCAACCTTGTCAAGATTATGATTGGTTTAAAGATTTGATTAGATGTGGGTGAAGGATACTGTGCCCTGGATGTATGGGTAGATTGCCCAAAATATAGCGGACACGAGTTCACAACACTTGGTCTATTTTTGAAGATTTGATAGAAGATTGATAGATCTGACAAGGTTTTGACACAAGATGAAAAGGACTCAAATCGATTAAATAAAAGGCTAAATCAAATTCAAAAGGCCACTTTTGGAAAATGATAGGATTCTCAATAGCTACTACTCTATTCCTGACATAGTGATTTGTTCGACAGATTCTGGAAATAGGCTGAAAAAGCTAAGTATCTAGCAATTCTGACAATTTTCTGACAACTTTTCAAAATTTTCCCAAATGACACTCTGCACACTCATACGATAGTGGGTATGCTATGAAATGATAGTTGAAAAGCTTGTATGACAGTGGGTATGCTATGAAATGATAGTTGAAAAGCTTGTACGACAGTTGCTAGCAGGATTTGACTTTTTGAATTTGACTAGCAGGAAGACTCGTACGACACTGGGTTCTCTACCATATGATAGTTGGCTAGTAATGAAACAACATTTGATAGAAACTCGTATGAATTTCTGACTGACTAAGATGACAGTGGACTCCAGAAAAGAATTTTACTTTAGATTTTGCAAATTTTGAGTTTTTAGATTCGGATTGTTTGCAAATTGTAATGTCTAGATTTGAGGATGATAATAGATTTGTTCATTTTCAATAACCAGATAGATAAACAAGCACCCAAAACAACAAGCAAGTGATTTCAAGCATGTTTGAAAATAATGAATAAGGGCAAAAGCAACCTCGCACATGAACAATGAAGTGATTTTATTCGTTCTAATCCTCAGAAGCGCTAATTGTGTATGTTCCAAAAATGTTTTGCAATAACGCACATATACCCTAGAAAATGAAATTTTGGCCTCGCTAGGGTTTTTAGTAATGGTTTGACTCTGCAACTTTTATGATCCAAGGGGGTGAACTCCAATCCCAGTGCACTAGGGTTTTGACACAGTCTGAGAATTTAATCAATTAGGAGTTGCTAGGGAGATCTGACAACCCAACAATGAACCACACCTGTGAAGATTTCTTCCACAAGGACATTTATATAGCGGTTGTCACTACCACAACAAAAATGGCTATTACTGCTTGAGGTTTCATCAACGTGGTTGACCCAATTAAGGGAATGTCCACTATGGTTAACCCTCTCCAAAGGTGACTCACAAAATATACCACATGGAGACTGGTTCCAGATTCAAGGATTTGGGTTTCTGGTACTATCCAAAAAGGAAGTAGAGCATAATCCCCTAGCCTTTTCACTTTTAACCCAAACAAAGCAGACAGATTAATTCGACACACTAAGACCAAGCTTATCTCACAAAGATCTATGACGTCAACCCCTTATGATCTATCAACCTCTCCGGAGAGAGAATGCCTTGATCAAAAGTTGAAAACACACGGATCTAGTGGAATGTGAGACTCCCTCAGGATCCTCCCCACTTACAAGGGATCCTTCATTCAGAAGAGTTTCACTGGAAATCCACTCTCTCAAGATCCATAAATAGTGTTCATGGGGCCTAATTACTATGTGTAACAAAGATGCTAAAAGCAAACTATGTTCATTTTTATAGCCCAAATGAAGTCTGTGATAGGAAAGAAATAAAAGTCACTCAAGCTAGACACATGAGATGTTCGTTTTAGATCCAAAATCAAAGTCTTATCAGCTTAGAAGATTACCTAAATTCCTCGCAATGCGCTTAGTAGATTTTTACCTATTTTTAGCAATTCTTGTGCTTTTTCCAATCAAAACCAGTAGGAGTCAATAAAAAATAGAGAATTTCAATTGTTAAGATTAGCCATTAGTCAAAATCTGAAAACCAGATATGAAAAACTGCCCTAAAAAATGAAATGACAATTGAAATCTAATGCTGAAACTCATGCGATAGTGGGTCTGTTACTAGACGACAGTCTGAAACTCATACGACAGTGGGTATGCTCCCAGACGATAGTCTAGAAACTCGTATGACACTGGGTGTTCTATGAAATGACAGTTGAACTTTCAAATGACAATGTGTATAGTACGATAGGATCCTCAATCTGATAGACTATCGTACGATAGTGGGTACAGTGTGAAATGACTTTTGTCAGAAACTCGTATGAAGATGGTACGTATAGAAATTAAAAATCATAGTTTTGCATAGAAACCGAGGAGAAAAAGATAGAAATTGATAGAATTGAATTGGAAACCCATTTCAAGGCCCCACAGTGGGTACTAGAAATGTATGTGTGAATTTTGTACCTGATCTATAGACACAACACTTCAGTAAAATAGTAGAGGTTAGCAAAAATGAAATCATGCAATGAATTGAAAGCTAAACTAACTAGGCAATTTACTACCTTCTAATAGGTGCGAGTATGATGTTCTCAGATTGTAATCGAGATCAGTGACCTTGACGACACCTACACGAAGGATTTGAATGCAAAACTGATATGAAATATGAATGCAATTAATTTTTTTAAAAAATTTTTCTATGCAATGATATGACGAAAACTGATATGAATCTATGATATGTAAAAAATGATATGCTATGATGATCTAACAAATGAAAACTAATATGATATGAAAAACTATGCAATGTTGATCTCACAAAGCTTGGATTCGCAAAGATGATTCTTTAGTCTCCAATTCAGTAGCGTGATTATGCAATTCTTGTGGATGATTTGTGAAGAGATGAGCCTTGATTTTATAGAAATCTAGGGCTTTGGAGGTGCATGAATAAAAGCCATAAATCACTTAAATAACTCAGGTTGATTTTTGAGTTATTTTTAAATAAAGGATAATTAACTCACAAAAACATGCAAAAGTAGAGTTCAACTCTTAATAGAGTTTAGATTTAATTGATAATTGATAGTTGTCTGCTTTTTTGATTGTGCATGATTTATTATGAATTAATTTAATAATAAAGTGATTTATTTCCAACTTAACTGATTTTGAAAAATAAAACAATTGATTTATGGGTTAATCAATTATTTTTCAAACTTTTATTCAAAATTACAATATAAAAAATTGACAAAGTGATTTAATTAATTAAATTATTTGTAAGATTTTGGATTTATTGTCAAAATTAAATATCATAATTAGGAATAATGGAATTAAATTCAATTAAATAATTAAGTGGCCAAATTAAATCTAATTAATTAAATATTTAGAATATTCAATTAATCAAACTTTAGCATAAATATGATTTATCGCCAAATAATTATAAAATTAAAGATAATTAAGATAATTAGGAATATTACTAGGAATATTCCCCGATGTAGAATTTGAGATAATCAATTAGGATTCGATGATGCTCAAATGTGCCTTAGGTTAGGACTTCGATGTCAATTTCATTTGATGTGTTGATAATGGAGGTTAATGAACTTATAGCCCATTTTTGGGGTATTACACCAGTATAGTCATGTTCCTTCTCTCTGCTATCCCATTCTGTTGTGGAGTCCTAGGAGTAGATGTTTGTCTTTTTATTCCATGCTCTTTGCAGTTTGAATTGAATCAGTCTAAAGTAAACTCTCCACCTCTATTTGACCTTAGACACTTAATCTTTAAACTAGATTCATTCTCTACTTTTTCTTTGGACAACTTGAATTTATCAAATGCTTCTAATTTTTCTTTCAAATAAGTGACCCACATCATTATAGAAAAATCATCAACAAAGAGTATGAAATACCTTTCACCATAGTATGATTTTTTCCTTGTAGGTCCACATAGGTCTGTGTGTACCAGCTCAAACTTCTCTTTTGATGTATATGCTTTGCTTTTGTAACTGCTTCTAGTATGTTTTCCCATGACACACTCTCTGCAAATAGTGTTAGATGGTTTCACAATCTTTGACAAATCTCTCACTGCATTATTCATACTTTCCTTTACAATATTATCAAAATTAACATGAAAAAACCTCTTGTGCCATAACCAACTCTCATCAACCTTCGCAACAAAGCAAGAGGCTCCAAATATATTTAATTCAAATACATTACCTCTAGACTTAGTACTGATTGCAATCAGCTTACCTACCTTACTTCTTATAAAAAAATTTCCATTTACAAAACTTAATTGAAACTATGTATCCATTAACTATCCAACACTCAACAAGTTATGTTTTAATCCTTCAACAAGCAGCATATTATCTATATTAGTCTTTCCATCCAGAGTAATAGATCCTACTCCTATGATAGATTTAGGAAGATTGTCCCCAAACCTCACAAGACCACCATCATATTTTACTAATTTAACAAACTTGTTCTTATCTCCATTTATATGATGAGAACAACCATTGTCTATTATCCATTCAATTTTCTTCTCACTATGAGATACTAAAGTTTTTTCCTCATGCACTGGCTCATCTCTAATAGCAACAAATCCGATCTCTTCATAATCTAAATCATCATCATCAGAGATGCCTTCACTAGCATAATAACATTATTTTTCCCTTCTAATCTTGTCATAATTAGGTTTATACTTAGGAACTCTTGTAGGACATCTAGATGCAAAATGACCGAGCTTATTGCATGAAAAATATTTCAAGGGTAACTTGCCTTCAAAATTGCCCTTACCTCTTTTTTCTCTTCTATAAATCAGTGCAACAAGTTCATCCATATTTCTTTCTTCTGCCATTATCTGCTCCCATTCCTCAGCATACTCACCAATCTCTTCTTTTAGGTCTTCTTTATTGGTGCTCAGAAGTGCAGACAATTTCTTGTGTGTAGATGCCTTAAATGCATATTCAACTTTAGGTACAACCTCTCCTAATTCTGCAACTTCAAAGGTAGTTAGCTTTACAATCAACATCTCTCTATTAAAGTTAGGAGTTAGAGGTATAGTTTCTTGAATAGACATAGTCTTGAACTTGTACGCAGGTGTCAAAGATCTAAGGATCTTCGCAATAACTTTGTCTTCATCATAAGTGTCTCCGCAGTTTCTGATTCCAACTACAACTTATGTAACCCTTTGAACATAAGCCCTAATGCTTTCATCCTCATTCATTTTTCACTTCTCCATCTTTGTCTTCTAGTTTTGTAACTTCACTTGTTTGGTGTACTTGTCTCCCTCATATAGTGCTTCTAATATTTCCCAAATTAGGTATGTTGAATCCAAGTCTTTAACTTCAGTAAACTCTCCTTTAGAGAGTGCGTTGATCAATGCTTCTCTTGTAATCATGTTAAGTGAAAATATCTTCTTTTCATCCTCAGTAGATGTTGTCAATTCATCTTTGGTCTTTATAGCCACCTTGTTTCTTGTAATCAACCAATAGTCAATCCCCAAACAAAATAGGTGAGTTCGCATTTTTTTCTTCCAACTATCAACATTTTTAGGATCAAATTTTAGACTATCCTTCCTATAGAATTCCATCTCCAGAAACACCTCAAGTTGTTAAGCTTTCTCTTTATGGACCACTTGCTCTAATACCAATTGTTAGGAATAAATGTCCACAATACAACTGAGAGGGGGTGGTGAATCAGTTGTATGACAAATTATTAAACTTTAAACTTTAAGTAGCAGTAATATCAAATCTAATGAACACAATGAATGCCAACACAATAAAACAATATTTTGGTCTCAGAGAAACCATGTTAAAGGTAAAAACCCTAGTGGGAATTAGCACCCACAAATTATGTACTGAGAGTATAGTTATCCTTGTTAGAAGATATAGCTGTATTAGGAGCTTATTGAAACATTACAGTACATAGTCCTTGTTAGAGGACATTCCCTATTAGGAGTCAAGAACAAAATGGAGGGCTCATTGCCCAAGGCTCACTACCCAAAGAAGGTTAAATCCACCTTCAGAACTCATTGTTCACAACACAAGTGTATATGAAGAAATACACAATCTTTTGAACTGTTAGGCAAAAACTATCTTTGCTTGATCAGTTCCAATGAAGTTCACCAAAAAAACCTTTGCTCTACATACAACAGACACAAGCTCATAGCTTTTACAACCTCTCTATATCATCTTCTTCTCATCCATATCTTTTCCAAAGGAAAGACCTTTCATTTATACCTTATTACAATTCTCATGAATAGGTCGGCCCATAAGGCTTTCCTAATTAAAAACAATTACATAAACTATTGCTAAGATACACATGACATCTAGAACAAGTATACAATGATTACATTACAACAATTAAGGATCGACATCCTTAATTCAAGTTCACCATCCATCATACATGCTACATCTTTGTAGTCGGCTTCTAAATAGATCACCTTCCAAAACACATGACACAAATGACATCATCCTACCTTCCATACCTTGCGTAGTTCATAGAACATTCTTCAATACTCTGTCTTTCATCTTTGAAGTTTACATGCACTGATTCCATATTGCTTGTAAGCTATACACAAAACATAGAGACTAACTCTGTCATTTCTCACTATCACAATTAGTGACCAATCTTCACCAAAACATCTGTAACTCATCCAATATGAAACATTACATGATGCAATCTTGGATATAAGATCAGAACACCCTCCTAAACTCTCATTTGTCTTTGCAACATTTGAAACATCCGTACAGTGTCCGTACATTATGATAACTAGTCTGATCTCTTCACAGAAACATATGTTGACATCAGTGATAAAACACAAATGACAATAGTATGAGTGCCCATTCAATAATGTAGTGATTAAACATATTAAATGTCTCAATCACCTCTCCATGCATTAGCAATATCCAACAAAAAGAAGCAACACTTAGAGAGAGAGAGGTGACTAACTAGCCTAGTAAGGTTTTGATTTACTATGGGCCATGAAGAGAAAAGTACTATTTCAAAAGATAGAATTGATAGTTTAATAAACTATGTGTTCTAGTGTCAGATGGAAAGGAGAAGGCTGAAAATAAAGAAGGAAAGACACCGCCAAACAAAGGAATGTATGTGATACCATCAACAATGTAATTATATACTCTTTCTTTTTACATGATCTAACACATTTCAAACTTTGTATAGGTTATCTAACACATTGAAGGCAACAAAGGAAAGAGTAGAAAAACACAGGCAACACAAACTTGGCTCTAGTGGTTATATGAAATTAGTCGCATGAATTGTAAGTATCAATAAATGAAATATTGCATCCAAATAATAAATTGCAAACAATTTTGGTTTTATCACACCATAGAAGAAAAATTCATGATCTTATGAAAAAATGCAAGGCTCTAAAGTTAACAGAGTGCCCACAAAAGAGGACTTGAAGATTGCCTTCCAGAAAGGATATGGAGCCATGGATGAACACTTAAGACTCTTGATTGGGAAAATACAATCTTCCACTGCATCTGACATGCAGGTAAATAAACTCAATGAAGTTTATTTATATTTGAATACTTATGCAATATATTCGATATTAATTTCCATCATAAAGTAATTATGTGCCTATTTTTTTTAAACAGGAAAGTAATGATAATACTGCACATGACATTAGGATGTAGCCTAGTGAGGGTGGAGCACAGCCTGTAGATGAAGGTCATGGCCGTGTGCATCTTGATACTGGATGTATTCATGTGCTATACAAAATGCATTATGGATTGATACAAGTAAGAATCTTTAATGTAAATAATGTATTAATTAATGTAACCTTTTGTGTTTCAACTTTACAACGTGTAGAGTGTGACCAACATGTTGAGCATGATCAGGCTAGATAAGTTTGGGAACATGATGTGGCTCCATCATGTAAAGATGACCATTTTAATGTTATTTTAAACATATTTGATTACAATTGGTGAATTAGTTAATGTAACCTTTCATGTTTCAACTCCAAATTATTGAGCATGAGGCTATGAGACAAGATCGAGAACATGGTGTGGCCCCATCAGGTAAAGATCACCACTCTAATGTTCTTTTAATTAATGAAATACTTGTAACAATAATAATAAAACATATTAATTTAGCATTTATTTGTTATTACAATAGACCCCCCTTTCAACAACCTCCACATCGTGAGTACACAACTAGGCATACATTAAGATTACGAGCAGAGGTAAGAACGACTAAAGGGGGACACATGTTTTAGACAATGATACTCCACTTCTTTTTTATTTATTTACAAAAAAGAAATAAAAAAAGAGTTATTGCAATCATATTATGAAAACCATATTTATGATAATATGTTAATGAATGTTAAAAACTAATTATTTTGACAACTATATTTTTTATAACATGTAAAAATTGAAACAATGAATGTTATATGTTAATGAATGAATGTGAATATGTTAATGAATGAATGTTTTATGTTAAGGAATGAATGTTATATGTTATTAATGGATGAATTTTCATGAGCGTTAGATGTTATTAATGGATGAATGAATTAATGTTATATGTTATTAGTGGATGAATGAATGATTAATGTTATACGATTGGGTATGGTGAATTGAGAGTGATGTGAAGGGGGAAGGGGCCAAATGAGTTTCCACCTTCACATGGTTGGCCTTGTTAAGTAGAGAATATTAAACTATTCTTGAAACAAAGAGAATCTCAATAAGGTAATGCACTTTTCAATATTTCATTATGTTGCACATTTAAGCTTGTGTGATTTTCATTAGTTCTCTTTGCTTCAATATGTTACCCTTTGTACTTATTTTACTTTTTAACACATCTCATATGTTACCCTGGATGAAATTTTTTGTAGGGGAAGCTATCTACAAATGGATCTCATGTCAGACATATTCCTTTGAGAAATTGCATAAAGTCAGTACATATCTTAGTTGTATATTGGTTGAATCTTACTAATTATTGTAAAGGTATGGTTAGGAAGGGAAAAAATCAATGAAAATTTTGATTGCAACTTGAAAAGGATTGAAAAAACAAGGCTCCAATTAACAAAATCACCTAATTTCCCTTGTAGGAAAAATGTTTCATAGATACAAGGCTTGAGAAAAGGAACAACATATTCTCAAAGGGACAATACTCATGATCAGTAGGGAACTTACTATAAAACATCAGACTTACAACCTATTGTATTCTCACTATCTTTGATCACTCCCAACATGGATTAAAATAGGACTCAAAACACATTCATGGATTGATGCAGACCATCCAACACAATCCTAAATCCCCCAAGGGTACTATTGACCCAAACTCAATTCAATATTCTTAATCTGAAAAATGAGGCATCTAACAAGATTAATGACTCTTCAAATTGAAAATTCTCCATTAATGTCCAAAGGAATCCTCCTCGACAACTTACAACACAACCTTGCACCCTTTATCCCCCTCAATAATGAAAGGTTTTGTCTCATTGTCCAATCTGATACAATTAGGCCCTTAGTGCTACTAGTCCTAACAAGGACATGATTGATTTATGTACAACCATCCTCCACTCCTAAATCATGTCAACCACCTCATGCTGCCTTATAAGACATAATGCAACTTCCACACATTCAAATAAACACTATGACATCTCATCTTTGGTGTCTGACCATGTTCTGAAAATTGCCCTTATCAACAAAAGATTGTAAGCCTACTACTTTACTATCTGATCATAGTATAGAATGGACACACTCTATTTGTAACTTAGAATGGACACTCTTTGAGACAAAATCTATGATAAAATCCACCTTGTATCTTGGAAACTTGTAGTACCTTTGACACATGGAATCTCATACTAGAGGACATCACTGTTAACTGTAAAAAATTGGACTTTCATGATGTCTTGTGAGGACATGCCTTCTAGGATTTTCCAAGTTCATCTACATTGATCTCCATTCAAAATGCCTTAAGATAGGCTTCATACACAAATTATTGATATAATGTGGACCTTAAAGGGGTTATAAGATAAAGGACAACTTCAGACAAGAAGAAAATCATCTAATTGTGATTGTCACGATATTAAGATAGTTTAAATAGTGAACTCCAAAATAAAAAAATCAAACTAATATAAAACCTTCATCAATTGATTGGAAAGATTTTTTTAGATTAATTACAACATTACCCTAACTCAAGGTCCCCTTGGATCATCCCTTAACTTCTAATATTAACAAACAACATAACTTACTATCATAGTAACATGAACATTATTATAACAGTTAGCCTAAGGCATCCATTTACTATCCAAGGACAAAAGCATATGGTCTAGGACCAAGACCATTAGAAAGGACATTCAAAACATAAATAAATTCTAGAGATTCAAATTATTCCAACTGTTCAATTAAGTGCAATGAATCCTTTAATAAACAAACCCTTGAAATGAGGGTTTTAACACTGATTTAAAATAATTAGTTCTTTATTTCACAATAAAACTTGAAATAAATTTAAATAAAATCTAAAATGAAGTAGATTCATTTTATTTTAACTTTCCATAGGTTTGGGGACCAATACAATCAATATGGACCTATGATTAATACAAAAACTGGGTATGCATGTTGCAGATCAATATTTTATTGATTTTTTTCCTTCCTAGTCACACATACCTCATATCCCTTGACCCAAAGAGGGTATATCTGTACATTTCAACAAGTTACAACTAATTTTAATCAACTATCCAATTGGTTGGTTGGTTTAGACACTAATTGACAACTTTTTGCAAAGTTACAAAAGTTGTCAAGCAACTTTTTGGCAATTTTACAATTCATGGACCAAGTGACTCTAGATCTCTTATAAGACATTATAACCATGTAAAATATGACCTTTAGAATAAAATTTCATCATTCCTACCTACTGAGCATCATTTTTACATGAAGACAATGGCTAGGAATTTACGTGAGCAAATTCCCCTCTTGGAAGATTGACATAATCAATCTCAAGGTTCCTTGTGGCTGGGTCTCAACTGCTTGGATAGCTCAACAGAAGAAAAATATGAATCTATTAACAAGGAGGCACTTTATGGTTCTTCTCTGAAGGGAAACTATAAAACAAACTTTAGGAAACCAAGATATCTCTTTTTTGATATGATTTTCAGATTTAGGAATGAAAGCAATGCTAATTTAATTAATCTACTGAAAATAACTTACAAGGAGGGTTAGAAGATGTAAGGTAACAAGATATTTGAATGAAATTGTGAAAATGAAACCTAATGGACATATTCTAGCATCACACCTCCATGTGAATTAAATAACCAAGAAGATGAAGAAACCCACAAAACAGAGATCAGATCATGTCACAATCTTCAGCTAAATGGATGCAATCATCAATGAAATTGAACAAATACAGATGTATGATAAGCCAAAAATCATCAGGTCACGAAGGCACCCAAGATGTGTGCACATGTGAGACAAGTTAATCTTCAAGCACCAAAGAATAATCTCCTCAAAAATTCATCACAACACAGCAATGCAACACCAACAAACACCAAACTAATAGATCACAGACTTAAAACCATTAAACAACCAATTGGCTCTTTGAAATAAATAATGAGCAAATCACACATTCACAAATTTTCCATAGATAGTAGATTAATCACACCATGAATGAAGCACCAATTGTATATGTTATATTAATGATCAAATCGACCCTCATTACATCTTTCTATTACAATTTATAGAGCCATGCTCTTATTTTTGCAGCTAGGGTTTAGCTGCAACTAAAACTTGAAAGCAAATCTAAACTAGAGATTGCATTAAAGAAACTACTGCTGAAAATTAGCTAAACTACCCTAGCATGAAATTAAACCTTGTGCATTACAAAGCTTTGAATAAATTATGAATTAAATAACTCAGAAATAGAGCTGGAACTTGTGCATGCACTTGATAATCTTCATCTTTATGCCCTTGATCCTTGGATCCGACTTCTCCACATGGACCCAACTGAAAGAGACCCCAAAATCATGCACAAATGATCCCAAAAAGAAAGGCTAGATGATTGGAAAGTGATCTCTAAGATAACTGGAGTTAACTTTCAAACGTGCCAAAAAATGCCCAAATCCCGATAGTTGGTCTGAAAAACTCAAGCTCCAAAATTGACTAAGTACTAAGTCTTTTATCTCCAAAATTTTAGACTTCGGACGTGTCGGTGGCCGAAAAATCTCTAGGGCTGAAATGTTGAAAATCAAGCTCTACAAAAATAGCTAAGTGTTAAAACTAGATTTTTGTACACAAAATTTGGCTAGACTAGGATTGAATGCTCACTCACTGGGGGGCACTTCTGGATGTGCCTTCTTGAATCTATCCATAATCTCCAACACTTCATCAAAGTTTGACATCTTAATCCCTTCAAACACTTCTTTCTGCCTATCTTAGAAGTCAACCAACTCTTTTGCAAAACCCTTTATTTCTTCTTTGTAAGATAGTATTTTCTGAACTTCTTCCTTCTGATAAAACATCTATTGAAGGTCTTATTTAGTCTTTACTCCTCAAAGTATCCCTAAGTATTGGTTCATGATATCATTCTCGAATAAATAGTTTTCTCATCTTCTTCATCGAACAGATCTAGGTCTAGGCCCTCAAATATTTTCTGTAACTCTTTTGCAAAGAGCATGCTGCTATTTCTCCTCTTATTCAATCTTTTGAGGACCTTTTCAAATATAGCCAAAGCCATTGTTATCTCCTATATCCACTACTCAAAACTCTCCAAATCTGAACCTCCATATATCTTTACCAAAACTTGGAAGCGCTGCTTCCTTATTACTGTCAATTCATCTAGCACTTTTTGCCAGTTCACAATCATTTCCTCCACATCGTTTTCCTTGCTCATGATCTCCATCAAGGGGGCTATTCTTGAAAAAATGCCTTGGAGAGGTCTTAGAATCCTCCTAAGGGATAAAGTGGAAAATTGTTCAAAATCCAGCTTCCAATCAGCACATGTCTGTACAAAAGAATGTGGAACATCTATATCTATCTCCCCTTTCTTCTCCAAAATCGCATGTAATGAGGCCTTAGGGTTATCAGGGTCAATAGGACCCGCTATCTTCAAAATGAACCTCTTCATGGCTTCATTCTATTCTACCAGAATCTTTATTGTTTCTTCATCTTCATCCATGACGCCGAGAGCATGCTCCAATCCTAGAGTAGCCAAGGTTTTGCTACCTTCTCTGGTGGGTTCCCCTAAGTCTACCTCCTCCAACACATATTCGTCTAGAGTGATCTTGCTTGTACTAACATCCATCATGGGAAAAACCACCTATGCCTTCCACCTACCTGCTTAGTCTTGTGTCACATAGGACAATGTTCTTACTTGGGTATTTGAGGCTGTTTGGTGGAAGGCTTTCCCTAGCGCGGTCATGTTAGCCTCATCATCTGTTTACACTCTGACCCTCAGTTGTATCTCCCTGGTGAACCAAGTGGGCTTGGAGAAAGCATTCAATGGATCATACAGAGTAGCCAATGTGTAAGAAGTTGTCAGGTGCTCTATTTCCATTTCCTCTTGACTTTCTTCTTCCTTTTCTATTCTCTGTTCATCCCCTATATTCTACTCTCCTTCCTCCTGTGTCTATTCCTCTTCATCAGCTGTCTGCTGCTCATCAGCCATTTGTTCCTCTGTATTTGTTTGTTGTTTCTCCTCCTCAATGTGTGGCTCTTCTTCAGCCTATGATTCTCCTTGATCAATGGGCTCCTCTGATCCTATATGCTCTTCTCCTACTTTCTATTCATCAGCTGCATGTGTGTCCTTCTCAGGCTCTTCCGAGCTTTGAGGTGTTGACTCACCTTGGTTAGGAGGTGGAGTGGGAGTGACAAAAGGAGTGGGTGAAGGCATTCAAGGTGGATTTAATGAGGGAACATGGGATGATGAAGGTTGTTGGGGTAGTGGAGTGGTTTGTATTAGAGGGGGAAGTGGAGTGGTAGGTGGTGTTTGATTCTGAAATGGAGGTGGAGTTGGATGCAAAGGTGGAGGTGGAGGTGGAATGGATGAGACTAAGGGGACCTATGTAGCCATATCTTCTTTGGAGGTGACCCCAATAGAAGCGTTCTTATCTATCTCTATAGTCTCCTTTGGAACCTCGGCCATTTCAACATCAACTTGTTTTTTAGGCTTCTGTTGCACATCCTCTCTTACCTTGCTATGCGGGATCGTGAATTGTGTGGGAAAAGAGTCAAAAGTTATTGACTCTTCTTAGATTGGGCCCTGTTGTTTAGATTTTTGGAAACCGTGTAGCCCTTTGAAATCCCTAATATCAAATTCATCATCACCCAAGGCATCTAGGTTTATGGGCTCCTCTTGAGTTTCCCCTTCGGTTTCCTCTAGATCATTATTCAATCTTCTTCTCTTCTTCATGGACCCTATGGACCTTGTCCTTCTACTGAGAGGGATGTCATCCAACTCAGCCTCATCTTCTTCTAATAAGGTGTCCATTTGTGTAGGCATAGAGCCTTTCTTTCTTTTGTATAAATGACCCTTGATTACTCCGGCCGGCTTGAGTCCTATGATTTTAAACTTTGTTTTCTTGGTTGTGTTTGGAGAATCATGGCTACTGGATGAAGGACCATCTGGTGACGTGATGCTCCCTATCATTCTAGTCTTGACCTTCTTGGAGTGCATAGTTGGGCCATATATGGTGGGGCGTTCATGCCTATATATGGTTTCTGGCTTCAGAGGATCAACCTCTTTGAAATGTGGTTTCAATACCTTTTCTCCCTTCTTCTTCTTTTCTTCAGAGGGGTGCTCCAGGAGTTGCTTCATTGGCATAGGCTTCATTGGGAAAGGACGGGTGATCCATGATCTAGTCACCTTGACCACATGTTAGGCTCTAAACTCAATGTCATCATTTTCATCTCGGTCTACCTCTACATTCAAGATAGCCCTTGTGTACACCTTATCTTTGTTATATATAGAATCCAAAATGTTATCAGAGTCAACATCCACTACCTTCTATGGAATTCTTAATGAAAGGGCACCTTGTGCCAACTCTAGACTCATCCGACAATAGTCACAGACTCTTACTTCATAGTCATCCACATAATTTACCCAATGGTCCTCAATATGTGGTTCATGAATGTAATGTCTCCCCATTATGTGGTTGTAAATACCAATGGGATCAAAATGAGGCCTCACCAAATTGTAGGTTGTGAGTGAGAATTCATCCCATTCCAAAGTTAGAGACTTGCAAACCTTCATATCTGGCACGCAGTGGGGGCCGATAGAAATGGGAAAATCTGAGCAATGCTTCTTCTTGTGCTTGATATGTTCATGTGTGTTAGATAGTTGTCTTTCTATTTGAAGGAGGACTACCCTGTCAGAAGGGTATCTTGGTAACTTCTTTGGTGCCAAGGTGCTTCCTGCCACCTGAATGTAAGTGAAGGTCTAGAACTGTTTGTAGAATGCCCCAAGGACCTTTAATTTTTTTGTTGCTTTAGTGGACAATCTCTTGGCATAATCTCCCTCAATGGAGTGTATGATGGAAAAAATGAAAGCATCATTGCCAATTCTTAAATTTGGGCTGTTATGTGTGTAAAAGTCTTTCCTCACCAATTGAGGATACAGTGCAAATGGCGATGTGTTTTGTTCTCCCATCACCCCAACTTTGATCAAACCTGGGTAAACTACCCTTGCGGCTAGTAGATACATGACATAAGACACCATCTAGAAATGAGGATCTGTCTTTACCTGAACCAATTGCTCATCAAGATTATCACTCAGAATGGAAGCCCAATCAAACCTGGCTTGCGTCTCCCTTATCTTCTGAATCAGTAAGATCATCCATGGCTCCAATTGAGAAGACTTTGCTAGTCTGTACACTCTGCTAATCATTGTTATTTTAGCTTGGATGTCCTCTTGCATATATCCCCTTCTCATGTCAATCCTATCTAGTTTATTCTTGGGCAAAGACTGCATTAGATACTCATTATTCACTATGTTGTGGGCCCTTTGTATATCTTTATTATAGAACTCCATCCCTTTGTTGATATGGAAATTGAAGAACTTATCTACCCCTTTGGGAAAATGGAAGACATCCTCAATGTTATCTGGCCTCAAGTCCAAAACTACCTCGCCAATACTATTTTTCACCATGCGCTCATCGAGCACATAGTTGCTGGCCAATGTGTTGATCAAGTCCACTGATTGAACGAAGACTAGGTGAGCTGTTGCATTCACCAGAGAGTAGTGTACTAATGAAGTGCAATCTTTTGATCATCCACCAGTTGGGCACACTTGTTCAGGTAGTCATTCCATCTCACATTCCCAATGTTTGTGTTTGTTATGCCTGTGTGCAAATTGGTCACCTTAGAAGGTGGATGGTACCCTTTGAATTGATATTTCATTGTTGGTGATGCTACTACCTTCTCAGCCATATCTACAAAGAGAAAAAGCCATGGATCAACAACACGATAGAAAGAAGACTCATAAAACCAAAAAAATTTGTCAGAATTAAGTTAATAGGGGTCACAAATGTTATTTTCGGCCTTTTGGACTTTCAGGGGTATGAGACCTCTGAAAGACCAAAAAGGCTGAAAGGGCCGAAAATTAGCTTGAATGTTTTTAAAAACCCCCCCTTTTGGCTCTTTCGGTGAATTGTAGGTGAGAAACACCTCGCAGGCCAACAAGGCCGAAAAGAAGCCTTGGCAGTTTGCGCTCGAAGAGTTTTCGTGAGCTAGGAGAAAATAATCTTCAATGTGCAAAAGGCTAAAAATGCTGAAACCTGCACTTGGCATGCTGATGATAGGTTGTTCTCTTGTTTTGGCATTTCAAAAGACCATAAGTTTTGGTGTGTGACAACACCGAAACGTTGAAAGATGCTCAACACTTGGGGGAAAAAACTCTACGGATAAGAATGTTTCAGATCCCAAAGGTCCAAAACTAGGGTTTCATAGTTAGACTTGAAAATGAGTTTGACAATGAGGTTGACCATAAAACTCACCAAGGGGATGCAAGGTGACTACCTTGGCAATCCCCCCAAGGCCAAAAAGGTTGACCTCCAAAACCTAGACCCAAGGGGAAAGGCCGAAAAGGCCAAAAAGACAAACCCTAGGCTACAACAAGCCAAAAAGGCTGAAACACAAACAACCCTAACCTAAGACCCAAAAAATGCAAAAAGAAACAAAAGGAAAGGAAAGGGGGGACAACTAACCTCCAAAATAGGAGGCTGAAGGATGATGACTAAAAATGAAGGCTGAAAACTAGAGATGAGCAACAAGTGGCATGGAGAGCTTCGAAGATGAGAGAGAGAGAGAGAAAAAGTGAGGGTTAAAAACCCCATTTATCCCTTATATAGGTCACCCAAGCGGCTGATGTAAGCACCCCGGTCAATCAGCCTTTCAGCCTTTTAGGGGGTGTCAGACCTTCGAAAGGTCGAAAGCTTCGAAAGGCTGACTCCCCTTTGGGAGTCAGACCTCCAAAGGCCTAGACCTCTGATAAGTTTGAAACATCTACCAGGGCTAATAAAGTACTAAGGCAGTGCTCCAAAACCCTCCAGCTCCTTTGGCCTTTTAGCACTTTCGGATGTTCAAAAGTTTGAAAGGGCGACAAGGCCGAAAAGTTAAAAAAAGACAACAGAGAAAAAGACAAAAATAGAGGGCAACAAGAAAAACCAACAAAAAATAGAAGGGGGGCCCCTAAGGCCAAAAGGCTAAAAGGGGAGTGTGGTTGTGGGACCACAAAAAATTGCCCTGATAAAAGAAAGGGAAACAAAATGAGTTTCCCAAAGCCACTCTGCCTTGAAACAATCCCATCTTGTAGTAATCCAAGTACAAGATCTTTAGATCAGATAATTTTCTCATCATTATCAAGATGAAGAACATCATAACATCTGCATCTAGTGTGTGAGTGCATGTATTCAAATTTCTTGAGAAATCCTTCATTGAAAACTCCCGCCAATCGTCGACCAGTCATTGCTAGCTCATTGCACACAAATCTGAGGTCAACCGTAAGTCAGTTTAACCTTGCTCTACTACCAGGTGGGTGTTTATAGCCTCGGTAGAGGCTGCTAAAGTCACCCTTCTCCAACTATAGATGAGCTTTTAATGGAAGTTTTAAACTCCTTTGGAGGGCACTTAGATTGATTCTTTGAACCATTGCATTCTGAATAATTTTCCTTTGATTTCATTCATCTGCTACTTTGGTATTCCTTGCGGCTTTGTTAGATATCATTCATTTGCTCTATTTTTTCTTTCTCTTTTTAAAAAAATATTAAAAAAATCAGTGCAGCGCTTAGACTATGCTACCCTAGCTTTGAGCATTTTTCTATTTATTTCATCTCTATGCGTTCCTCCTTATATTTTCTTGCTCTTTTCTTTTAGTCTGTGTGCTAGTTAGGAAAGGGTTTTGACTTCCAGACCTCCCTCATAACCATGGACATTTCCTAGCATTGACTGGCCTCCCACCGTGGGAGCCACGTGACTTGGGATCCCTTTTAGATATGCATTAGTGTTGAGGATAGTTGGTTTTGATGAACTCCCTTCAAGAAGTTTGAAAGAAAATGCCTTACTTTTGACCACTTTTTTTAGCTCACTACAAGATAGAACTACCTCAAAGATCCTGACAATGGAAAACCTTTTTCTATTACCTAGACTACTTGGAATGGACCGCTCAAAACTTGAAAGCACTTACCCCCTACAAACAAAGACCCAAAGAAAAGATGCTAAAGCACATAAATATATATTAAAATACAAGGTGCCAATTAAGACCCAAAGTAGTGCTTCAGAAACTGGCCATTGACTGGCAAAGGGACCAATTTTCCATCAAGAGAACTAATCTAAAAAGTATTTTCTCCCAGAATTTCAGCGATCTAGAAAGGGCCTATCCACAAGTGTTGAAATTTGGTGTGGCTGCCCAATTTCTCTTTTGCTTTGTCCCACATTAGGACCAGATCAGAAATTTGAAAGGCTTTTATGGTCGCACTTTTGTCAAACCATCGCTTGACAATAGCTTAGTGTTTGGCCACATGTTCTAGAGCCATAGTCCTTTTTTCTTCAAGGTCCAGTAAGTTCATTAGACAAATTTACACCCGGTCCTCACCCTCGACATATTGATCCATGAATCTCAGAATATGGATTTTTAGGTTCATTGAAAAGATGGGTTGTAGACCATAGACTAGCTAGTAGGGATATGTCCCCAAAGCATTCTTAATTCTCACACGATCTATCCATAAAGCATATTTCAACTGAGTGTGTCAGTCTCAAGTATTGTCATCTAAGAGACGCTTGATTACCCTTGTTAAGTTCTTGTTGGTTGACTTAGCAACTCCATTCCCTTGCAGGTAGTAATTGGATGAGAATTTTAGAATTACCTAGTTTTTGAAGGCCCATTGAATGAGACTTGCAAATGAAAAGTAGGGGGCATTATCGCATACCAAGAAAAAAGGCATGCCAAACCTTGTGATGATGAACTCTTCTAGGAATTTGGTGATCACCTCAGTGGTACAATTTTTCATAACCTGTGTCTTCATCCAGCATGTGCAGTAATTAGTTGCAGTCAAAATGTATCGGTGGCTAGCAAAGGATAGAGGATTGATCATTCCCACAAAATCCAATCCCCATTGGGTGAACGGGCACACTTCGTACACTAGTTGTAGGGGCATCACCGGGTATTTCTCTCAAATGGCACTGGTTTGGCAAACATGGCAAGAGCACACATGCACATGAGTATCTTTGAACAAAGTTGGCTAGTAATAGCTGGATCTCAGCATCTGATGAGCTGTAGCTTCTATTGATCCATGCCTAGTACCATACTTATCATGAAATTCTGTGAGAACCTGTCCTTCTTTTGTTTGATCTAAACATCGTAGGTATAGTCCATCATAGTTGTGCTTGTAGAGCTTCCCATTTTTCAACATGTATGAACTACTCTTATTCTTCAGTGCTCTTCGTTGGGAACCATTCAGTCCATCTGGACAACAATTATGCAATAAGTAGTAAACTATGTCTTGATACCATATGTCAGTGACTATTCCTTCGTTGGTATACACTTGGCACACCAAGCCTTGTTCTGTTTCAACCATCATCCTGGTAAGACCCTGTCCTCTCACTAATTTCATCAGTTGGATCTCAATGTTGAATTCCTACAATATTTCCATCCACTTTCCCCTTCGTTCCCCTAGTTTGTTTTGCATCAGCAAAGACTTGACTGTTGGATTTGGAACAATAGCAATGACTTTTCTTTGAAGGATATAGTGTCTGAATTTCTTAACAGCCTTAACCAAGGTGAAAGATTGATTATCTAGATTCAAATACTTGAGCTCTACATTTTTTAGTGGACAGCTCATGAAGGCTATCGACCGTTCATCTTCTCCTTCTTTCTTCTACGTGAGGATCCCTGCACATGAATGTTTTGAAGCAAAGGAATAAACCTTGAATGGTAGGAGATAATCGGGGCTGACCAGCACTGGGGCAGTAGTGATGGATGTCTTGATTTCTTTGAAGGCATCTTTAGTCTAAGTACTCCATTCAATCTTAGCATCTTTCTTCAACATATCATTTAATGGACGCACTGTCTCTGCAAACCCACTGATGAACTTCCTGATGAAGTTGATTTTCCCAAAGAAAGAATTCAACTCCTTCTTGCTATTTGGTAGAACCAATTTGAGGATAGCTTCGACCCTCTCAGGGTCAATTGAGATGCCTTTCTTGGATATGATGTGTTCGAGAAGCTTGCCTTAAGTTACCCCAAAGACATACTTCTTAGGATTTAAAGAAATCCCATAACGTTGACACCTCTTCAAGACCTTTCATAAATCTTCAATGTGGTCTGCATAGTTCCTGGAGAAAACTATGAGATCGTCCATATAGATAACAATACATTTATTAACTAGACCCTTGAATGCCTCATCCATAGCCCTTTGGAAAGTGGCTCTCGTGTTGATCAGACCGAACGACATGGGATGATAGGAAAATGTTTCCCATTTTGTGGTGAAGGCTGTCTTTAGGCAGTCTTCTTCCTTTACCATGAATTGGTTGTAACCTGAGTAGCCATCCAAGAAAGACATCATTTGGGAACCATTAACCACTTGTAACACTTCATCAAGGGATGGCAATGGGTAATTATCCTTTTGAGAGGACTTGTTCAAGTTTCAGAAGTCTACACAGAGGTGAACCTCTCCACTTTTCTTTCTCATAGGGACAAGATTAGCAACCCAAGTTGAATGCTGAATGTGAAAAATTATCTTGGCATCGAGCAACTTTTGCACTTCCTTTTGGATTACTGGGTCAATCACAGGGTTCACCGATCTTTGTCTCTGGCAAAAAGGTTTAGCATCTGGATTCAAAGGAATGTTGTGAATGATAATGCTGGGATCATAGGTTTTCAAATCTTCATAGCACCATGCTATGATGTCTTTGTATTCAGCAAGTAACTTGACCATTTGTTTCTTTTCTTCTGGTGTGTCGACTTTGCCTATGCATACTTCCCTATGTTCGAGTTGCATACCCAAGTTGTAGAGCTCACAATCATCTTCGTCCACTACTAGTGTTTTCCCTCTTTCTCAAGCATGTTCATCCTTATCAAAAATCCTCTCTAGAGCTACCATACCTTTCGGAATGCAATTGGTTTTCAAGTTCAAAATCCCTAAGTCATCTGACTCCACTATTTCATCCTCTTCTTCATCAATGCTCTGCTTATCAAAGATCCCAACGTTCCTGATAAACTCCAATATTTTCTGATCATCTTGAAATACCTTGAAATTTTTGATGTTGTAAGGGATAGCCGGTACAACCACTAATTCCATGGAGAATTTCTTCAATTTGGATTTCTCTAGTAGTTCTAAAGAGCTTGTAGATATTGCTAAAGTGTCGGCTACAATATTCTTTCTTCTTGGGATGCTCCGAATGTTAAAATATTCAAAATCCTTGATTAGATCCCAGACACGGTTGCAGTATAAGACCAATCATTTGTCAGTGTAGGAATATTGGCTCTTGATTTGCCAGACTATCAACTGTGAGTCACCTTCTACAACTATTGCTTTCACTTTCCTCTCATGTGCTAGGAGGAGACCTCGAACTAGAGCCTCATACTCAGAAACATTGTTGGTGCAATAGAATTGCAGTCGATAGGCAGCATAATATGAACCCCCTCAAGGGTTAACTAATTCAATCCCAGCCCCTGCTCCTTGTTTACACTTGGAGCCATCAAATCAGAGTTTCTAGACTGAGTGATTCTTATTGAACGATACTTTAATTTGGGGTTCTGGAGCCACTTCTGGTAGGGGTGTCTTGATGTGGGGTTCCATAGGAATTGTAGGGGATGATAGGCCTTCTGTACTTGGAGCTTCCAATTTTCCCTCATCTAAAATTTATCTTTTTGAAAGTAGAACCCACTTCATCTTTTGTTTTTCCTTGACATCGTGCTAAACATCGTGACACAGGGGTAGGCAGTTGTCATCAGAAGAGCTCCACTCCTCTTGTATAAAGTGTTCAGCAATGGGACCCTAAGGTTCTTCGCTGAGGGGAGATCCATCCTCACTTGAATGCATTGTTGCATCCCTTGCAGCCCTTGATGCATTGGACATCTAACTTATTACTTGGGCTACTGCCTCTTGGCAGTCCTAGCACACAAACTCTAAATGGTTTGTTTGATGAAGATGACGATACCCTAGTAGCATCAGTATGTTTGGGTCAGCATCTTGGCCAAGATGCCTCATGTTTTTTTTCATGCCATTTATGAATTTTGTGAGAATCTCCTCAGGGATCTGGGTACTTACTAACCCCTGGACAGGGCAACTGTTCGAGCCTTCTTCTTCTTTGAGATGGAGTGTAAACACCTTGTCAAAGTGATACACTCCCAAATCAGCTTGTGAGAATAAGACTTCATTTGAGGTTTTATAATCAGTTATCATTTGTTTGAGCTTGGCCTCTACATCAATCTTAATCTGGTTATTAAGCCCCTTCCATGATAGCCAAAGTTGGGTAAAGTCCGTGGAGAACTAGCCCCTCAAAGATCAGATCCCTTCTCTACTGAGCAACATGCCATAAGTTTTTGAGATGTCCGCCACATGTATGTCAATGCAATCTTGAATTTTTGGGTCATCTGTTAATTGTATGCGTGTATCTTTCAAGACACCAATGACTCTAACCTCAGTTTTGTCGAGTTGGATCACCACCCTATTGGTTGGTTGGGAATTCATCCCTAGCTTTTGGCATATGGACAACAACATCACGTTACATGAAGCTCCTGAATCAATTAAGCAATTGTATAACTTCCTTCCAAATATTTTGAGGCTAAGTAGGAATGGGGGTACTTCTACTCTATCTTTGAACATAGTTGGCATCGTCTCTGCAGCATTTACGTTGGATACATTCCTAGTATTATTGCTAGATGAGGCTGATTTGGAATGATCCAAGGACTTTAAGAGAGCCTTCCTTTAAGTGGGACAACTTTGTAGTATATCATACATTAACATATTTGTTCTAAATTTCTTCAGTTCCTCTATTGCACTATATTTTTCATGGCACAGACTAGAGTTTTTAACGTAGTAGGTTGGTGTTGCATTGTCTGAACAAAAGTGGCACTGGGTCCTCTTGGGGGCATAGGATTATTGCTAGCCTTAGGATCAAGTGGAGTGGGCTGCATACCCAGGGGAATGCCATCAATCAGAGGTTCTCTTCTACTTCTTATGTTATAGGTATTTCTGTTATTGTTCTCAAAAGCATGGACCTCGGAATACTCTGGCTAGTTTTCTTGGTTGAATGGGAAAACAAATTCTTCCTCTATCATGTTATCGATTGGAGTTCCACCTGAACTTGGTTCATATGAATAAAAAACCATGGCACTAAAATGGGCCTAGGAACTCTCAGGGTCCCGAGCTTGTTGATTG
The DNA here is from genome assembly GCA_027943335.1 of Chamaecyparis obtusa. Lineage (NCBI taxonomy): Eukaryota > Viridiplantae > Streptophyta > Pinopsida > Cupressales > Cupressaceae > Chamaecyparis > Chamaecyparis obtusa. The sequence continues at coordinate 61,055 of BSBK01003450.1, forward strand.
TCAGACTCCCCCCTATATTCATAATCCGGTTGATGCATGCTGGGACCTTGGGTAAAGTTGACTTTTGATGAGCCAAAGAAGTTGGTGTTGTCTGTGGGGATGCTACCATTGTTTGGATGTGTGTTCCAATTTCTATTCATCTATTATTGTCCAAATTGTTTATCTTGAGAGCTGTTCCCATAACCTCCACCATTGTTATTATTGTTGTTGTTGTAATTGCCATAATTATGATTCTGATTTTGAGAGTAGGTATTCAGGGCAGTAGCTAGGCATTGGTAGTTCCCTTGATTTAGAGATGGGATGAGCTTCATCTAGGTAATCTCTTCGGTCAACTAAGACAATGTATTCTTCATGGAATCTAACTCATTCAATAGAGCCTGATCTAGTTTGTTTGGGACAGTAGTCTTTTGTTCACATAAGACAGCCCTATGCGTATCATACCCTAGGTATGTGATGGCCAGGGGTGGAGCAGCAACATATGGAGCCGACACTGGATTGATCCTTGGGGCTTGTTGTAGTGGGAGTTGATTGTTTGCTACAAATAGACCAGTCACGATAGTGTTTCCCAATGTTGGTGGAATACCATAATTTCCACCCGCCTACAGGTCCATTTGTTGGATGAACATGATGGCTTCATTACATACCTTTTCTAAAGTATCTATGTCTACTGGGGGTAGCCTTTTCAGAAATATAGACATTAATGGGTCTAAGGCTCACAGGTACACTTGTATGGTAGCCCCAACTAGTACAATATATGGAGCCTCAAGTTTCTGTTACATCTTATGAAAATGATGATTGAACATGGAAATTGATTCATTGAGGTCCTTCCTCACCAAGATGAACTGATGATGGATAGTTACCAGATCCACATATAATTTGAACTGATTAAGGAACTTTATCTCAAGTTCATTCCATGTGGCAATAGACCCGCTTGGAAAGTTCAGATATGAATTATATGCAAATTCCCCTAGTGTGTAGGGGAAAAGGCGGTAGATGACATCTTGATGAGAAATCTCTTTTCGATTGCATAATTCCTTGAATGCACTGATGTGTTCTTCTGTTGTCATGGATTCTCCATAGATGAAACATGGACATAATTTCTTTGGATTTTTGGGCAGCTGATGGAGTTGTACTCAATTTCATTCAATCTCCACACTTTGGTAGCATCTTGGGAGAAGGCTTCATTTTGGAAATATGAGAGCTCAACATCTTCAAGAAATCAAAGGTAGGAGGAAAATGGAGACAAGCTGCATGGTAGGTGAAGGTAATTAAATTAGTTTCATCATTTCATAGTTGCTTTGCATTCTTCATTGTGTTTGCATTAGATAGATTCATTGGCTTTAATAGTTAATTTATCATTTCTAGTTGTTAGACATCTAATTTGCATACATTTTTGGTGCTAGAAGGAGGGCCCAACTGGGCTTTTCACTTTCAATTTTTAGTTTTCCATGTGCAGGTTTTTTACAGGTTATTTCTGCGCATTTGTCTACAATTTCTATGCATTTGTTCATTTCTGCTGCGCATCCATTTTCTGCAACCACAGACACAAACTTTCATTTGATTTTCACTTTCTGTCATATTTTCTGCGCATTTGTTAAACTGTCTTGCGCATACATCATTTTTCACTGTGCATCCATATTAGCTGTGCATACATATCATCAAGCTACGCATTCATTCAATTGTTTCACACATATATAATTACTGCGCATATATTAAAACTTACTGCACATTTATATCACTGTTCTGCGCATTTATCAGTTTCTGTAGAAAAATTCAATTTTCTGTTAGATTTGTTTTTAGCTAACATTTTGACAAGTGTCTGTTCATTTTGGTAGTATTTTTAGGCTATTTTGTAGGATGTAATTTTGAAGACCCCATTGCTAATTTTTTTTTTTTCTAACAGTTTGATTGCAAATTGCCAAGGGGTTTGCAAAATAAACTATAATCTTGTTTGGGCTTAAAATACATGTTTTTGCTTTGTGTGTCTTCCTTAGCATAGATTCAAGTGTCTGTTGTGTTTTTCTTAATAGCATATCTATAATCCCAAAATTATAACAACGTATCCTCTCCCCTCGCCATTCATGGACCTTGGGTGTAAGAGAAATTGTTATAATTTTTAGAGGGCGGTCTTTGGTGGGAAAAGAGGTACTCACCCCAAGGAATGACCCAACCGGTAACAGGCTAAAGCCAGGCCCTTCCAAACCGGTATATAAAAAATGCTAATGTGATTAGTCTCACATTAGACAGGTGTGAATTCATTGTGGCAACCAAAATCTCCTCTAGTACCCTAGTGGTGCGTTAAAGTCCTACTTAGTAGAGGTGAAAGCCTTGCTTTGAAAGGATTGGGAGAGCCCCCTTAATTGGGAAAATGACTTGATCACAACCACCTGAACGGATGTCCTTACTAAAAACTTTTGTTTAGTGGCCAAAAACCTTCTATCTACTAGCTCAAGGAGTCACCCAAGCTCGTGAAGACACCCCACATTACTCATGGTTCATAGTAGAGATAGCAGTTCTTTGGGAAGTAATGACCCATTGAATTCAGAACTTGGTGTGCCTGAGAAGTGAGTGCACTATAAGGAGGAGCCCGTGCCTCCAAGTTCCTAAGCTATCCACTGTGAATTTGCATGGCTAGATTTTATTATCCTAGTGGGGATTCAACAGATATCATCCTTGCCAACCATAGGATTGTAAGCGTGTTTGTGCATTCATATTAGCATAGTCAGATTAATATCATTTATGTCTTGTGTGCGTGTGTTTATGAATTTTTCACTTTGCCAAAAAAAAACAAAAAAAACTAGCCAACACCAGGAAAATCCAAAACATTTGAATTTAGATCAAAATTTCAACACCTGCTCATATATCACATCTTTCTGTGCATTTGATCAAATTTGCTGTGCATTTATCAAAATTTGTTGTGCATTTGTTTAGACTGTCTATGCTTTTGATTATTACTAGTCGCATCTATTACATATTGCTGCGCATCTATTTCATTTTGTTGCGCATTGATCAATTTGTCCTGTGCATTTGTTGTTGCCCATTTACAACAATGAGCATTTCCACAAACTTTGCAATTTTCAAAATCACTTTTTCAGATACCCATTTTCATCTTAGTAAGATTCTGGAGAAACAGTCAAGTTACACAGACCTTTGATCTTTAGTTTGACCATTCATCACTTTTCATCATTCCTTCATCAAGATTCATCAAATCTTTTTTCTTCCAAATCTTTGAAATTTTTGATTTTGTGTTGAAACATTATCTTATCCATTAGATTTTGATCTTTTTGAGTTTACCATATCAGGATATATCATCCTTGATCATCAAACTTGCTTAGGTTATTATCTCTTGATTTCTCTTTGTCATATCATAGTGAGATCTATACCTCCTATTGACTTAGAGTTTATCAAGTTGTCTTATCATTTTTCAACACATTTCAATATCTTTCCTATCAATCACTTTCCATATCTTCTCATCAAAAAATCTTTCATCCCATAATCAATTATTTCAATTTTATGGTTCAAACTCGATCTCATAAATTTAAACAAGCCACCAATCTAGAATCCCTAGACAAGATGGAAGGCAATACCAGTAACGAAGAAAATCCTTGGCCCGAAGCTCCTAAGAAAACTTCACTTTTTACATCCACTGATGAACCCACTGATGAAGAACTTAGGGAAGCTTCACAAGATCCTCAATTTTATCATGTCATGGAAAAAATCTTAGGCTTGGATAAAGAGATGTATTTTCTCATGCTTGCTCAACAAGGAGCTAAGTTACCAAGTGATTTTGATGTTTCTTATCTTAGAGAACCAGCTCACACAAATAATCAACAAATTCCTAAAGGTTCTCATGATACTCATGGAGCAAAGGAAACCAATCAGAAATCCAATGCTTCTCATAGTCATGAACAACACACTATTTCTCAAAATGATCAGCCAAATCACACTTCACAAAACAATGCTTCTCACAACAATGTTTCCCAAAACACTCAAGGAAACACACCGTCTTTGGATCCCATCCTACAAAAAATCCAAATGCTTCAACAACAAATCTGTGACATCCAAACTGGATCATCAACAAAGAAGTATTCCTTGGATGATATATGTCCTTATCCTTTTGATAAGAATTTAGCAATGATTCCATTCCCTCCTCATTTTGAGGTACCAAAATTTGATAAATACAAAGGGAATTCAGATCCACAAGACCATATTCGTGAGTTTTGTGCTGCTTGTATTGAAGTCGCTCACAATGACACTTATCTTATGTGACTATTTCCATGAAGTTTAGGAGGACAAGCCATGGAATGGTTCTCTAAACTTCCCCCCGGCATCAAATCTTTCAATGAGCTTCTTGACAAATTTGTGACTCATTATTCATATAACATCAAACATGAGGTCACTATGCTTGATCTTTGCAATGCACATCAAAAGAATGGAGAACCTTTCCTTACTTTTTTGTAAAGATGGCATCAATTATTTTCTAAATATCCATGAATGATTCCTGAACAAGAAAAGATGGATATTTTTGTGCATAACCTTACACTAGAAATGAGTTATACGTTACAATTGCAATGTCCACCAAATTTTAATAAGCTCATAGAAAATGGTATCAAGATTGAGGAAGCCATGGTCCGAAAAGGTGAGATCAAACTTTATTCTAAAGACAATGTTGGATCTTCAAATTCCAATTCCAACAACTACAACAATGACAAATCAAAGTTTTGGAATAAAAACAAAAACATTGTCAATGATGGGATTGTTGATAATCGTAATGTCAAACCAACACAACCCCTTCTTAATCTCACCAGTCAGGCCAATGCTACTCAAGGAACCTACAACAATCAATCATCAAATCAAAATACCAACAAGGATTCATCTAAACCAAGATTGCCTTTTATGTCACCTTGAAGAAACTTTACTCCTTTGGGGGAATCTCTCGAATCAGCATTACGGAAGTTAATCACAAAGAAACTCATTACGCTTCCTGAAATGAAAGATTTTGAACCTAGAGTAAAGCCTTCTTGGTGGAATGAGAATGATTATTGTGAATTTCACAGAGGCAAAGGACATAAAACAAATGATTGCAAAAGACTCAAAAATGTAATCCAAGATTTAATCGAAAGCAGTGAAATTGGTGTTGATGGACATGTCTCGAATGAATCACAAACAGCTTTCAAAGATCCACTTCCTGAGCATGAAAAAGGGGGTTCTTCCAACACTAAGGGTGACAATCAAGCTAATTATAATTCCACTCCCTATCGATATGTTGGTAACATTTCTGAATGTCATCCTTCTATGTATTATGCCAATGTTATTACCATCAAAGAAAAATCAAAGAGTCAACCAGTCCAAGCAACTAGCTCAAGCCAAAGTTACTCTTCAAGGAGTCCAGTCTAAACCAAGCACTACACAAAATAAGTCCATTTATGTCCCAAAGTCTATCCCAAATACTTCCAACCAGTACAATCTTTTGGAACAACTCAAGAAAACACCTACCCAGATATCCATCTTAGAGCTTTTGCATCTTTCCCCATCTCACAAAGATATCCTTGAAAAATCTCTCTTAGAGACCCAGGTTCCAACAACTCTAGATCCTAATCAATTTCAAGCTATGGTGGGCCATTTAACAACCCCACACTATTTATCCTTTACTAAAAATGATGATTTAGCCATTACCCAACCTCATAATGCTCCCTTACATATTGAAATCCTTGTTCAAAATCACAAGATTAAAAGAGTATTAATAGATGGAGGAGCTGGCTTGAATATCTACACATTAAAGTTAGTCCTTGCATTGGGATTTTTTGAGAATGCCGTTGATCCAAAAAAGAAAATCACAATAAAATCCTATGATGAAGAAGAGAGATCATCCAAGGGGTCTATTGTTCTTCCAATTAAAATTGGTCCTATTGTCAAAGATGTATCTTGTTAAGTTCTGGACATGGATCTTGCTTATAATATTCTTTTGGGAAGACCATGGATTCATTCCATGCAAGCTGTGCCATCAACTTATCACCAATGTATAAAATTCCCTCACAATTGTCAGGAGATCACTATCAAAGGAGATTCTAATCCTTTTCAATATTGTAGCAATGTGAAGATTTTTGATTCTTTGGTTCCCTATAATCATACAGGATCTTCTGCAACTACACCCAGTGACCCTAGTAATATAGCATCAACTTCTAAATCAGATAGGATCAAGATAGACATCAAAGAAAGAAGTATGGGAGAATATAATTTAGGTCAAGCTCTTTGTATCACTGATTTACCTTTATCTCCTAAATCATATGGTAGATCTTTGATCATTAAACAAAAATCTGAACCCCCTTCCACACTTGTTTATAACACATTTATAAGTGGGGGCACAATATCCAAAGAGGTAGCTGAGCATAATGCAAATTATTGGCTTAAGACACAAAAGATTGAAGAGGATATTAAACATGAATGTATATCACTTGATGTCTATGGAAAAGGGTATACTTTGCTACAAAAGATGGGATATCAAGGTGCTGGACCTCTAAGGTTACAAAGAGAAGGTGTTATAAAACCAATTTTGCAAAACCCCAATTATCAAAGAGACACTACAAGATTAGGATATAAAGGTGAAGAACCACAAGAACCAAAAGGAAAAATACCACCTTTTCATGAGACATCTAAAGCTCCTGCCTTACAATTCAGAAAGCATGGTATGTATGTAGATCCAAAAAAATAAAGGATAGCTCAAAGAATCATTGATAGACTTGAAGATAATGATGATTTTGATTCTAATGATTATGAATGGGATTCCTTATCTGATTATACTGAAGAAATAGGAGCTGATGTTGTCCATCAATATAGTAATGATTACCATGAGGGTGAGAGTTCAATGAGTGACTCACTAGGATTGGTCCCACGTAATACTACTCATTTTGATCATGAGCAAAGTGAGTGTTATCTTGTGACAGACGATTCAGATGAGAGTATGGAAATAGACCTCGCTGATACTATCATAAACCTTGACAACTTTTCCATCCATACCATCTTTTCTTTTGAAACTGAACCAAATGATCCAATGCCCCTTGTCTATCCTGACCTTATCGATTGGGATTCTCTCGATCACCCAAAACTTGATGTCTTCCATAATGATGATGTGATTATTGACTATCTTGGCATCAGGGATCATTTACCACTAGGGGATCACAAGTTAGGATTTCTGATAGAACTCAATGACATGGCCTATTTTGGAGAGAGTGCCAATCCTTTCAGTCATAAAAATATTAAAAAAATCAACAGATCTAATGGTGAAAACCACTAAGTGGCAGTATTAGATCCAAAAATAGTAAAAAGAAAAGATGCATCTGATGGTGAAAACCTCTCTGAGGTGCCTGACGATGAAAGGATTGACACTCTTCCCAACTATCTATATCGAGAGAAATCTACCATTCTTATAGAACCAATAGTACCACTTAACATTGGAACAGAGGAGTCTCCACGCATCCTCAAAGTAGCAGCATCCTTAACAGAATCAAAGAAAGAAGCTTTTGCAAAATTCTTCAAAAAAAGACAAATCAACTTTGCTTGGTCCTATGCTGATATGCCTGGTCTGGACCCCAATCTCATCATGCATCATTTATCTATCAAACTAGGTGTAAAACCAATTAAGCAAAAGCTCCACAAAATGCATCCTCGCATTGCTCTAATGGTGAAAGTAGAATTGAAGAAGCTCCTAGATGTTGGATTCATTTGGGCTATTGATTATGCTGAGTGGATTTCAAATATTGTTCCGGTTTCAAAACCAGATAAGTCTATCAGGATTTGTATTGATTTTCAAGATCTTAATAAAGCTTGTCCGAAAGATGACTTCCCTTTGCCAAATATTGATATGATTGTTGACCTAATAGCTGGGCATGAGATGTTATCATTAATGGATGGATTTTCTAGCTATAACCAAATCAAGATTGTGCCAGAAGACCAGGAAAAAACTACTTTTACTTGTCCATGGGGTACATACTACTGGAATGTGATGCCATTTGCCCCCAAAAATGCTGGAGCAACTTACCAAAGAGCCATGACCATGATCTTTCATGACATGATGCATACCATCATGGAAGATTATGTTGATGACATTTTAGCAAAATCCAAAGATAGAGCTGGTCATTTGAGAGTGTTGGATAGAATATTCACCCAAATGGAAAAATATCATATTCGACTCAATCCAAAGAAATGTGCATTCGGGGTCACATCTGGCAAACTGTTAGGGTACATTATCTCAGCTAAAGGAATCAAAGTAGATCCAAAAAAGGTTAAAGCAATATTGGAGATAGCTTCCCCCACTAACATTAGTCAACTAAGATCTTTACAGGGGCATCTACAATCCATCTGAAGATTTGTTTCTCAACTAGTAGATCATAGTCATCCCTTTCAACATTTGCTGCATAAAAATATCTTATTCCAATGGGATGATAAATGTGAGGAAGCTTTCAAAAAAATCAAGCAGTATCTAGCGAATCCTCCAAATCTGATGTCACCAATTCTAGGCAAGCCACTCTTGCTCTACATTTCAGCCACGACAACCTCACTAGGTGCTCTTCTCGCTCAACAAGATCATGAAGGAAAAGAAAAATCCATCTACTACATCAGTTGCACTTTAGTGGGATATGAGTTAAACTATTCCCCTATTGAAAGAGCATGTTTAGCTATTATCTTTGCTTCACAAAAGTGGTGACATTACATGTTGTCACATTCTACTCAGCTTATTGCAAAGATTGATCCTTTAAAGTATTTGTTAAGCAAGACTGCATTGATAGGCAAGTTGGCTAAGTGGGTCATGCTACTTAGTGAGTTTGATATTGAATATGTAGATAGGAAGGCTATCAAAGGTCAAGTGATCATAGATCAACTAGCTGATGCTCCATTAAAGGATGACCAACCTATACACACAGAGTTTCCTGATGCTCATATCTTAGCTTTGTCTACACAAACATGGAAATTATACTTTGATGGCTCATACACTCAACAGGGTTCAGGAGCTGGTATTCTATTTATCACGCCACAAGGATATACTATTCCAAAATCTTTCAAGTTGTTATTTCCTTGCACCAATAATGTGGTAGAATATGAGGCTTTGTTGATTGGGTTAAAAATGGCTTTACAATGGAACGTATCTAAAATAAATGTCTACGGAGATTCTCAGCTGATTGTTAACCAGGTTAATGATGATTACCAGACCAAAGATGATAAGTTATTGCCATATAAATGTATGGTTGATGACTTTAAAAAGTATTTCTCTATCATCACTTTTGAGCAGATTCCTCAGCATGAAAACAAGGCTGCCGATGCCATGGCAACGATTGCTTCTTTATTTGATATAGAAGATACCAAGGCCCGTTTTGAGTTCTTGGTGGAATCCCTGACTTGTCTTGCATATGATGACCCTGATACAAGTATTATATGTCATCTGATTGGACATGACTCCCCAACCTATGGAAAGATCTATTCTTACCTCAAAGATAACAATTTACCTCCTGACCTATCCCGCAATCAAAAATGAACTTTTCTCCACCAAATCTCCCACTATATCTTAATATCTGACACCCTTTATCAGCGAGGTTTTGACAGTACTCTCCTACGATGTCTCAAACATGATGAAGCTCAACTTTCCTTATGTGATGTACATGAGGATATTTGTGGGACACATTCGAGTGGTCCCTCTTTGGCTAAGAAACTCATGCATATGGGTTATTATTGGCCTACCATGGAGGCAGACTCCTTTCATTTTGCTAGGGCATGCAAGAAATGTTAGATACATGGAAACCTTATCCATGCTCCAGTTCAAGAGTTACATCCTTTTACAACTACTTTCATTCAGTCGGTGGGGACTCGACCTCATGGGCGCTATCAATCCTCCATCTTCCAATGGCCACAAATGGATTCTCACTGCCACAGAATACTTCACTAAATGGATTGAGGCCATTCCATTAATTACCACCACAAGGAAACAAATCTCCATGTTTATCTTAAACTATATCATTTGCAGATATGGTATACCTATGTATCTTATCATTGATCATGGGAAACAGTTTCAAAACCAAGACATGGATGACTTGTGTACCAAATTCCACATCACCCACAACTATTCCACCATCTACTATCCTCAAGGAAATGACCAAGCTGAGGCGTCAAACAAAACAATTGTTAAAATCCTACAAAAGACTGTCAATGACATTGGCCGTGACTGGCATCTCCAACTTAATCCAGCCTTATGGGCTTACCGCACCTCCATCTGTACTCCTACTAGAGCCACTCCATACTCCCTTGTCTATGGATCTGAAGCAGTCCTACCCCTCAAGGTTGAGTTGCCTTCACTTTGTGTTACTCTTAAAGATTTAATTCCTGATGAAGAGTATAGAGTTGCACACCTGACTAAATTGGAACTCCTAGATGAACGCCATCAGTGAGCCTATGATCATTTGAAAGTTTATCAGCAGCGTCTATCCTGTCAGTACAATAGCAAGGTAAAGATCAAAGATTTTCAGTTGGGTGACTTAGTCCTTCGAGAAAATCCAAAGAATCAACAACACCGTGAAAAGAAGGGCAAGTTTGAACCTAATTGGTTAGGACCTTTTGTGATTACAACAGTCTATGGTTCTAGAGCCTATCAATTATCTACACCTGAAGGGGATCCCTTGGATGAACCTCTTAACAACATCCATCTCAAGAAGTTCTATCCCTAAAATCTCAATGTAAGGGGCATGTATATAGTCTGTATATATATTTTGTAAGTAAAAATAATAAAAAATACAAAAAAATCACAAAATCAAAAGAAAAAATGCAATAAAAGCATATGGTGAAAACCTGGAAATAGGCACTATGTGTGACAAGTTAGCTCCTCTAGCTATTAGGATTCTTCTAGTGTGTCCGTTCATTGTATATATCCACAATAAAATAGTTACTCAATCCTTGTCCCCACCATGTATATATCATAATAAAATGGCTAGTTCGTACACCATCCATTGTATTTATCCGTAATAAAATCCCATCATAGCTTGATCTTTTGTCATGGTCTTCATCCTAGTCTTGTTGCATCTTTCTTCATCCATAATAAGTCAGTCCATCACCTAGCTGGGGGCATGTCCTTGACCTAGTTTGGGAAGTGGATCTATGATAGTCATGACTCTTAGAGGACATAATGGATTTATTTTCACCAGGCAAGGAAAATGCAATCAAATGTTCTTTCACAATGGTAACTTCATGCTGAATCAGAATCTATGATCTATCTTTTGAATTGTGACTACTTATCTATACATCTTGACTATACATCATCACTTGAATTGATCAACATATCCTAAATCAATCTTTTTGGCAAAAGAAATGTATATTCATGGCAGGCATGTTAGAATGATTTGTTATAACTTCTGCATTCATATCTAGATTTCATTGTTATCATGTTTCCTATGCTATTCTGAGATATCTTTGACATGAGTTTGAAACTCTCATATGTCATTGATTAGAATAGCTGGGATGGGACATGATATTTTCTTTGATTGCTGTTTATGGTGAAACGCCATCGCATACCTCGACTCCAAATATTTGTTCCCTGATGGAGGGGGGGAATATTCCTTGTCTGTTATGCAAATGAAACTCAGGTCATCTCGGTTCAATTATACCTAGATGCTTATCAAGTTTGCAATATTAAACTCCATGCAAAAAGTGCTCAGGTCATCCTGGTTTAATTATACCATGATGCTTGCATTTTCTTGCAACATAACAAGCTCAATGATGAAACTCAAATTCCAGTTATTATGAAGTTCTAAGATGTTACCTAAAGTTGTGGAGATACATTCATTTCATATTGCATTTCATTTAAATAGTTCATGACTTACATATCATTGCTCCTTTTATAGAGATTTATAGGTTACCTTTCTTATTAGGTTATCTATTCTCTTAGTCTATTCTTCTTGTGTCAGCTACATTGTTATTTAAGTTGAGGACATTTGGACAACCAAACATATTATGACTTTTTGCATTTCACATTTTGCACTTAACCATTTAGAGACATATGTTATCTTCATTAGGAGTGTTCATTTATATATAATTTGATCATTTATTATAGCTATCATTTCATTTCATTTTCTTTTATCATGTTATCAGTTATTACATTCAATCATCTTAGGTACATTATCATTTATTACATTGGATATCATTTGCATTACACTATCATTTATTATTCATTATGCACATTTTATATCATTCATTTACATCATTTATTTATTATACATTATATGCATTTTACATCATTTATTTATTATCCATTATATGTGTTTCCAATCATCAGTTATATCATTCATTTACATCATTTATTTATTATCCATTATCCACATTGTTCATCACAACATTGCATTGATAATCACATAGCATTAGTAAACTCATTTAAGACATGCATTTATATCACCATCATATGATTATTAACCATTAAGCATAAAAAATATCAAATCGCATATAAATCATTTTGCATTCTAAGACATACATTCTATGCATATTAAAGTAAATCATCACATCCTGCATATGTCAGTACACACATGTATATAAATCATCAAAGAAAATCATGATAGAACTGCACACTGTATATATAGAGTCAATCATATAGCATCCATCATATAAAGTCCATAAAACAACAAAACTATACTAATGTCCAATGATATAAATCAATAACAATTTGTCCATAGTCAGTGTCCATCAAGTCAAAATATAATGATACAATGAATCATAATGGTACAATAGTGTATACAATGCTCTCTCAACATCTATGAACCACTGCCTCCAGACTCTGTTTGCCATTGTCTACGGGATGCAATGTGGCCCTGTGCTGCTGAACTTCTTGATGCTGAGGATCCACCCTAACCTCCTGAACCTGTCGGTGCTCTCAAAGGGCATGATGACACACCCTCTCCACCAGCTGGTGCTCCTCTATCATGCACTACCATCCTGATCACCACTGAGCTCTCCCTATAACCCCCGATCCACTGATCCCTCAGGACTGCCTGTTTGTATGCCTCTCACCAGTAGGATATCTCCTTCCCAGCATGTATCATGGCTCTTATGCTATCTCCATGGGGACCTAGGTTCTCTATCCTCTGTAACTCATCTAGTAGCATCTCAGACTCCCTGAGTCTCTCAATCGCTATATCCTACTCATGTCTCAGGACATCCATCTAATGCTCTAGCCTCTCAATGCACCTCTCTAGACCTGGAACCCAGTCTGCCTGAACCTGTGTAACTCCTAGTTGGACTAGCAGTGCATCAATATCTAGCTCCTCCTCCATAGTGTCTCTCTATAAATAGGGATCTTGTCCCCTGATGTCCGTATCAATTGGCTCATCTTGTGCCTGTACATCTGGCATCTCAGCGTCTGGCTCATCTTGTCTATCATCCTGCACCTGACCACCTTGTACCCCACCACCCTATGCCAATAAAACATCTACCTCATCCTGTCCCTACCTTTATACCTATGGCACCTATACCTGTGCAGCTAGTCTCTATACTGGGACAACTAGAATCTATGCTGGAGGGACTAGTACCTGTAGTCGCACTCCTACAACTGGCTATGCTGGAGGCTATCTTCATCCCTATCTAGCTAGAGGTGGCATCAATCCTCTCTACCTCACACCACCTCCTCTCATCTACAGTCCTACCCTATCCCCTCTCCCTCCATCTCCACCATCATCTCCTCCTCCATCTCCTCCACCGTCACCGCCATCTCATCTCCCTCATCCTCATCTATCTCTCCTCAGAGTCTCCCCCATCGTCTCTCTGCCAGATCTCTCTTTGGAAGCCTAGCTATGGGATCTATAATTCATGGTACTGGAAAGTCTCTCAAAAATTGCTCTAAATTAGCAATCATCCCAGGATCAACAACTATCTACCTCATCGACCATGCCTAGAATGGTGCATCCAAAAACTCCTATCGAGAAACATTGAATGATGCCATGGGCCCCCAATCCTATCTCTCCTAATGTGTGTGAGAAAAATCAGTCACTCCTTGGGGCATGCCCTGGATCCTACCAAACTGGCGTAGAACCTGGCTGACCAGCTATCTCTCGATAATAATGGGCATCCATCCTATAAGCCATCATGACTCAAAACAAAATCCTAGCTGACGCTCATCATCCCATGGCTCACACCCTAGGTAGGGTCTCCATGTCACTGTGTCCAATGTATCAAAAGTGTACCGCCAAAACTCTAAATGTCCCAATTTTGCCTGAGACAAAACTAAGGAGTATAAATGAATATAGGGCTGTCCTTTGCCCTGAAATTTGATAGCCACTGGTCGAGTAACTGCAATATGCTCCCATGCCCAAACATGGAGCAGTGTCACACCTGCTGATAATGATGCACCCCTATGGTACACCACCTAATGCATGTCATGATAAAGATGTGCTAACAAACACACCCCCCAAGCATATCAGGTCCCCTCCATCATCCACTGTAATGTGCGGCCCCATCCAACTGCAAATCCATGTGATCTATGATCAGGGCATACAAATCCCCCAATCGCTCCTGCTAGCACTACTGGTAAAAGATCATACAAGTCAACCATATCCTCCCAGCTGATCTCTCCATCCTTTATATCATCATCACCGAAGACAACTTTGCACTTCGTAACTCCACCATGTCGATCATACTGTACCAGCTCACCTGTGATGGGAAGACGGAGGATGCAATATACATCCTCTAATGTAACTGTCATCTCCCCTATCGGAAGATGGAAGGTATTCATCTCCGAGTGCCATTGCTCTACTAATGCTATCATCATACTTAGATTCACCTGAATCTCAGGGGTGTAAATCACATAATATAATCTGGATGCTCCAATCAACAGTCTATCTATCTCCGACAACGTCGATCTCAGATTCTGAGTCACAGGGTATCTCTCCCGTGACATCAAACTATCTGTGATATCCTCCTATTCAAGTCAACAAATAATCAACCTATCAAATTTTGATAAACTGATCTATCAATCTATCTATCCTATCATATCAAATATAAACATGTTCTTATCACATGTTTCAACAGATGATTCTATCAATTATCTACGTACAAGACTGGTTAACTAGCGAACATGCTACAATGTTGCCTATCTTGATCAAATTGATCAAAATCAAATGCCGACAGATCCAATCGGCTTATCAACATCAAGTTTGACATAATTGACTATCTAGTTTGACCACATTCTATCACTTCAAACACATGTGCAACATTGAAACGTGTATGCGCAACATTCTTTAACATTTGCGCAGGTTTTAACCTATGCACAATTTTTCTTCACATTTGCACAATAATTCTGCATGAATGCGCAGATTTGGACAAAAGTGCAGTTTTATCAAACATTTGTGCCACAAATATGCACAAATGCGCCAATTTTTCAAATGCACATTTTTATTTCACACTTACGCAACTCTAACTTTCCTCTAGTATGAATGCACAGTTTTCCTACACGTATGCGTAGAATGTTGTATTTTTTTGTGCAAATGTTCCTAGTTCCTATGCATTTGTGCATCAAAACTACGCAATCATTCCACGCCTCACAACAAAAAAAATTCCTAATCTAATCTAACATTCAATCCATCCTAAACATGCTAAAATTCTACTCTAACATGCATCAAATCATGTAATTACCAAGGAGGATAGAGTCACCTACCGGTTCACCCGAATTGGGTGGTCGCTGGAAGTGTCTGACTCTCTCAAAGTGGTGATCTGACAACGGGAATGACATCGTGGTAGCTCTACTCTTTTCTCTCTCATGCTCTGATCTCCCAATGACAAGCATGCACAATGAGCCTATTGTGGACCCCTTAGCCCTATTTATAGCCTGTGGACCCGCTATGCTTGGTGTGTGGACCCTATCTGCCATTTTTCTTCCATTCCACCCCATTTTCCTCCATCTTTTCTACCGTTGTTTCGTGAGATTGATTGCACAACTAAAAAAAAAAATATAAACAAAAAAAATAAAAATAAAAAAATCCTATAAACATTCACATAATCTTTTTTGTCAAGCAATCTCTCGAGGGGGCACGCATAGGTCGTCTGAGACATTGTCTGGGGCAAGGGAAAAAATGCTTGAAATTTTCTTTGAAACAATGTGACACACACATTATTTCAAAGAGGGGCAAAATGTATACACCTAAAAATGGCTTCATTAATTAATTAAATATTTATTATTTAATTACTATTGACTTGATAAATTAATTAAATATTTATTATTTAATTAATAATTATTCCTCCATTTATTAAATAAATTATTCAATTTATTTAATAAATTCACTATTGTCTAATTCTATATCCTAAGTCTTCTAAATAGTCTATTAAAGTGATTTAATTAAATACACAATCACCTAAATATGACTAAGTCTTCTAATTCACTTCATCCACCTAGTCACCTGACACATCACCTTGGCTAAAATAAATAATTATTATTAATTATTTATTCATATTTATCCTCACCCACACATGTCCTATTCTTAAGGGCTATGTGGCCTCATAGGACTTGGTCTCATGACCACATGTCCTCTCAACAGCCAAGTCAAGAGACATTCCCTATTCCTAAAGGGCTTCTCAAGCCACCTCTAAGGGTCAAAGGTGACTCATGGGACACTTGTAAAAAGAGTCCTCATGAGGAAAATGTCTCTTCCCCTTTCTCTCTTTGGTCTTTGTGAGACACTTGACATGTGTCTTTTCCTTCCACCTTCTTCTCCTCCATGTCAATGTTGTTGGAAATATTCAAGACTATCTAGGTTACTGAGAGGGGAGGGGTGAATCAGTAACTTCAAAACTTTTAACAAATTTAGATCTTAATAATATTAGATTGATAATCTGACTGCATGCATGAGTAATAAAAAGAATAAAACATTCATAACACTTTGAACACAGAGATTTGGTGACCCAGAAACCTTCCAAGTAGAAAGTAAAATTGGGGTGGGGATGATACCCACAAAACTTCAATACTACAGTATAAAGTTTGCTGGTTAAGGCTTACAATGATCACTTCTGATGATCTACCCTATTAGGAGCAATAAGGATTGCTATGTCCACCTTGTTAGAGGATTTACAAACATACAATGAAGTATGCACTCGGTTAAGAGATTTTATAAAAACTGTTAAGTCTACCCGGTTAAAGGATTTCAAGTTGATTCACCTGTTAGGATGAAACAGTAGATCTCTTACTTGCAACTGTACTTGCTGATTGAGATTCTCTAATGTACTGATCACCTTCTATGATGGATAGATCTTTGCTACTTCTTATACTGCTGTAGCCCTTTGTAATTCGCTTATCTCTGCCTTTCTCTCTTTTTCATACTTCGCTATTTTTCACCCATTTGATATGATATAAAACATTGTTTATATATCAATCTAAAATAATTACAACAAAATTACAAAGTCAGCTCTTAAACAAGCTAACACAAATATTACTGAGTCGGCCTAAATATAGTGACTCGGTTACTGCAAACTAACTCGGTGACTTTCTGATACTCAGCATCCACTGTGTTACTCGACATCATCATGCACTCAGTAGAAGTGGAGGCACAGTCCATACTAACCACTCGGTTATAGTTTCAAACATGGTATATACTAGAGACTCGGTAGATATAGTGTCACTCGGTAAACACTATCTACCCGGTAAGCACTGTCCTGCTTGGTAAGCACTGTTCTGCTCGGTAAGCACTGTTATGCTTGGTAAGCACGCAGAGTCTGAATAAGTGTTGTCACTGATGACAATCATACTTAATGCCAACAATCTCCCCCTTTGGCATTAGTGACAAAACATTTATTGCCCAAAACTTATATACACAATCATGCTGACACTGGTTTTGTATATACATTTCATGTTTCCCTTATATAGTATATATACAAATATCTTATTTCACCTCATACTCATATTTTCTATTTATATTTTCTCCCCCTTTCATATCTCATATACTTTCTCCCCCTTTTTGACAATAATGCCGAAGGTGTATATACAAATATTTTACACAGAGATACCAAAATGTGAGAGAAAATTAGAATGCACCTTTCCAATTAGTGCTAGAGTTCTATCCCAATTCTCTTGCAGAATCTTGCATGTATGGAGTGCAACTTGGACTTCTGCAGAGAGTTCAATCATGTGATCTGCAATTGAAAATTGATTGTCATGGATCAATGTTTTTGAGTATGCAATATGCTTCTGCATTGTATCCATGATGGGAAGGATCATGTTTTGAATATCTATTAATGTTGATCTGATCCTTGCATCTTCTTTCAATAACTCTAACTACTTATTAGATAGGAATCTGACTGTCATCTGATGTGCAGAGCTTGAACTATGTTCAAGTTGCAACTTTTGTGCACTGATCTTCAGATCCTCATCAATCTTATTTATTTTGTCTTTAATTTCCATTGCGAACTCGACAACATTACAGATTTTGACAAAAAGAGATGTTACCTTGGAATAGGAGGACTCAATGCTAGTCAAAACTAAAGATAACCCTGCCTGATTGATAGCTATTTGTTGAGCAATGTTCTCAAGCACTTCATTTTCAAACTTCTTCTCAGCCTTTTCAAGCAACTTGTCTGTTCTAGAGGAATCATCATTAAACCTGTTAATTGCTTCTGCCAACTACAACAAAATGTGTTGAGAGGAATCAACTTTAACACCTATAGCTTCTGTCAAAATGTTCTTGGCATCCTCAATGATCTTATATTCCTTATCTCTTTCTTCTTTTAGTTTCTTCTACTTTGCTTTCTTCTAGAGGAGTTCACCAACTGTTTGCATTTGATCTGCAGTGAGGTTTGCAAAATCTTGCTGGGGAATTTGTATCTCCTCATCTAGATCTATACCTTCTACTACACTCTTACTCAGAAATTTTGTACACGGTTGAGTCTTTATACTTATTGCCTTTGTAGTAGAAATTATTGTAGACACAGTAGGACTAGTAGTGAAAACTGACAAACTTCCGACTGATGGGATGCTAACTGGAATACTTGATAAATCAAAAACTAAAGTATTTACAACTGTAGAATCTAAATTACTTACTACTGAAAAACTCAAATTTGAAGAAGGTACAGAAGACTGCAACTCGATGGAAGAAGGAGGCTGAAGCTCAGTAGATGAAGTGGTAGCCACTTCTATCATTGATACATTGAGCTGTGCTAGCGATGATTGGACATTTGATGTATCTGAGGGAGTTGTTACAATCACACTTGAAGTTTTCTCCGAGCTAGATGTAGCAATTTTTATTGGAGAGTGGGGAAGTGAGGCAATTACCTCTGTAGCTATCTAAACTGGATCATCTTCCTCAACGTTCTCCTCAACTTCCTTGGTAGCTTTTGTCCCTGCTTCCTTTGTCACAACATTATCAATCTGAACTGTTTCTTCTTCTTCTTCATCATTGTCATCTTCAATATCTTTGATTATCACAGTTTTAGTACTCAGTTTGTGAAGATGATAGATGTTTTTCCAAGTAGAATTTACACTCTTCACAACCGAATCTATATCTTTGATCAAAATTAAACAACTGTTGAATTTTAGTGTCATCTTGTGCTAATTTTCTATCAATGCCTTATTTATTTCATCATCTTTCAAACTTGGCATTAACTGTCTTAAGGTTTGAGCATATATGTCCTTGACAGTTTGTCTTGCATTGAACCATCTCATCTTTACTTTATCCAATAGAACACCTAGAATTTGAGAAGCCATATCATCAGGTGAGTACTTCCATTTTCCCATTTTCTCAATGACAACATCTTCTATTTCCTACTGCTTTGCCTTTGATTTAATTTCATATTTGAGAGATTTGAAATTTGCAATTCTAGATCCTTCTCTCAAATCCTTAATCTTTTGTTCAAATGAGGGAGGAGGCCTTTTGAGTACTATATCATCATTGATTTTACCTTCCTTGCCCCTTGATCTTCTCCTTGTGAATACTGCAGTGGATTGCTTGGGTTTCTTGGTGATAGTTACCTTTCCTTTCTTCTTTACAAGCACTTGTTCTTCTTTATTTTCATCCTTTTCTTCTTCTTCTACAATATCTTCTCCTATGCCCTTGGTTAACATTAGAGGTGTGCTAGATTGCATCTTGGCCATCCTCTTTCTACCTTTGTTAACCACCTGTGGAAGTTTTATGCTTAGCTCAATTCTTATCTTAGCTTCATCATATGTTCCAAAGTATGGAGCCTTTGGATCAACAGGTTGATTTACTAGGGCTTCAATTATATCCTTTGTTTCATCAATGTCTACCTCATAAGGAAGAGGTTTCACCCATACAATCTTGGGTCTTACTACCTGAATGTATACTCTATCACAATCAACCATGAAACAAATATCATCTTTATAATCTTCCACCAATTTTAGTGGAATTTAGAATCTGTTATTCATCTTCTCCTTAAAAGATTCAAAATAGTTATCCATTATGCTTGTAAAATTCTCACCCATTTCTGGAATATACTAATTTATCTGATAAAGAATAGGTACATCCTTTCTCCATTTTATTGTGCCTTTTGATGGGAAAAACTTTTGAGCATAGAAAAATAAACAAACCAACAGTGAGCCAAACTTACATGGATTGTTCTTTGAGGTTTGGATGCTCTCCATATTCTTGTTGAACTATTTCAACAAAAGATCTGCTAGGTCAAATGACAGATTGTTCTTCACAATTTTATAGGCTAGGTCAACTGCTTCACACAAAACACTATTCTGCCGACTTGAATTGTATATCTTGTGAGCTATTACATATGTGCCAAATTTTAGTTCTACATCGGTAATACTGTTAATTTTCATACCTCTACTGTCCCATTTGGCTAGGGTTTTCTTTTCCAGCTCTACCCGACCTAGGGTTTTTGTAGATTTAGCCTGGGCAAGCATGGGAAGACTAGTGATTTGGTGAATCATCTTCTTTGTTATTTCCATTGGTTGCTCAATCTAAATTTTATCTTCATGTACTCAGCTTAGAATATATCTTATCCATTTTATCTGGAAACCCCGAGGCAAGTGGGTGATATGTGTTAAACCCTTTTCTTCCAAATGTTTATGTCCTGATTTGAGAACACCATCAAGACACAGTTCATCATGAGCAACATCTATCTCTAGGGTTCCAAGTTCTTGAATTGTACCTTTAAAATGACTGTGAATGTCATTTACAAGAAGTACCTTTGGAGGAATTTGAGATTGAGCTCCACTCAGATCTAGGGTTTCTGCAATCGCGGGCACGAGTTTGAAATCCGGCACTTTCCATTCTCCATGAACTAACATTTTTGAACCTTTCTTTACTTTGGTGCTGGATGAAGCCATGGTAGCACGGTAGAAAAATTTTTGCTTTAAAATTTTGCTTCGAATCACTTGATCGCACTAGAAATTTCTCTGCCCAAAATGCTGATATTCGTGGTGAAGAATGAACTTGATTTGATGCTTTTTGTTAAAACTTTGTCATTAATGCTCCATAGGAATTAGGGTATTGAATTTGACAGACTGTCATCCACTATGCATTAAATGCTTGGTGAAGATTCTGCAACTTGGAGAACATACGAATTCATACTTCTCTGACCTTACTTGGTAACCAAATGAAATTAGGTTACTCCCGACCTTACTCAGTGGTAACTAATACTGACCTTCTTATGATCCTGCTGTATCTTACATACTGATTTGGATCTATCTTCCTTTCAGTTCAGGAACTATTTTGGAATATGTCTATGAAGATACAGTTCTAGTGCTTTCTTGGAGACTAGTTAGAGTTCATAGAGTCACTCCCTTCATGAGTGACTTTAGGATTGGTTTGCTTGGTAGGTTTAGGAATCCACTACTGTCTCATCTGCTTCCTAATGCTATTTGCTTTTGCTTTCTTTTCATCTTCAACTTTGCCTAAATTCATGCAGTTTTTAGCTATGTGACCAAGCTTAGTGCAATTATAACATCTTATGGTAGAATCCCTTTTTCTCAAGTGGTGCCTTACACAATTCATGCCAATGTGTCCATATTCTCCACAGTAATGACATCTACACCAAGTGTTGTAATCCCAACCAAACATTGCTTTAATAATTTGTTCCGCTAGATTGGGTGTTTTAGTTCTACATTCTGATGCCTTATGACCTTGTTTGCTACATTTGTGACATTTGCCTTCAAATCTTGGTTTCTCCTTGCATTCATTTGCTTTATGACCAAGCTGATTGCAATTGTAGCATTTTCCATTGAATTTTTCTTTTCCATTGCTCCAACATTTGTTTGAAGTATGACCAATTTTGCCACAGTGATTACAAGTAGGTTTTTGATTCTTTTGAGTACCTTGTTTGGAGGATTCACCTTCCTCTTTATATCCAAGTCCTACTTTTCCTTTTTGCCTATGAAGGTTTTGTTCATACACCTAATTCATATCTTCTTGAGATTTTAACATTCTCTCATTGATTTTCCTTTCAGCATCTAGGTCACTCATCACTCTTAAATTGATTTTCTTTTCAGATCTCAGCGCCTCTCTTATATTTTCATTTTCTAATCTCAGAGTCAAGATTTCTTCATTTGCATTGGAGATTTGATCAATAAAGTTTTCTAGCTGAAGGGTTTGATTCTGGATTTCATTGTTCTTTCCATCTATTTCATCTTTCATCTTGTTTCTTTGTTCCAAGGCTTCACAGAATCTTGTTGACTGAATTTCTTGTTCTCTTTTCAATTTTCTCACTTCTTCTTGCAGAGATCTACTCTTTTCTAGAAGTTCTTTGATTGCATTGTTTGCTTCATCTGAGCTACTTGAAGGGAAAAAGTCTTCAATCTTTTCTTCAACATACTGGTGGTCATTGATCTGATTTGCAAGTTCCTTCCTTCTTTTTAGGGAAAGGGAAAGATGCTCTCTTGCTTCTTTGAGTTGAGTTATGGCCATTTCCAAATCTAGCTTTTCATACTCAATTACTTTGTTAAGTCTGAATATCTCCATTGCCCTGAATCTTTTCTCAAGCTGTCAAACTTTATTCTGAGAACCACAAAGCTCTGATACCAATTGTTGGAAATATTCAAGACTATCTAGGTTACTGAGAGGGGAGGGGTGAATCAGTAACTTCAAAACTTTTAACGGATTCAGATCTTAATAATATTAGATTGATAATCTAACTACATGCATGAGTAATAAAAAGAATAAAACATTCATAACACTTTGAACACAGAGATTTGGTGACCTAGAAACCTTCCAAGTAGAAAGTAAAACTGGGGTGGGGATGATACCCACAAAACTTCAATACTGCAGTATAAAGTTTGCCGGTTAAGGCTTACAATGATCACTTCTAATGATCTACCTTGTTAGGAGCAATAAGGACTGCTAGGTCCACCTTGTTAGAGGATTTATAAACATACAATGAAGTATGCACTCGGTTAAGAGATTTTACAAAGACTGTTAAGTCTACCCGGTTAAAGGATTTCAAGCTGATTCACCTGTTAGGATGAAACAATAGATCTCTTACTTGTAACTGTACTTGCTGATTGAGATTCTCTGATGTACTGATCACCTTCTGTGATGGATAGATCTTTGTTGCTTCTTATACTGCTGTAGCCCTTTGTAATTCGCTTATCTCTACCTTTCTCTCTTTTTCATACTTCGCTATTTTTCACCCATTTGATATGATATAAAACATTCTTTATATATCAATCTAAAATAATTACAACAAAATTACAAAGTCGGCTCTTAAACAAGCTAACACAAATATTACTAAGTCAGCCCAAATATAGTGACTCGATTACTACAAACTAACTTGGTGACTTTCTGATACTCGACATCCACTGCGTTACTTGGCATCATCATGCACTCAGTAGAAGTGGAGGCATGGTCCATACTAACCACTCAGTTGGAGTTGCGAACATGGTATATACTGGAGACTCGGTAGATATAGTGTCACTCGGTAAACACTGTCTGCCTGGTAAGTACTGTCCTAATTGGTAAGCACTGTTCTGCTCGATAAGCACTATTCTGCTTAGTAAGCACTGTTCTACTCGGTAAGCACTGTTCTGCTCGGTAAGCATGCAGAGTCTGAATAAGTGTTGTCACTGATGACAATCATACTTAATGCCAACAAATGTGAGAGGAACATCATCCCTATTCTTCCTCTCACATTCCAACTACATCCCCCTTTCTCTCAACTCCTTCAACCAAGTCAATCCAAGCCCTAGGATCTTCCACCTTTCATTCTCAACCATAGGATTGTGCCACCTAAGCCTAGATCCTCCAAAACTCTATAAAAGGAGCCTCATTTCTCATTTGAGAGCTAATAGGTATTTTTGATAACAAGCATCCAAGCATCCAAGCATTCAAGCATTCAAGCATCCAAGCATTCAAGCAATCAAGCATTCCATAGCAATCACCATTTCATTTGCATTTCATCCATTAGTTTTCATAAGCTATTGTGCACTCAATTTCATTCAATCTCCACACTTTGGTAGCATCTTGGGAGAAGGCTTCATTTTGGAAATCTGAGAGCTCAACATCTTCAAGAAATCAAAGCTAGGAGGACAATGGAGACAAGCTGCATGGTAGGTGAAGGTAATTAAATTAGTTTCATCATTTCATAGTTACTTTGCATTCTTCATTGTGTTTTCATTAGATAGATTCATTGGCTTTAATAGTTAATTTATCATTTCTAGTTGTTAGACATCTAATTTGCATACAATATTAATGATCAAATCGACCCTCATTACATCATTCTATTAAAATTTATAGAGCCATGCTCTTATTTTCACAGCTAGGGTTTAGCTACAACTTGAAAGAAAATCTAAGCTAGAGATTGCATTAAAGAAACTACTGCTAAAACTTAGCTCAATTACCCTAGCACGGAATTAAACCTCGTGCATTACAAATCTTTGAATAAATTATGAATTAAATAACTCAAAAATAGAGCTGGAACTCATGTATGCACTTGATAATCTTCATGTTTCTACCCTTAATCCTTAGCTTCTCCTTCTCCATGTGGACCCAACTGAAAGAGACCCCAAAATCATGCACAAACGATCCCAAAAATGAAGCCCAGATGACTGGAAAGTGATCTTTGAGATAACTAGAGTTAACTTTCAGATGTGCCAAAAAATACTCAAATCCTGATAGTTGGTCTAAAAAACTCAAGCTCCAAAATTGACTAAGTATTAAGTCTTCTATCTCCAAAATTTCAGACTTCAGACGTGTTGGTGGCTGAAAAATCTCTAGGGCCAAAATGCTGAAAATTAGGCTCTACAAAAATGGCTAAGTGTCAAAACTAGATTTTTGTACACAAAATTTGGCTGGACTGGGACTAAATGCTCACTGGCTAGGGGGAACTTTTGGATGTGCCTTCTTGAATCTATCCACAATCTCCAACACTTCATCAATGTCTGACATCTTAATCCCTTCAAACACTTCTTTCTACCTATCTAGGAAGTCAACCAACTCTTTTGCAAAACCCTTTATTTCTTCTTCACAAGATAGCATTTTCTGAATTTCTTCCATCTGATAAAACATCTATTGAAGGTCTTCTTTAGTCTTTACTCCTCGAAATATCCCTAAGTATTGGTTGATGATATCATTCACCGAATACATATTTTTCTCATCTTCTTCATCGAACAGATCTAGGTCCAGACCCTCAAAGAATTTTTGCAACTCTTCTGCAAAGAGCATGCTGCAGTCTCTCCTCTTATTCAATCTTTTGAGGACCTTTTCAAATATAGTCAAAGTCATTGTTATCTCCTGTATCCACTACTCAAAACTTTCCAGCTCTAAACCTTCATATATCTTTACCAAAACTTGGAAGCGCTGCTTCCTTATTACTATCAATTCATCTAGCACTTTTTGCCAGTTCATGATCATTTCCTCCACACCATTTTCCTTGCTCATGATCTCCATCAAGGAAGCTATTCCTGCCAAAATGCTTCGAAGAGGTTGTAAAATCCTCCTAAGGGATAAATTGGTGAATTGTTCAAAGTCCAGCTTCTAATCATCACATACATGTACAAAAGAATGTGGAACATTTGTATCTATCTCCCCTTTCTTCTCCAAAATTGCCTGTAATGAGGCCTCGGGGTTATTAGGGTCAATGGGACCCACTGTCTTTAAAATGAACCTCTTCATGGCTTCATTCTATTCTACCAGAACGTTTATTCTTTCTTCATCTTTATCCATGAAGCTGAGAGCATGCTTCAATCCTAGAGTAGCCAAGGTTTTGCTACCTTCTCTGGTGGGTTCCCCTAAGTCTACCTCCTCCAACACATAGTCATCTAGAGTGATCTCACTTGTATTGCCATCCATCATGGGAACAAACACCTATGCCTTCCACCTACCTGCTTGGTCTTGTGTCACATAGGACAATGTTCTTGCTAGGGTAATTGAGGCCATTTGGTGGAAGGCTTGCCCTAGTGTGGTCATATCAGCCTCATCATCTGTGTACAATCTGACCCTCAGTTGTATCTCCCTGATGAACCAAGTGGGCTTGGAGAAAGCATTCAATGGCTCATACAGAGTAGCCAATGTGAAGAAGTTGCTAGGTGCTCTATTTCCATTTCCTCTTGACTTTCTTCTTCCTTTTCTATTCTCTATTCATCCCCTATATTCTACTCTCCTTCCTCCTGTGTCTATTCCTCTTCATCAGCTGTCTGTTGCTCATCAGCCATTTGTTCCTCTATATTTGTTTGTTGTTTCTCCTCCTCAATGTTTGGATCTTCTTTAGCCTATGATTCTCCTTGATCAGTGGGCTCCTCTAATCCTGTATTCTCTTCTCCTACTTTCTGTTCATCAACTGCATGTGTGTCCTTCTCAGGCTCTTGTGAGCTTTGAGGTGTTGACTCACCTTGGTTAGGAGGTGGAGTGGGAGTGACAAAAGGAGTGGGTGAAGGGATTCAAGGTGGAGTTGGTGAGGGAACATGGGATGATGAAGGTTGTTGGGGCAGCGGAGTGGTTTTTATTGGAGGGGGAAGTGGAGTAGTAGGCGGTGTTTGATGCGGAAATGGAGGTGGAGTTGGATGCAAAGGTGGAGGTGGAGGTGGAATGGATGAGACTAAGGGGACCTATGTAGCTGTATCTTCTTCAGAGGTGACCCAATAGAAGAGTCCTTATCTATCTCTACAGTCTCCTTTGGATCCTTGGCCATTTCAACATCAACTTGTTTTTTAGGCTTCTGTTGGACGTCCTCTCTTACCTTGTTGTGCGGGACCATGAATTGTGTGGGAAAAGAGTAAAAAGTTACCAACTCTTCTTGGACTGGGCCCTATTGTTCAAATTCCTAGAAACCATGTAGCCCTTGGAAATCCTTGATATCAAATTCATCATCGCCCAAGGCATCTAGGTTTATGGGCTCCTCTTGAGTTGTCCCTCTGGTTTCCTCTGGATCATTATTCAGTCTTCTCTTCTTCATGGACCCTACCGACCTTGTCCTTCTACTAAGAGGGATGCCATCCAACTCAGCCTCATCTTCTTCTAATAGGGTGTCCATTTGTGTAGGCATGGAGCCTTTCTTTCTTTTGTATACATGGCCCTTGATTACTCCGACCGGCTTAGGTCCTATGATTTTGAACTTTGTTTTCTTGGCCATTTTTGGAGAATCATAGTTGTTGCATGAAGGCACATCTGGTGGTGCAATGCTCCCTATCATTCTATTCTTGACCTTCTTGGAGTGTGTAGCCAGGCCATATGCGGTGGGGTGTTCATGCCTATATACAATTTCTAGCTTTAGAGGAGAAGCCTCTTTGAAATGTGGTTTCAATACCTTTTCTCCCTTCTTCTTTTTTTCTTTATAGGGGTGCTCCAAGAGTTACTTCATTGGCACTGACTTCATTGGGAAAGGATAGGTGATCCATGATCTAGTCACCTTGACCACATGTCAGGCTCTGAAATCAATATCATTATTTTCATCTTGGTCTACCTCTACATTCAGGATAGCCCTTGTGTACACCTTATCTATGTTATATATAGAATCCAAAATGTTATTGGAGTTAGCATCCACCACCTTCTATGGAATTCTTAATGAAAGAGCACATTGTGCCAGCTCTAGACTCATCTGACAATAGTCACAGACTCTTACTTCATAGTCATCCACACAATTTGCCCAATGGTCCTCAATATGTTGTTCATGAACATAATGTCTCCACTTTATGTGGCTGTAAGTACCAATGGGATCAAAATGAGGCCTCACAAAAGTATAGGTTGTTATTGGGAATTCATCCTATTCCCAAGTTAGAGACTTGTAGACCTTCATATCTGGCATGCAGGTCAGGCCGATAGAAATGGGAAAATCCCAGCAATCATTCTTCTTGTGCTTGATATTTTCATGTGCATCAGATAGTTGTCTTGCTATCTCCAGGAGGACTACCTTGTCAGAAGGGTATCTTGGTAGCTTTTTTGGTGCCAGGGTGCTTCCTGCCACCCGAATGTAAGTGAAGGTCCAAAACTGTATGTAGAATGCCCCAAGGGCCTTTAGTTTTGCTGCTGCTACAATAGACAACCTCTTGGCATAATCTCCCTCAATGGAGCATATGATGGAAAAAATGAAAGCATCATTGACAATTCTGAAATCTAAACTGTTATGTGTACACGTCTTTCCTCACCAATTGAGGATACAATGTAAATGGCCATGTGTTTTTTTCTCCCATCACCCCAACTTTGATCAACCCTGGGTAAACTACCCTTGCGGCTAGCAGATACATGCCATAAGACATCATGTAGAGATGAGGATCTTTCTTTACCCAAACCAATTTCTCATCAAGATTATCGCTCAGAATGGAAGCCCAATCAAACCTGGCTTGCCTCTCCCTTATCTTCTAGATCAGTAAGATCATCCATGGCTCAAGTTGAGAAGACTTTGCTAGTCCGTACAGTTTGTTGATCATTTTTATTGTAGCTTGGATGTCCTCTTGCATATATCCCCTTCTCATGTCAATCCTGTCCAGTTTGTTCTTGGGCAAAGACTGCATAAGATACTCATTATTCACTATGTTGTGGGCCCTTTGTATATCTTTATTGTAGAACTCCATCCCTTTGTTGATATGGAAATTGAAGAACTTATCTACCCCTTTGGGAAAATGGAAGACATCCTCGATGTTATTTGGCCTCAAGTCCAAAACTACCTCATTAATGCTATTTTTCACCATGCGCTCATTGAGCACATAGTTGCTAGCCAATGTGTTGATCAAGTCCACTGATTGAATGGAGACTAGGTGTGCCGTTGCATTCACCAAAGAGAAATGTACTAATGAAGTGCAGTCTTCTGATCATCCTATTGGTTGGGCACACTTGTTCAAGTAGTCATTCTAGCTCATGTTCCCAATGTCTGTGTTTGTTATGTCTGCATGCAAATTGGTCACCTTAGAAGGTGGATGGTACCCTTTGAATTGATATTTCATTATTGGTGATGCTACTACCTTCTCGGCCAAATCTGAAAAGAGAAAAAGCCATGGATCAGTAACATGATAGAAAGAAGACTCAAAAAACCAAAAAACATTGTCAGAATTAAGCTCAAAAGGGGTCACAAATGGTATTCTTAGGCTTTCAGATTTTTGGGGGTATGAGACCTCTGAAAGATCGAAAAGGCCGAAAGGGCTGAAAAGTATCTTGAATGTTTTGAAAACCCCCCCTTTCGGCTCTTTCAGTGAATCAGAGGTGAGAAACCTCTCGCAAGCTGACAAGGCTGAAAATGCCAAAAAGATGCCTTGGTAGTTTGCGCTCCAAGAGTTTCGGTGAGCCGGGAGAAAATAATCTTCGACGTGCAAAAGGCTGAAAATGCTGAAACCTGCACTTGGAATGCTGACGATAGGTTGGTCTCTTATTTAGGCATTTGGGAATACCATAAGTTTCAGTGTGCGACAACACTGAAATGTTGAAAGATGCTCAACACTTGGGGGAAAAAACTCTGCGGATAAGAAAGTTTCAGACCCCGAAGGTCTAAAACTAGGGTTTCATAGGTGAACTAAAAAATGAGTTGGATGATGAGTTTGAACACGAACTCACCAAGGGGATGCAAGGTGACTACCTTGGTGATCCCCCTAAGGTTGAAAAGGCTGACCTCAAAAACCTAGACCTAAGGGGAAATGCCAAAAAGGCCAAAAAGACATAAACCCTAGGCTATGACAAGCCGAAAAGGTCAAAACACAAACAACCCTAACCTAAGACCCAAAAAACACAAAAAGAAACAAAAGGAAAGGAAAGGGGGGACAACTAACCTCAAAAATAGGAGGCTGGAGGATGATGACTAAAAATGAAGGCCAAAAACTGGAGACAAGAAAGAAGTGACACAGAGAGCTTCAAAGATGAGAGAGAGAGAGAGTGAAAAAGTGAGGGTTAAAAACCCCCTTTATCCCTTATATAGGTCACCCAAGTGGTTGACGTAAGAACCACGGTCAGTCAGCCTTTCCACCTTTTCGAGTGTGTCAGACCTCTGAAAGGCCAACTCCCGTTCGGGAGTCAGACCTTTGAAGGCCTGGACCTCTGATAAGTTTGAAACATTTGCTAGGGCTGATAAAGTACTAAGGAAGTGTTCCAAAAATCTCTAGCTCCTTTGGCCTTTTAGCACTTTTGGACGTCCGAAAGTCCGAAAGGGTGACAAGGCCAAAAATCTAAAAAATGACAACAGAGAAAAAGACAAAAACAGAGGGCAACAAGCAAAACCAACAAAAAGTAGAAGGGGGCCCCTAAGGCCAAAAGGATAAAAGGTGGGCATGCTTGTAGGACCACAACACTACCCTTACTAGAAAGTTTACAACCTTTGACCTATTTGACCAATTCAGGGCCTAATTGGCCTAATGGTTAGAGGGTGGTTCAATGACCTTACAATTTGATCCAAATGAACATAATAGAATTGTTTAATGTAAATTTTTTTTGAATGGAATCATATTGGCCTTATTAAATTTTTTTGACCAAAAATGGTCATGGTGCCTCAAAGTGTTCTTGATGCTCCTGCATCATGGATTCCACTATGTACTTACAAAAATAGTTGCAAGGCCCTTTACAAGCAATGAAGAACTTTACATTGAAACTCATCAAAGGATAATTGATCACTCTAAAATAAATCAGTTTTCCAAGATGAAAATGATTCAATATAACCACCTCAACTCCCTTTAGGTACTTCCAAACACAAACAAATTTGTAACAATGAAGGGATCATCTACAACCTTGACTATTATCCTCCAAACTGTTTGATCAACATCTACAATGGTTTTAGAATAAAATACATTTAGTAAAATGTATTGGAAGATAAGAGTATACATCATTTAAAAACTTCCTTATTATCCCTCATTACTTGGATCCCTTATTTGTATCCACCATTGACAAGAAAGTATATCTATGCAATGGCAATTTAGGATTGTTTGGCAGTATCTTCAAAATCAGAGATTAAAATAATGTAAAAATCCTTGTCAAGTGATTGGAAGGAATTTTTGGATCAATCACCACCTTTTATCAACCTCAAATGCCAATTAGGGCCTTCACATATTAGAAAAATAATTCAATTAACTGTCATAGTCACACAGAAAAATTAGAAGTAGTTTCCTTGAGAGTTGCAAGGTTAGGGCATCTCCATAATTCCTCCATGCTACATGAATCATCACCAATACTCCTTAGTCCTTTAGAGGACTCACAATCATACCATTCCACAAAGTTATTGGATTTTTCAATAGTAGAAAACATAGTTATAGACATTTTAATGACCAACCCCTCATATTGGATTGTAGTGAGATTCCCATAAATCTATGAACCTTTTTTAGTTGGAAAATTTAGTTGTCCATCATGTCTAGGTCATTGGAAAAAAAATGGTCCACATTGGAATTAGGAGTTCTTAACATTCATCACCTAGGTGGCCTTGGTGAACAATTGACTAACCCCTTCTCCAATGGTTAGCTCTTGGCATCAATCTCCTCCATGATACTAGTGAGAATTGAATAACCCTTAGTACAATGCTTAGATCATGGCATTTGTTATTTTCACACTATTTGTAACAATGGATAAAATGTTCTTGTACAATAAGGATTGGTTATTATTTTATCCAAAGGATTACAAAACAACCCCAATTTGGCTTCTTTACACTTTGACATCTTGAGAAATCAGAAGGCTTCCTACTGTCAAAACTATTCCAAAATCAAACCTAGGACCATTAGGCCTCCACCATCCAATGTTTGATCATAACTCATGAAAAAATACCCAATTAAAATGGCATTACAAAAATCTTCCTTTACCTTATGAAACATCAGGTGAAATGGATATTCACTGACTTTTATAGATCATTCAAACAATACTGTCAACTTGCCACCTTATTGTTAGATCACAGTATCACAGAGATTAAAACATAGCACATTATTTGAAGATACATTGTGAAATAGGAATTCATTAAATTACTTCTCCATACATTATACTTGTAAGGGGATCAAGGACTAACCCTTACAACAGATACCAAACACCCAAAGACTATATCACTATTGATTAACAAGAGATCAAAATTGTCTAATCACACTTTTACAAGGAGACACCTTTACTTCACAATTAGGATGAATAATCCCCTTAATAAAAACTCCATGCTTTGATAAGGTTCATTCAAAATATCAATTATGCAACCCTTAAAGTGAATACAAAATGTGGGACATCTCAAATAACAAATGAAAACTTTTCCAACTATATTAGTCATTGTTTATGACAATTTTGGACAATGATCCTTAATGATCAAAGGTTAAAGAAACATATAATATTTTCCAAGTGGTTGGGAATGGGTGTGTGGATCATATAAAAGCTTTCTCAAACTCATATGTCCTTTTTGGAACCCTTCTAGCATCTGCAATCAATAAAATAATGCAGAGTCACATGCACTAAAATGATCATAACAGTCTCCCTAGGGCATCAATTTTATTTCACTAAACATAATCATTCATTCCAAGATCTATTCCATTTGAAATAAGGTTCAATTAACTATCAAATCCTAGAGTTTAAGAATTTTCCAATGGTGCAATTGTGAGTTATCAAACCATCTATCTACAAACCCTTGAAATGGAGGGTTTCACAACAGTTTTGAAAGATCTGTCTCATTATCGCTCCATTCTTAATAAAAAACCTTCAAACTAGATTCAAAATGAAACACACTCATTTTATTTTAACTTCCTAGAGGTTTGGGATAAAAACTAACCACTATATATGAAAACCATTCCTCTGTTCAACAAACTAACAAAAAAACAATGTTTTATTAAAAATTCCTTCCAGTCACACTCCCCTATCTATCCCTCAACCCAAAGAGAGTATATATGAACATTATAACCAATTAAAATTTCTTTCAACCAACTGTCAAGTTGGTTAGTCATTTTTTGCACTCTAATGACAATTGTTTTTGCAATTTTGCAATGTTGCAATGTTGCAAATTTTATGCAAGTTTTGCAACTTGAACCAAAAATAATAAAAACTTCATCAAACCACTCTAGGACTTCCTAAACACACCAAAATAGATGAATTAAGACCTATTACATCAATACCAACCCTTATCTATTCAAGCATGATTTTTATTTCTAAACAATGTTTGACTGTTATACCTAGTAGGGATAACATTAACTCTAGATTTACATGTGACATATTCTATAATAAACTTCATAATTATTGTTTCAACTTTCTTTCATTATAGCATTACAACATATGGGTTCTTTATTTTTTCATTTATATTAATATGATCTAATTTGATAATTTTTTGTTGTTGGTTCATCTAATCGTTGGCTTCATGCCACTGGCTATGTTAATTGGAAATATTAAATGCATACAGTGTTAGTTCCTTATTGTTGAAACTAATTTTAAATAGGGCATCAATTTATTTCCATTAAAGAGAATATTTTAATAAAGAAATTCTCTACTGTTGAAGTTCATTGGGATTTTACATATCATCTAATCATCAGGTGCTCTTACTATTTTGTTTTGCATGGTTGAAGTTGTGCAGGCTAGCTGGCTCGACCTTTATTTTTTAGGCCATCATTATCTTGAAAATCCTAGTAACCATTTTTAGCTTTAATTTTACACTTCTAGATTCCCTTTACCAATAAGTGTAATCCCAAGAGCTTTTTTTGTAATTTAAATTTAATGTGTAGATTTGTTGGGTTTCTTATATAGTTTTTTAATGATATTTTTTGTAGGCATGTGTTCTATATGCTAAATGGCGGCCAATGTTATCAGGTATGTGATGTATTTTATATAAGTTAATACTATATTTTCCACTAATAAATAGAAAACACTTCAAGTTATGATAAATTTTTATAAATGCAAGTTGCTTTGTTTTATGCAGCCTTGATGTATGTGTTGGTACAAATGTTGTGCTTATTTTTTGGAGGTGGTTCAACTGAATTCTTAATTTCTAGGGATGGTGGAGGCTAGGAATTCTTCCATCAATAAATATCTTGACTTAAAAATTGATATTCTATTATGTGCATTAATATATGTCACATAATATTTTATGTTTTTGGTGACAAGTGGGTAGATGTTGCAAAGTTTTTGATAGTGGCTTTTAGTGTAGGAAGCATTGTTATACCAGCTATTATGAAACATGTAAACCTTATTAGTGGATCGGGGGTCATGTTCATTGAATTTACACCCTTATTTATTTTAGTTTATACAATATTATGCTATCATCATGCAAGTTTGTAAGACTCTTGGGATTACTAAGTTCTTGATAGCGAATTATTATTTTATTGAACTTTGGACTATTAATATTTGCCTTATGTTAATGTGGTACCATCAATGATACAAAGAAAGGTCATTCGTAGAAGGATACTAAAGACATTGTATTTTATAATTTTCCTTTTGACTAAAGCACAACTTATCTAACACCCAGACATATGCAAATCTTGCTAACCTATTCATTCTGGGTTTCACACTTCACCATTTCAAGAGAATTCAAAGGTAATATTGAATGGATATTTCATATTTCTAGCTATGTCCTAAGAATGTGCAAATGATTTTTTAGTTATGTGAATGAAGGTGTAGTGATTACCGTATTCTAATTTTATTAATAGATTTTTTTGCATCATATTATTTGGTTAATAGCCATGCTGAAATCATCCTAATGCAATTTTATATCTAAACCTTAAATTTACCTAGTTATTTATTTTAATTGTGATATATAAGGATGGTTTGATAGCATGATTTGTAATCCAATTGCATTTAAGTATGAACAAATATATATATTTTTTTAAACTACAAGTTTCGTCCAACGAAAAAAAAATGTCCAACATAGTTGTTGTACAAGCGACAATAATTTTGTCGTAATGTCAATGAAAATTTTGGTCAACATCGTTAGAATATCGACAAACTATTGGTGCTTTTTTATGCTTTTAAAGAGACATTTTGCAATGTTTTGTGATAATATTTATTGCAAGATGGATGAAATTTTTGTCAATTTTTTGACAAAAATTGGTTCCATTGACCATGACGTTGTTCGACGATACTTATTTTTGGTTCTAACAAATTTATATTTTTCATAAAAGTGATGAAATTTTTATGGATATTTCATCAGTAATCTAGCAAAATTTTGTCAATATGTCAACAAATAGTCATCAAAATTTGGTGTCACATACAGTAGTGTTAAAAGGATTGGTCTGGACAAATGCGAGTAAGTTTCAAAGTGTGGAGTTAGGAGAATATTCTATAGGTAAAATCCTATCTATATCTATGATCACTCTTGTTCATGTTATAATCTACTCAAGTTATGAAGATCATAGTATCGGGTTGATAGTGAAGCATGAGGAGCAGTGGTAGTTACTTGTTGGATCGATCAATGATCCTAAGAGATTGATGATCCAATCCATTTGATATTTCTTTTTGGTAGATTTGACATGGTGGACACTATCTATGTTTTGGTTGAGGTTAGCATGAAGATTTGATGGATGATTTAGCCTCCATACCACACATTTCAGTTATGCTCTTGGAGCGGATAAGTTAACTTATTTTGTTTTTGCTATTGTGTATATAAGCCCAAGTTTTTGTGATGATTTAAGGAAGTGGTGGTAAGAGAATATTATGCAAAGATTAGAGATGATATATTGATGTTTAGAATTTGCAAAGAACCTAATTGAAGAGGTTAGGTTGATGTATATGTGATGTACCTGAATGGAACTTTGGAGGCATAGTTGATGCTACTTCTCAGTTCACCATTTTGGATTGTAGTCCAAATATTTTGTATTTAAGTGATCCTCTATACATTTTTTAATTTGAGCAATGAACTCTAGGTAGTGAGATAGAATGAAAAGTGAATTACATTTTGTACTATTGCCCTTAACCATGTCTTCATTATTTCTACAGAGATAATTTTGGGTTCCATCTTCACTATGTTTTTTTCCCTTAACCAGGTTTCTACGTAAAAATCATGGTGTTATGAGTTTCTAGATGATTTCTGTATGTTTCTATTACTTAACTTCCATTACCATTTGTTTAAGGTTAAGGAATCTAATTGGTAGAGTTAAATATTTCATAACACTGATTCACCTCCCCACCTTAGTGTTACTCAATACCAACAATAGTATTGTCTCCCCCTAATCTTTAATCCACCTATCTTATTATGGCCTATTCCAAATAACATAAATTACTAGTATAATGAGGATGTAGAAAGGGAGAGATGAGACAGGTTAGAAAGGAGCCAAGGTCTCTATAGGAATCAAAATGCATAGAATCCTGAAAATTAGAGATTAGAAATTTTAGGGCTCAGGATAGATTGAAGAATCAAGAAGTTTTAGGACCAACATAAATTTAGGTTAAGGGAATGATGAGCCTAAATAATGGCTCATTTTCATTATGAATTTCTGATAATTTTTTTGTTGTATTAAGGGTTTAGAACATGTTTCTAATACTTTTATGTTGTTTCATTAAGATATGTTGAGCTTGGGGCATGAATTATCTTGGGAACCTTTATAGGTCCTTTTTTATATAATATTAGCCTATTATGTGATATATGTATGATAATTAGTGTATGTGGTTGAATAAATATTATTCTAAAGTAGTTATGGATATACAAATGCTTTTGTGTAGACTAACATCTTAATGTAGTTAAGGATGACACTTAGAAAGTGGTGGACCTTCTGCTAGCTACTCATTTGAAGATGAATACAAGTAGGAAAACATATTGAAGGAGTCAAAAACATTCAAGACTTCCAACTCTTTTGGAAGTAATAACTATTTCTTCAACATTCGTGCTTGATAGTTGAATAAATTTAGGAGGATTTGTTGAGCTAGATCTTCTCTAAGACATGATTAAGTCAACTTGGTCCTACCCATGCACAACCTCCTCCCTTTTTCATGATTCTAATAAAGTTGATCCTCCTAGTTTGTTGGGAGTGAAATTGACCAAGTTAAGTGTACTTATAATTTCCTTCTTTAAATAAGAATTAGATTGTTCCTCTCAAGAGTTAGAGCTTCTAGATGTAATATTATTATTATTGAAATATAGTTTGATTTTATTTTATGTTTTTATGTTGTAACCAAGTTCATTATAAATAAAATATTTCTTATCTCTTATATCTGAGTTCATTCATAGGAAACTCATGCAAGGTGGCCCACTTGAGCAGAATCTCGTACATTTTGGTTAAGTATGTAATTTGTTGTTCAATATTTTTAATCAATACTAGCATTTGTTTGTTCCTACAACCATTGGAATTTGATTATGTGTTCATTTCTATAGTATAGGTAGAACAAAGTAATCCCTTGTCTATTTACTAAGGATTGTATTATTACTTATTTATTTCATTAGGATTAGTTGTTGAAGTATTTTTGAGTATTTATGCTATTTCTTTTTCCAACACTTTACTTTCTTGTAATCATTTACTTTCCATCTCAAGTAGGTGTGACCTCGATTAGATGTTGGTGCACATATAGTGTTGCACCATTTCAAGTTGACATCCTGGGTTGATATCTAAATGAATCTTTGTGATGGAAAAATATGTACTTAATGTGGATGCCTAATCCTTAAGTTAAGGTTACAAAAACCCAGTTATTGAACCACTAGATAAGTCCAAAAATACATGTTCACTAAAACAGACACATATCAAGTACAGTTGCTCACAATATAAATAGCCAAAGAAAAACAAAAATAATCATAGTGTGCCTAATAGAACAGTGACACTCTAGTGACATGATCATCCATATGTATTATAATGTCACAACACTACTAGTTCCATATATAATCCTCAATGTACATCGTAATTAGTATTCCATTTAAATTAAAGCATTAAAATAATAATTTTATAATATATACATCATATAGAAGTGAAAACCTTAAATCAAATATCCATTGGGACAATAGGTACAATAACATAGAAAATAAATGATAACCATCATAATAACATAATCCAATGTTCATGAATACAAAATACATCATATATCATCAAAAAGCATCATGTCACATCCTAAAAGTATCATCTTGCAAAGATGATCAAAATGGTAAGCAATAGTATAATCTAAAATTTGCATCAATAATGTTACTGGTAAATACAAAATAATGTATTGTAATCAAATACATCATAGAGTGCAATATCCAATCACATCATACAAATAAGCACATAATAAAATATAGTCCAACTAAGATCAAAATAACATGGAATGGAATGAAACCATGTGAGGCACTACAACACATATAGGAGCACACCCAAATCTTCAATTATGCACCTTCTCTCTCTAATATTATTATACCAATTATTATAAAACCACCAAGATGAAGCCATATAAATTCATGTATGTACAACCTCCATCATCTCTTTGAACATATATTCTAGGTAGTTCTAAGGTGTAAGATATATATTCCACACTCCACATGTTGGAATGTACCTTTGATTTTTTCAAGAAGTCTTCCTTCATCTTCAATATTACAAACAAATATTTGTAAAGATGAAGTTTTGTCATAAAATACCACCCATATTTTATTGCGCTGATAAATTTACTTTGAATAATCGGTTATGTGGCTTATAAGTTGGAGCTTCCTTATCATTCAAAATTATACGTCTTTTGTTCATGTATCTCACTTAAATGAGTAT
Source organism: Chamaecyparis obtusa (assembly GCA_027943335.1). Classification (NCBI taxonomy): domain Eukaryota; kingdom Viridiplantae; phylum Streptophyta; class Pinopsida; order Cupressales; family Cupressaceae; genus Chamaecyparis; species Chamaecyparis obtusa. The sequence continues at coordinate 100,020 of BSBK01003450.1, forward strand.
CTATGGTCACCAAGTTTACACCTACTCAACATTAATAGAGTTAGACATTGACATTTTGATTAAATTCTAGAATCTAAGTCCACCCTTGACAAATTTGTCATTGCAACACCACAACAAGACTATCATAAAGTTCATGGTACAATGACATGGTATACAAATTAATGATGTCATGTGGGAACCACTCTTCCATTTGCAACAATAATTTCCTCATCTCAAACTTTGATGAAAAATATTTTTTATCGGTCATGTTAAGATTCCATGTCCTAATATTTTGCTTATATATTGACATTTAAAAATAAATATAGTACCAAACATATATGATTTTCAATTCACTGCCTTTATAATAATGTTTATCCCACATGCTTGGAAGTGGTGTTTCTCTTTCACATTATTAATATAAATAGAAAACTTTTATAAGAAATTTTTGTATCCATATATTATGTTATATTGAGCATTGATCAAAGGAGATTTCTCTCCTTAATAGTTAAATTCTATGTTGTCATGTGATTACAATATTCTAATATGATAAAGACATGCATGATAAGTCATCAAATAGTAACAATCTATGTTTCCTAGAATTGAGTCCTATACCTAAACCTTATGATACAAATACACTATTAGAAGCAAGAGAGACCAAAGGAAGGGGCTACTATACTTCCAAACATGTTGAGAAAACAAATTAGGTAGAAGAGGTTGAATGAACATTTACAAAATGTGCTACAAACTATGTCCCTATTGCAAATATTCAAATGGATTCTTATGAAGTTAATGCCATGTCAGATCCTTTATGATAATTTTTTGATAAATATGGTAAAATAAATTGCATCCTATATTATTAGCTCAATAAAATAACATTAAAATAGATATTGATAAAGGTTCAAGGGTGGGTGAAAAAGAACAAGAAAAGGTAAAGTTGATAGGGGAATCAATAGTCAAATTTGATTTCATTAATACAATAAATAATCACTTTTGTAATCGAAAAACTATTTGTGATATCTTAGATTTTGAGCAACACACCTTGATAATTTCTTAGTATATTATTAAATATCGTAGGCTATATATTGTCTTTATTTGTAAGTTACAGATTTCAATGGAAAATATGATTAGCATTTATTCAAATGTTTGAAGAGGGGGTCAATGTTAGTGTTAAATAGTGCCTAAAGTATTACTAATGAAGTCGATATCTTATGGGACCCTCATAAGCTCACTCCTTGGTGGTTACTATAAATTTAACGTTGGTGGTAGTTTTACACTTTTATTTTAGATAATCTATTTGATTCACAAATGTTTGTGCTCCTACTAATTTAATAGGAATTCTTTTTCTCTAGTCCACTATTAGATTTGTGTGTTTTGCAGTTCTTATATTCCGCTAGATCTTAGAAGGTGATTTAAGATATTTATAGTTTCAATAAGAAACTTGATAAAATTAGTCATCTTGAACCATCTTCTACCTTATTGAGGGACAAAATGCATTTTCTCAATTTAGTGGATGTGAAGTCGAAAAAGAGAATCTTTATAAGTGGAATAGTAGAAGGTACAAAAGTAATCATGCTTTGTAGTGCCTCCCATATCCATGCATATTATTTGATCTAGGATAGACTCTTATTTTCTTATTGTGTGAATATTCATTACTGATCTCTTGGTATTGTGCATTTTTGTGATGCACTCAATTACTAATATGTTATTTTGTCCATATGATAACATCGTTGATGTGAGTAGTTGACTACACATGTGATTCAATGGTGATCACATATGCATGATGACTATGTTAGTGGGTACCATGATGTTATATATAATGTATGGATGCATTTATATATTTATAGATGATGTTTTGACTTCAAAACTAAAGGTGTTATTATGATGATTGTTATTTGGTGTATTACATTGCGTGTTGTGCCTATTTATTTCAGACTTTGTAAGTGTGCTTATATGGGTTGGTTGATGTTGACATTAGCTAGAGATTTAATGACATTGTATTGTGGATGATGTTGACTATGGTTAATATTGATAGTTAGACATGTTTATATATTCTTGATGCTATAATAGTGAACATTGTTGATTAATTATGACATTGTCTAGATCTTTATTGATTATTGTGAGAAGGAGAGATGCCATAACATTTGTAGAATGCTTATGCAGCTAAAGTTCCATTTCAGTGACTGATGTGAATTTATGAAATATTTTCTTTGGATATTTGTATACATATATGTTCTGGTATACTTGACATGTTGCACTTGAATTATGACAAGTATGAGATATTGACTCTATCTAGCTTCATAAGGTCTGGGTGTGCCTATAATAACCCCAATAGTAGTTAAATTGGATATAATCATGTTGCCAACCTTATGCAAAGCCCAAATTTTGTCCCAATTCTCAGGTGATAATCATTTATTACCTATGTTCACCCACTGATTGTTACGTGGCAACCTTAGACTACTTATATATGTGTGTGTTATGTTATGTTTATTTTTTTGCCATGATTTATTAGTGTTTCATCAATATTCACTAATTAGTGATTAGTGTAAGATGTGTGATCGTATGTTTGTTAGTGTTGTCAGTTGGCAATTTTATGTCATTTTTTAGTTACCAAGAAGTTTTGTGAGGATTCTAATTGTAATGAGATTTTATTATTATGTTGGGGGGATTTTGTATTTGAATAGTTTGCAATTAATAATTTATTAAAATTATATTGCTATATTTTCATGTTTTGACTTAAGTTATTTTCAACTAAAAAAAAGTGCAACTTTTATGGACTTCTTAATATATCTTGGTTTTAAAAGAATATCATGTTTTTCACATTAAACATATCGAAAATTTTGGATTTTCTTGAGTGAGAATTTTGGAAAAAGAATTTTGTGGGCATTTGTTCATTGGATTGTTGGGGTTGAATCCCTTCTTCACTCAAATGTTTGTTATATTTGGTGGAGAATTCTTCCATTTGCATTCATTTTTGGGGTTTTTGGTCATTTGAAGGTATGTCTTGATTTCTTCCTCAAATATTGCTTGAATGTTGTTTCTATTGTTCATGAAACATCCATGGAGATTCATTTTATGGATTAAATCTTATTCCAAGTGTTATTTAAAGAGATTTGATGATCTATTCTTTATTTCATTCATTTCCTTTGAAAAATGATGGTTTTATTTTATTCTGAGTGTTGGATCTCTCTTTCTTATTCAAAATGATCAAATAAATGTGTTTTTGGCATAGGGAATGTACAAGGTAAAATGGGTTTTCACAATTTTGTGGTTTGTGAAGTTTGAATTTTTAGTGGTTTTGAGCTTGAAGAACTTTATACCCATTTTTGGGACAAATTGTGTCTTCATATTGAAATTCCATGTTGTATTGTGTTATATAGTCTCTCTATGATGTTGGAAAACTTTTTTTGTCAATGAAAGTGAAAATTTCACCCATGGTTTTGGTTGTGGTTAGGTGTGTGCAATGGTTAAGGCTATGTGAAGCAACATTGGCTTGTGTAATGCTTTCTTGGGGACCACTTGGTCAACTTTTCATTATTGCAATTGTGATATGTTATTATCAAGGGACATGCCAACAATGCACCATTTATTGTATTTGATTTATTGTTGTAATCATTGTATTGATCTTTTGGATTTTTCCTTGGGTAGGCATAGGGTTGATCTTTGGAGTGGATCTCAATGGGGGATTGGGGCACAAAGTGGCCACTAGGGTAACCCGTTGAAGAGTTAGTTAATCATGTGAAGACAAATAAAATAAAATGGGTAAATATTTAATGAAAAGGAAATAATAAGAGATAACCTAGGTGTATCTGATGATAAATTTATTGTGTGTGCCTTAAGTGTTCTCATAAGCTAAGGGTGCATTGGCATAAGGCCTAGCATAATAAAAAAGACACACTCCCTAGTCCTTGTGAGAGGTTGATTGGTACCATATGAATCATGATGTAGTGAGGTGATGGGTTGTTCTATTCTCTACATTTATTGATCTAGTGTTGCCTCATCACTTTACTAATCATACTAAACAAACTCTCATGTAATAGGTGAGCTCAAGATCCCATAGACATCCTACAATGTGGTAGTAATCTTTCCAACTGATAAGTGGAAATAATAGTGCTCACTTTTCCATCACTTAAAAAGTTAAAACATCACTCCTAAGTTCATCCTAATCTTGAGCACAAATGTAACATACCATAATTATTTCAACCCTAGGGTGTCCTGCTCCACCTCTGACAACTCACTCCTCTTGAATTGAGTGGGTAGATATCTATCCCTCAACACATGCACTGGGGAGTCACCCTGCAACCAATCCATCAATCATGTGAGTTGTAATTAATTATAATCAAAATTTCCATAAACCTATTCAATATAAACCTAAAATTATCTCCCCCAACCCTAATATATCCTAGCCTACCCTAAACTACTCTTCTTGACCCTAAATTATATCACAACACTCTACACTACTTCAAAATTCTTTCACCCTAAATTATTTTAAAACTATCCTAATTAGTCCTTTATAGGTACAACTAAATCCTGATCAATGCTATCAACTATATACCAACACTAAACTATGTAATCAACTATCAACTAGCTCATATTCATTATATTGACTATAAAATAGCCCTACTATATATATTGGTTATCAACTAGCCTAATCAACTTTATTAGAACTTGAATAGGGTTTCATGCTTTGTCATCTCAATGACAAAGACACCTAATAACTTTTTTCTTATCAATCATATGTGTAGTTTCCAACATCATATGCATAGTAACATTAGAAGTTTGATTTCTACCCTCAATTGCATAATTGTGCATGTTAGAAGCAGAAATTCTGGGGTCATAAGCACAAGAACATAGTTCTTGCACCTTTGCACATGTTTCCTTTTGCCCTACTTTAGGCTAGCTAAAAATGATGCAAAACAAGAAACTTAATGCACTCAAACCAATGTGTTTCTATTGGAACACCCAATATTTTTCTCATTGCCTACCTCTCCTAGCCTTCCAAGCTCTCTAACGTCTTTACCTTGCTCTCCCCTTAGCCTCCAAGTGCAAATGAATCAAATGATCTATCAAGAACCTATTTATATAGGTGTAAATCCTATTTTTTTATGCTAACCATAATTGGTTATGATAGACTATCGTAGACCTTGTGAACCTTTGTGGCTCAGTTATTGTCATTTTTAACCCATTTTGGGTGTCATTTTAACCTATTTTTAACTTGAAATTTTCTTGTGACCTATAGAGACAATGTTTGGCATTTTTTTGCTAATTATTTTCAGCCAATTTCTCAAGAAAGCACTTATTGCCTAATGAAGTCTAACCAGAGCATGTATAGGGAATAAAAAAATTTCTTTTAAAAAATGTGACATGTTTCATTATCTCAAGGAGGGGAAAAATGTAGACACTTGAAAATGGACCCTCATAGTTATCCTAAATACTTCTATAAATTTAATATATTGATAAGTAGGAGATATTTTCCACAGCAAGTCAAATTGTGATATTGCTATCAGGATTTAACTGTGTAGTTGTTTTGAGTCAAACTCATTGACCCATGATTCATGAGTAGTGGTTCACCAAACCCATCTCTTATGAGAATGAAATGGAACACTTAGCACTCATTGGATCTAGGTGATGCTCATAGAGGTGAAGCACCGGGACTTTCTGGGAGCTCACCCATCCCAGTACTACTCCAGCTTGAGCGCACTTAACTACGGAGTTTCCTCGGAGGTCACCCATCACCTAGATCCAATGAGTGCTAAGTGTTCCATTTCATTCTCATGAGAGATGGGTTTAGTGAACCACTACTCATGAATCATGGTTCAATGAGTTTGACTCAAAACAACTACACAGTTAAATCCTGATAGCAATATCACAATTTGACTTGTTGTGGAAAATATCTCCTACTTATCAATTGATGAGCTTAAGGGGCTTTCTAATGAATGGTTCATAAGGCACAACACTTGGTGAAGGTTTTGCAAATGAGGATGCAAGTAGAGTGGGTTTAACCATGGAGGAAACTTCATAGTTAAGCACACTCAAGCTGGAGTAATACATGGATGGGTGACCTCCCAAGAAGTCCCGATGCTTCACCTATGTGAGCATCACCTAGATCCAATGAGTGCTAAGTGTTCCATTTCATTCTCATGAGAGATGGGTTCGATGAACCACTACTCATGAATCATGGGTCAATGAGTTTGACTCAAAACAACTACACAGTTAAATCCTGATAGCAATATCAAAATTTAATATATATTTATATTTACTTAATTTATTCGTTAAATATTTCCTCTATTATTTAAATCAATGAGCCTATTTATTTAAATGATTCTTTAACCTTTTCTATTCTCTTTCTATCCTAAGATTAAGAAAATAAAATCCTTATTCCTTTTTTGATCTCTCCTTTCTTCATTTACTAATAAAATACCTTCCATAAATCTCTTAATTTCCTCTCTTTCAACACCCACCAATCACATTAATTTACAAAAAACAAATATAATCATGGGACAAGTGACACTTTTATTTCCATTTAATCCTTTTGTCTCATATTCTTCCCTCAACTTGGTTTCTTTTATGAGGACATCTATAAAATCCCCTTTTCCTCTTACTTTTGGGAGTACCTTCTTTGAAGATTGAATGTATTTTTGCTATCTTGAGATCCTTTTTGCACACCATATAAAATTCATAGAAAATCCATATCTTGATCATTCTCATCAAACAACCATTTCCATTCTCCATAGCCTATTGTGCAATGCTATAAACATGAGAGAACCAAAGTATTGAATGCGAGATCTTGATAGATAGGAAAATAATAGAGTCAAGTGTATTTTGAATGCATAGGTTTATTTAAATGTATGGTTTCATGTTTGTGTTTCTTGAGGAAGAGCTCCATTGATATGATGATTGGATAGTTTATGAATATTTTTCTTATGGTCGGGCTTGTTTAGGATTCATAATTAGTGTTTTCTAATTTCATCATAGTCAACTAAAGGTTTATAAAGACTATGCTTGATCATGATAATTTATCCATTATGGGGGAACTTCAAATAGTTATATAAAGGAGATTCAATGTATTTCATGGAGGTAAGCCAAGAATGTCCTATTTTCACTTGGAATTGATCAACGGTTGGGATAATGAAAAAGGTGACATCTAAGAACTTCTTACCAACTTCAATAGGAAAGTTAATAAAACCTATAGTGAGACAAGTATAACCATCATGCACTTTAATCATCGCATAAAATTTTTCATAAGTTTATTGATGAAATATTCTTGTAAAGAGATGTCTGTTGGTAATAACATTCACCATACACATAGGATCAACAAGCAGTCCTTGGGATAACTTTACATTAATCTTCATATAAATATGCAGAGGCTCACTAGGTTCCTTAATCATTTCCTTAGTATCAAAATTAATTTAAGGTTTAGGCTTAGGTTTAGGTTTGGATTTGGTTTTAGGTTACCCAGTGAGATTAACAACATTTTTAGACACCACACATGTATTATAAACATCCATGGTTATGGAAATATTGGGCTCAACAATATTGGTGGATTAGGAAGGTAAAGAGTTAGTAGGTTTGTCAATATTAGTAGAATGAGAAGCTAAATGATTGGTATAAATTTGTAAGTTTTGATCATGGGGTGGGAATTATTTATTTTTCTTATAAATAACACCCTCAATAGTTATGGTATAGGAATCAATAAGGTCTTGGACAAGATGTTTCAACTGATAACACTTTTTAGTATGACGGTCAGGTTGATAATGTATTGGAAAAGGGGTTTGATATCATAAGAAGAAATTAATGGTTTCTAAGTGTTAATAGGTTTTATGGGAGGAATTTTGGGAGGAAGTTTAAAAATATTAGCATTAACCAACTTCAACATGACATTATGTAAAGATTCAGAAAGAGGAGTAAAATTATGACTTTCTTTGAAAATTGATGACAAAGGAGCCACACTTAAATTGCAGCAGCTACCACTTGTGTATCAACATGATGGAAAATTTGTTATTTATCTTGACGAATCCTTTATTTTAATTTTAAAACTTTTGGAAAGCTCATTAATTGGCATCATTTTTATCAACTAGAGCCATTGAAGTGGATGATTTGAATTCACTCACTTAAAGCTAATAATTACGAATAATTGCATGCAACTAGGTAAAGGAAGTAAATTCTTAATGTAAAACCTTACCCAAAATTTGGACTTCTATGATGATCCTAGTTTTTATCTTTTTATTGTTTCTTCCTACTTATCTTTCTCTTCTTTTTTACTTCTATGTTTTTCTTTCTTTCAATTTTGTTTGGTTTTGTGGTCTTTTTTCCTATTTCTCCCTTCCAAAATAGGTTGACCAAGTTGACTTGTTCCAGAATAGGTTGACCAAGTTGACCTATTCCCTAGTGGTTGGAAAGTGTTGGCCTCACTCCTATTTCAAAGTTTCATTACTTCCCACTCACTGCAATCGGCTCTTGCCAGGGTAATTTCAAAACCTCACTATAAAAAGGAATCATATGCCTCATTTTCCTCATGATGGATAATGATAGAAGAAAGGTACAAGCACCTATGGACACCCCAATTTGACATAGAGAAATTTCAAGGTGGAAGCTAAAGGTTGAATCTAATTCTTTCATTGAAAAGTGAGGCCTTCATTTACATTTCTTCAATTCAAGCATTTAAGCATTTCATGACATCATGGAGATGCAAGGTGATCATGAAGATGGTTAGGGTACTTTAGCCTTGGGGGCTCGGTATACTTTTTATGCTATGTTCAGATTTGATCTTTGTCTCTTCATACTTTTGCACACATTTACATTTACAAGCACACTTACATGCTATGATTTCACTCATGAGAGTATATTCTTAGCATTTACTTGCTCTTTTATATTCTAGATCTACAATCTAGGGTTCATGAGAACTACATACACACACAAAATATTTCCTAAAGGATATTCATGGAGGTGGAAATCACCAAAATAGGGGGTTGAATAAGGTAAACCACTTCCTAGCTACACACACACACCAAATATGTAATAGGCTTGCAGGTTATCATTTTAGAGATCACAAATCTAGAATCCACTCTTTGAGAAATTTATGAAGAAGCTGGGTCAAATTAGCTACAGTATCCCAGGCACATAGTGACCTTGTCGACCTATTCTGTAACATAATGACATGGTCGACCTGTTCCTGGAGGTCTGATAAAAATACCATTTTCTAGGTTTTTTGTTGTGATCGTGGATCTGTAGTCAAAAGTTCTATCATAGTCTTAGATATATGATTTTCAGAGCAAAAAGTCATATTCCATTGCTTATTTCAAGGTAAGTACCCTATCATTTGTTTTATCTATTATGATAGATTTGTCTCTGTATCTTAATTAGGCTGATTGCATTTACTTGGTTCCTAGACTCATCTTACACTTCTTTCTTAATCAATTATTCAAGTTTTTTCATCTTCATTACATATCTATAATCGAATTACATTGCATGAAAGAGGCCTTGCTAGTATTTTTTTTTTAATATAACTTGGGTTTATCATTTTCATCCCTTATCACCTTTGCATTTTTCTATTCTAACCTAGGTCATATTGAGAGTTATACTCAGAAGCCCCTCTTTCTCTTGTATTGAATGGCTTAGGGAGAAAGTGTTAAACTTGATATACCTAATTTGCATTATTGGACTCATTGATGCCAGTTTCCCCCTGAAAAGGAATGATGCAAAATCAATGAACATTGATAATGTGTGTGATCAAGGACAAAGATCCAAAATAACATCGATGAACTTTGACAATGCTATTGAGCTGGCCAAAAATGACAAAATAGCGTCAATGAACTTGGACAATGCTCTTGAACTGATGATTGAAAATGATAAAATAGAATTGATGAACTTTGAAAATTTTATTTAATTAACTTGGATTAGGATGATGTCAATGAGGCATTTGTTAATATGATTTAGAACAATAGAGAGGGCGGGGGGGGGGGGGGGGGGGGGGGTGAATCAGTTGTTCTCAGGTCCTGATGTATAAAACAATCTCAAAAACTTATCCTTAAATCAGATCCAAAACCAAAACAAACTCAGTCATCACTGATTCAATAATAGAAACATCTAACAATGCAGTCCACTACCTTGTTGTAACTTAACTTGCAAAACATAGTAATGTTCAGATCTAAACATTCACACAAGTATTAACACCAGGATATATAGTGGAAACCCAATATGGGAAAAACCACTTTGTAACATGCTACTATTATTTTCACTCTTCTGAAGTGAGCTCAGTAAAAAGCCAACCTTGTCAAAGGTTACAATACACACTGTCAGGTGTGACCCGGTTAAAGGATTTCAATCACCCTGTTAAAAGTGAGCCTAGTCATAGGACTTACATACACTACATTAGAATGCAACCTTGTTCAAAGGATTTAACATATGACTATTAGGTCAACCTCTATTAAAAGGATTTTGACTATTACAATGGTTAGAAAGTAGCAACAGTATTATCTAAAAAATATACAACTCACTTTTCAAATATTAGATCCAATTTTGTACACTAATGTTGGTTTACTGACTTTGAAATTTTTCCATTTCCATCTCTGATCTACTCGAAACTTTTCTTCAAGCAATCACCATACTTCTCCTTCAACTTTTTCTGCTTATTCAGTCAATTAAACTTTCTTCTTTCAACATTCTCTGTTCTCCATGTGCATACATATCAAAATACTTAGATTCCCTTATATTTTCCTCAATTAGGTTAACTCATCTTTTGCTGCTCAATCTTAATCGTAGATCTTAGGGTTAGGTCAGATTCATTGAATCTACCTGCTTCATGTTCTTCAGCTCCTTTTCTAGAATCATCTCAAATCTCTTAAAGATTTACAATAAAATATTTTACAATGCATTTAATGCTTCCAAACAATCAATAAGTAAAGTCAACACATTTTACATAATCTAAGAATTCAATAATGTTAGCTCCAAAATTAAATTCTCTTCAAATATAAAATTGTTGATGCTCAGTCAATACTATGATTGTCCACTCGGTCTTCATGTAGAAAGCTCGGTCATTACTAAAAATGTCTCCTTGGCTTATACTGCCTTCCTTGGCAATTTACTGATGCTCGGTCGACACTAGAATTTTGCTCAACATATACTAACTCAGTCGACACTAACATCACTCGGCTTAAACATGATTTTTCCATTCTTTGCTCGGTTAAGCCTACCAGTTTAGTCTTCAGTCTCACTAAGATAAACAATACATTATCTCATCATAGTGCAACATAGTCAAGTACACTTTGTAGTATCAAGATAACTTAACCTTTCCCTTAGGTGCTATTATTACCAACCTTGCTTAGCCCTCTTAGCAACAGTCAAATAGATATAGTACTTTCCTAAGTAGCAACAGTCTTACTAATTAAGGTTTGACATCAATGACAATACAACAATTGTTTCAATTCAGTTTCCAACAATCTCCCTCTTTGGCACTGATGGAAACACCATATGATATCACCTGAATAACACGTGGATTACCAATAAATCCAAAAACTTATCTATCCATTAGAAAATTATTTATAATATCCTTAGCTTCATTCTGATTCAGAATCCTATAAGTCTCACTTCTGTGACCGTTAGAAGTATTTAGATCTCCCTCTATCCTGATTCTTCATTTCAGTTCATCATCCCTATCTTCAGTTCATCTATTCATCAGTTCATATCCCACTTACTTTTCAATATCATGTGTTATCATATCTCATGTGTTATCATATCAGTTCATCTCCCTCTTTGACAAAAATGCCAAAGTAGCAACTTAAAAACATACATTCATCATATGTAGATAATATCTTTGTAGCTCAGAGTTTCTCCCTCTATCATCTTGCTTATGACTGATTCCTTGTCTTTGCTTCTCTTCACAACTCTAGGCCAGCCCTAAAGTGTGACAATCTTCTGCATCAATTTGTCAAATATTCTGTTGTAGCACATTTGATGCAGTGCTCCTAGCTTGTCTAGGCAGCCTCGATTAGGGGAAGAACCCCTAATTGACTTCTCAAATAATCACGAGCTTCTCTAGGTAAAGCTTTAGTGAATATGTTTGCTAATTGTTCTTTTGTATTCACATATTCCATTTGAACTTCTTTGTCTTGTACTAATTCTCTCAAGTAGTGATACTTGATTGCAATGTGCTTGGTCTTAGTGTGCATCACTGGATTCTTAGAAATATTGATAGCACTTGTGTTGTCACAGAAAATAACAATAGGTTCAATGATTTCTTCTTTCATGCCTATCAACAATGCTTTTATCCATACCAAGTTTGAATAGTTTACTGCAGCAACAACATACTCGGCCTTGGTAGTAGATTGAGAAATGCAATTTTGTTTCTTGCTCATCCAGGAGACTAATCTCTATCCAAGAAAGAAAGCTCCACCACTAGTACTCTTTCTGTCATCTACATTTCCTGCCCAATCAACATCTGTATAAACTTGGAGTTCAAATTTTTCATCCTTCTTATAATATAGACCATAGTCAACAGTTCCTTTCAAGTATCTCATAATTCTTTTCACGGCCATCATATGTGTTTCCTTAGGATTGGCAGAGAATCTTGCCACAATCCCAATAGCTAATGCAATATCTGGTCTACTATGTACATCATACTACAATTTTCCAATCATGGATCTGTACAGAGTCTAATTCACTTCTGTAGCATCATCATTCTTAGATAGCTTTTGTCCAGTAACCATGGGAGTTCCCACTGGTTTAGCATCTTCCATCCCAAAAGTTTTTAGTATTTCATTAACATACTTAGACTGTGTAATGAAAATTCCATTCTTCCTCTGATATACTTGTAAACCAACAAAGAATTTGATCTCACCAAACATACTCATTTCAAATTTAGTTTGCATTTCATTTGAGAAAATTTTACATAATGCATCTTGTCCACCAAAAATAATGTCATCAATAAAATTTTTTGCCAACAAGATACCTTTACCTTCTTCATCCTTCATGTACAGATTGCTTGTGTCATTTGTTCTTGAAAATCCAATCTATATCAAGTAGTTATGCAACCTCTCATACCATGCTCTGGGAGCTTGCTTCAATCCATATAATGCTTTGTTCAGTTTGCACACCATGTGTCTTTTGTTTGGATCAATAAAACCTTCTTGTTGTTATATGTAAACTTCTTCTTCTAGTATACCATTAAAAAATGCAGACTTGACATCCATTTGATATACCTTGAAATCTTTATAAGCAACATATGCAAGTAGAGTTCTTACTCCTTTCAATCTAGCTACAAGGGCAAATGTCTCCCCATAATCTATTCCTTCTTCTTGTTCGTAGCCTTTGCATACCATCCTAGCTTTGTTCCTAGTGATTTCACCATTTTCATTCATCTTATTCCAAAACACCCACTTATTTCCTATAACATTTTTGTTTTTAGGTCTCGGCACCAGAGTCCAAGTATCATTCTTCTCAATCTGGTCAATCTCTTCATTCATTGCTTGTATCTAGTCTTCATTCTCCAATGCTTCACTAGTTGTCTTCAGTTCAAATTCACATAGTAGACATGTTGGATCCTTAGTCTTACTTCTAGTTTGAATTCCAGTATCCTTGTCTCCAATTATCTATTTAGGCTTATGATGTCTTCTTACATATTTTGCCAAAATAGGTTTAGCTATTTTCTCCTCTATTTCATCCTATTCCTCAACAAGATTGTTAGATTCAACTTCAGAATGCTCAGCAACCTCTTCTTGATACTCAACAACATTTTCTTGTAGCTCAGCATGTTTTTGTTCTTTCTCGACACTATTTTCCTGATACTTGACAGCTTCTATCTGTCACTCGACATTGCTTACCCAAGACTCAGCATCAGGTGCAAGTCTATTACTTGCCTCATCTTCTTCTTCAATGTATACAAAAAATCTATAATCTTTTGGTTCTCTTTTACTGTCAGCTTCATTTCTTTCTGCATACTCATCAATTTTGACATTCACACTTTTCACAATTTTGTTAGTGTTAGAGTTCAAACACTTATAAGCTTTACTTTTTGTGGAGTACCTTGGGAATATGCCTTCATCACTCTTAGCATCAAACTTTCCATTCCTAGTGTCTTTTAATATATAGCACTTACTTCCAAAGATTCTAAAGTATTTAACACTCAGTGCATGCCCATGCCATAGTTCACAGGGTGTTAGATTTGTACCTTTCTTGATCTGTACCCGATTGAGAGTGTAGACAACAGTGCTTATAGCTTCTTTCCAATATTTTTGTGCCACATTCTTTTCAATCATCAATGTCCTTGCACAATCCAAGATAGATCTATTTCTCCTTTCTGCTATACCATTCTGTGGAGGTGTTCTAGGTGCAGACATCTATTTTTTAATTCCTCTATCATTGCAAAATAGATTAAATTCATTTGATGTAAATTCTCCACCTCGGTTAGATCTAAGACATTTTAGGTTCCTACCTGTCTCCTTTTCAACCTTAGCTAAATGCCACTTAAAGAATAAAAAAGCTTCATATTTTTCTTTTAGAAACATCACATGCATCATCCTAGTATGATCATCAACAAATAAGATAAAGTATCTAGCACCACAGTAACTTTGTACACCCATAGGTCCACAAAGGTTAGTATGAACCAAATCTAAAATGTTTTCAGAAGTAAAGGATTTGCTCTTGAAACTTGATTTTGTCATTTTTCCTAACTGACATTCCTTGCACATCACATTCTTAGGTTTCTTCAATCTAGGTAGACCTCTTACCTTTTTCTTCTTACTTATCTCTACCAGATTGTCAAAGTTAACATGACACAACCTTTTATACCATAACCAAATATCATCAAGTTGTGCAATCAAACATGTTTCTTCAGATAGGTCAAGATAGAACAAATTACCTCTAGTCTGATCACCACTTCCAATCAGTTCTCCTATAGCATCAAATATTTTAGCTTGCTTGTGATGAAATTCCACTCCGTAACTAGTTTTGTTAAGCTGAGCAACACTTAACAAATTGTAATTAAGACCTTCAGCCCAATATGCATTTTCACAAGATATCTTATCAGTCAATTGAATCAAACCTTTTCCTCTAACAGGACATGGTGCATCATTACCAAATTTTACACTTTTACCTCTGTAATGATGTAGGATCTCAAACTTATTTTTGTCACCAGTCATGTGATGTGAACAACCACTATCAATAATCCATTTGTCATTCTTGTTCACATAGGATATCAATGCAATTTTCTCATCCTCATCAGATTCATCTTTCATTGCCACATAGACGACCTCAATTTCAAAATCATCACTATCAGTGTCAGTCTCTTTTTCAGCAATGTAACAAGATTTCTTACCTTTTCCCTTGTAGTCTTTGTTCCATCGGTAGCTTCTGTCATCATTTCTATCTTTGTGTTTTCTTTTCCTTTCATCATCTTTATCCTTCCTATCAAGACATCTAGCAGCTATATGACCAACTTTATTACATGCAAAACATATAATAGGGAGTTTACCTTTATACTTTCCTTTTCCCCTTCTCAGTCTTCTAGACATAAGAGCTTCTAGATCTTCTAGGTCTTCATCAAAAGTGTCATTGTCACTTTCACTATCACTTTC
Organism: Chamaecyparis obtusa; assembly: GCA_027943335.1. NCBI lineage: Eukaryota > Viridiplantae > Streptophyta > Pinopsida > Cupressales > Cupressaceae > Chamaecyparis > Chamaecyparis obtusa. The sequence goes on from BSBK01003450.1 coordinate 115,565, forward strand.
ACTTTCACTTTCACTGATGCATCTTTCTTTTTCTTTCTTTGGCTTGTTCAGAACTAGCTGTGACTTAAAAGTAGATTCAACATTTCCAATTCTTCCAATAGTGAAATTATCATAGTTAGAGAGTTCAAAAGTAGTAATCTTACCAACCAAACTTTCCAAAGTAAGCACATTAGCAGAGTTACATCTAGATTCCTAAATAGCTGAGATCTTAATAGCATATATAGGATGTAGGGTTCTTAGTACTTTCCCAATTATAGTTTCATCATCAATAGCTCCATTTTCTCCTCTAATAGCATTTACAACTTCTTTTATTCTACCACAATATTGTGCAATTTTTTCACCTTCTTGCATTCTCATTTCATCAAACTTACCTCTAAGACTTTCAGCGTTTGCTTTCAACACATTCAAGTCACCACCATAGATCCTTGCAAGAGTGCCCCACATATCCTTAGCAGTTGAGCAGTCCTTAATGTCCTCAAATTCTAAATAGCTTAGGGTAGATGCAATTTCTAGCATTGCCTAATTATGTTCTTGCTTAGCTCTCATTTCTTTGGCAGTTAAAGGTGCGACAAGTGAGATATAACTATTCTCAATGTAGTACTTTGCAGAGTCACCAATACCGGCCAAATGTAGCTTCATCAAGCTTTTCCATGTAGGGAAGTTTTCTTTGTTTAGCTTCGGTACCTCCTTCTTATACATCCTGATCATTTTCTTCAAGCCCCTTTAAACTTGATATCTGTCAACACTAATAATAAGAAACAAAGCTCTGATACCAATTGTTAATATGATTTAGAATAACAGAGAGGAGGGGGGGTGGTGAATCAGTTGTTCTTAGGTCCTGATGTATAAAACAATCTCAAAAACTTATCCTTAAATCATATCCAAAACCAAAACAAACTCGGTCATCACTGATTCAATAATAGAAACATCTAACAATGTAGTTCACTACCTTGTTGTAACTTAACTTGCAAAACATAGTAATGTTCAGATCTAAACATTCACACAAGTATTAACACCAGGATTTATAGTGGAAACCCAATATGGGAAAAACCACTTTGTAACATGCTACTATTATTTTCACTCTTCTGAAGTGAGCTCGGTAAAAAGCCAACCTTGTCAAAGGTTACAATACACACTGTCAGGTGTGACCTGGTTAAAGGATTTCAATCACCCTATTAAAAGTGAGCCTAGTCATAGGACTTACATACACTACATTAGAATGCAACCTTGTTCAAAGGATTTAACATATGACTGTTAGGTCAACCTCTATTAAAAGGATTTTGACTGTTACAATGGTTAGAAAGTAGTAGTAGTATTATCTAAAAAATATACAACTCACTTTGCAAATATCAGATCTGATTCCGTACACTAATTCAGGTTTATTGACTTTGAAACTTTTCCATTTCCATCTCCGATCTGATCAGAACTTTTCTTCAAGCAATCACCATACTTCTCCTTCAGCCTTTTCTACTTATTCAGTCAATAAAACTTTCTTCTTCCAGCATTCTCTATTCTCCATGTGCATACATATCAAAATGCTTAGATTCCCTTATATTTTCCTCAATTAGGTTAACTCATCTTTTTTCACTCAATCTTAATCGTAGATCTTAGGGTTATGTCAGATTCATTGAATCTACCCACTTCATGTTCTTCGGCTCCTTTTCTAGAATCATCTCAAATCTCTTAAATATTTACAATAAAACATTTTACAATGTGTTTAATGCTTCCAAACAATCAACAAATAAAGTAACACGTTTTACATAATCCAAGAATTCAATAATGTCAGCTCCAAAATTAAATTCTCTTCAAATATAAAATTGCTGATGCTCGGTCAATACTGTGATTGTCCGCTCGGTTTTCATGTAGAAAGCTCGATCATTACTAAAACTATCTCCTCGGCTTATACTTCCTTCCTCAACAATTTACTGATGCTCGGTCAACACTAGAATTTTGCTCAGCATATACTAACTTGGTCGACACTAACATCACTCAGCTTAAACATGATTTTTCCATTCTTTGCTCAGTTAAGCCTACCAGTTTAGTCTTCAGTCTTACTAAGATAAACAATACATTATCTCATCATAGTGCAACATAGTCAAGTACACTTTGTAGTATCAAGATAACTCAACCTTTCCCTTAGGTGCTATTTTTACCAACCTTTCTTAGCCCTCTTAGCAACACTCAAATAGATATAGTACTTTCCTAAGTAGCAACAGTCTTACCAATTAAGGTTTGACATCAATGACAATACAACAATTGTTTCAATTCAGTTTCTAACAGCATTGATAAAATTTTACAATGCACTCACAATGATTGAACTTGGAATTGAGTAGATAACATTTATGAACCTAGACAATGTTATCAAAAAGGACTGATGATTGATCAAATCAGACAATGATAAATACAAGGCATTGATGAGATTTGACAACACCTTAAAATGATGACAAGATTGAAAATATGACCAAGATAGACTTATTTGACTGACTTTGAATAAGCATCAATGAACTTTAACAATGTCATTAAAGTCAAGTTGATAATATTGACTAGGTTCAAAAGTATTTCAAATTGATCGAGGATAGATTAGGAATGATTTGAATTGATTAGGATTGATTTAGGAACATTTAGGATGAATTTAGAAACATTTAGGAATTACTATGAATGGTTTAGGAATGATTTGGAACAATTAGGATCAGTTTAGGAACAATTTATTATCAGTTTAGGAATGTTCCGATGATAATTCAAACTTGATCAATTTGGCCAAAGAGTTCAAGGTTACGATGCAAGATGAGGGAAATGTTAGTAATCAATCAAATAAGGAATGACATGAGATAGAAGACATGTTAAAATGAGACACATAGGTTTGAACCATTTTTAGGTGTCTAAATTTTGGCCCTCTTTGAGATAATGTGATTTTGAGTGTTGGTTCAAAGAAAAATAATCATGCCCCAGTGGATCAACAAAATGGAGGTAGGATGCCCCCTCGAAAAAATGGGTGGAAATTGATTCAAGGATAATTTTTTGAAAAGAGAATGATTAGAAGTACTAACATAAGAAGAGTTAGTTTGGGGTTCTTTATGTGGATGCTTAGTCTAGTTTTCCTGCTGGTTTTTTGTTTTCCCTGTTGTCTTTTTGTCTGGGTTTATGTTCCTTTTAATGCTATCGTTGTAGTCCCTTATATGGGAAGATCGATGTTGTATACCTCTTTTTTGGCATTGTGCTTTCTTCTTCCGATCTTTTGATCCTTAAGCTATAAAGGGTTTCGGGTCCCTTCAAAACCTATTTTTCCCAGTAATCAGAACAGAAGAAGAGTTAGTAAAAGGCTAAACTTAAATGGAGAAAAGCTTATAATGAGGACTGCTTTCATAAGTGCACTTTATGTCATGAGAGATTTATTTAATATGGAAAACTAGATGCATCGCACCATGGCACAAAAATCCAAGATGATAATGCTATCCCTTTTAATAAAAGAAAAATTAGCCAAGGAATGTTTCCATTCATCCTGAAGTATATGACGTACGTGCCCCAAAATTGGAAAACACCCAGCAGAAGACAAAACAAAAAATAAAGGAACATGAATCATCTAGGCCACTATCATCACTTAGTGATATCATAAAGTATTATAGAAACATTATCAAAGATAAATCAATAAAAGATAAGACTTACTAAACAAAGAAATTCAACAAACATTATGACCTAGTTGTCAAAATTGAGAGTTTATTTTTTGATTGATAATGATGGTGTCTAGTTTCAGGCATGAAGTACCCCATCTAAGACAGATATCATCTAGTTTTGAGTATACCACACCCTATATAAGACAAATGATTGGTTCGATAAAGGACAAATTGATGTTTTTTGATTGATAGAACATGTTTGATCTAATTGATTGTTGATGTGATTGGATAGTTTGTCTATTGATGCGTGATTTCATTAAGTGCAATATTTATAATTCTTGAGATTATGTCTGCTTAAATGTTTGTCTTGTTGCAAGGGACAATTTATCAAAAACATGAAAATAATTATGTACAAGTTTATTTTGCTTAAATGTTTGTCTTGTCACAAGGGAAAATTTATTAAAAACAAGAAAATGATTATATACAAGTTTATTGCAAAATTTGAAGGATTTTTTATTTTTAGGGATTTTAAAATTATTTGATTTTAAGGACATTTTACAATTTTTAGGATTTTTCAAGATCATATGTGATTTTTTTTTGGACTTTTTCAATTTCATATATGATTTTTAAGGATTTATTCAAGACATTAGTATTTATGGGAGCAAGAGTTGCTCCAATGTCTAGCAAGGTTGGGACATTATGGATTGAAAAATTGGTAGATATATGGAGGTCAAAGGTTGCTTGGTATGTCTTGAAGTTGTTTGGATGCCAAGGACTATCCACAGAATGGGATACCATGTGACATGACAAGATAGGATAATGAAACAATTCACTAGATGGAAAGTGTTGCATAGGACTGGACATGTCAAGAGGTTTTTGAAATATGTTTTTCATTTTACGTCCTTATTTTATATCAAGACCATGAAAGGGATCTGGATAGGATAATGACATGATATGGATAGGACAAGGAAGATCAATAATGGAAAAAGGGAAAGGATAAGGATAGGAAGTTGTGATAAGATAGGCAATATGGTCCAAAGGTTGTTGATAAGATAGGTAATATGGACCAAAGGGATTAGGATAATGTAAATCAGATAGGAAATTTGATGCTTCTAGGAAGATCCTTAACCTTTTCATGATCAAAGGTTGGAAAAAGGGAATATGGATATCAAGGATAAGGGATATAAAGGGCATAGAAAAATGGAGGAAATGATAGGAATAATGAAGGATAACATAGGTGAAATATTCCCCCAAGTATGGAATAAAATAAGTTCATAAATTACACATGGCACCTCTTTGCCAAATTTTCATCATGGTACTTTCTCAAAGCGCATGTTTGCCAAGTTTTCACTATTGGACAAAATTATTTCTCTTTATTCTTTTTTATATTACCAAGATGCCTGTTTGCCAAGTTTTCATCAAGGCAAATAATTTTTTCTTTTTTTCTTTTCTTTTTTCACTATTTTTTTATTTTTTGACTTTTTTTCTCAATTGAGAATAATTTTTTCTTTTTTTCTTTTCTTTTCTTTTCTTTGGTAGGTTCTCTTAGAAGATATGCAACAATGGAACATGACTATGATAGTATTCTCAATGACGTTGGTAGGGTAATGACAAAGGATATCACATGGATGGTTGGATAGGATAAGATAATGATTATACAAAGGATCTATTACATTGGATGAAAGGATGGAAAATAGGTGTTGGATAATGGATGGAGTATGGTAAGGCTTGATTTTGAGTATATGGAAAGGGAGGAAAGAACAACATTGGCACATAGAGTGATGGAGGAAAAGGGGACAGAGAAAAGGATATGGATTTTGGGACAAAAGGACCCAAAATGGATTTGGAAGATGGAATGCTTTTAGATAGAGGGATATAAATTTTGGATGCCAACGCTGATTTTTATTTAGGACTTTGTGCTTCAAGAAGCTTCTTGGGAATTGACATGAATTTTCATTTTTAATTTTTTTGTGGGTCCTTGGGATGCATTACTTTTAAAAGAGATTTAGGATCCTATATTAATTTTGACTTTTATTTTTTCTTAATGGGCCTTGGTTGCCTTTATGAAATTTCTTTTTCTTGGTGGATTATATTTTTCTTTGTATTCTCATGTCAATCAGACTGAACATGTTGATCCTTGACTGCACGTGGATTTCTTGACTTAGGGAATTTATTGTTGGCATCCAAATTACTTCGAAAAAGAATGATTTTTGGGTGGTTAAGAATGATATGGAGGCTTTTTGGATGGGTGAATGGCTCTCCAAGATGTGTGTCTTTTCTTACTTACATTTGGGAAAGAGTAAGTGGTTTGTGAACTAGTAGATGGAGGAATATATGGACCTAAAATGGATGGAAGGGATGAAAGAGGAGGTATACATTTGGATTTGGGTTTGGAAGGAATACCAAAACCATAAGATTGAGCTTTGGAACTAAGGTCATGACCTTTAGAATCTTCTTTGACATGTAAGGGTTTTGATATACTTTGTTCATGGATGCTTAACCCTTTGACTTGATAATGATTTTGACCACTAGGAAACTTTCTACTAGAAGCAAGTTTATTTTGAGGTGCATGTGATATGGATAGACTGATAGGATCATGAAGTGGAATAGACTCAATAGAACTAGAGAAATCAATTTGAAGTGTAGGGGTTCATGAACATCTTGCACTTTTTTTTTTAAACAATGAGGGGGATTAAGAAGAATATTGGGATCTTGTGATGGAATAGGAGCAATGAAAGTATCATCTAGCAAGATAAAATCTTGTGGGCGATCTGGAGGATTAGGACAAGGAGATGAATGGGTGGAGGGATCTTGAGGGGGTTCTAAAATAATGATGGTATCTTGTGGAGGATATGAAGGTGAGGGAATACTTTGATCTTGACTTGGAATGGGATCATTAGAATCCATTATAAAGGTGCCTTTCTCTTTGTTTTGAATAGAATCTTTTGGAAGGATGGAAGGGAGGACTTGATCTTGCTTAGGGAGTGGAAGGTCAATGGAACTTGGAAGAACAAGGGGATTATCTTGGAAAGGAAAGTCAATAATAATGAGACCATCATGAAGCTCAAGGAAAATATGATCTTGGTCAAAAATTAGATTGGATTGATCATCATTGGGATCTTGATCTTGATTTATTTTAGGACTTATTTATTTGTGTTTTGGATCATCCTCTTGACATGGGGAATGAATTGGAGCATGCATAGGGGATTTTTAATAGGACTCAATTTTTTGGCATGAGGAAGTTGGACTTTTCATGGGACTCCCTTGAATGGGATTTCTTGAAGATGGAGGACATGGTGGCATTGGCTCTAGAATTTGGGAAGTATGAGAGGGACTTGTATCAAAAGATGGATTAGCTTGGATTTATTCTATGGATAGCCCTTGGAAGGTTTCATCATTGGACATGTCATTGTTGGGTGATGGAGGAAATTTCTCTTGTGAAACTTTAGGGGATAAAGGAATGGTGGGAGACATGGATGTTCTGGAAGGCCAATGTCTTGATAGGGAATGCGTATATCATCCATGTGATTATTTTGGGGTAAGCCATTGCTAGACATGGGTGAATTATTTGTTTGAACAAAATTATTAAAAAATTTGGATGTGATAATAGGTTTCTTATTATTAATGTTTTATTGGTGTTCAAAATATGACACACTTGAACTTGTGCTTGTTTTGGAAAACCTTCATATTGATTGGCTCATTTTCATGAATGAAACAAGAGGTTATGAAATTGTTCAAGGGAAATTTGGTTGCATTGGAATGATGAATGGTTCATAAATATTAGGTGGGGCTCCCCATTGAATAATTCCATGCTCTGGTTGAAAGTTTGAAAGGTATGCCAACTTTGGGATAAGCTCTTCCATTTGTCTTTAATTAAGAAGTTATTGGGATGATGCCATAGGTATTGGATCACAATGTGTTAGGTTCCATTATCTTGGAGGTTTCAAGATGTTGGTGTTATATTGTCTTGAACATATATTGGTCTTATCTCATAACTATGTGTGTGAATTTTGTACCTAGTTGTAGACACAACACTTCAGTAAAACATTAGAGGTTAGCAGAAATCAAAATCTTGCAAATAAATGAAACTAAGCTAACTAGATGATTTACTGCCTTCTAGTAGGTGTGAGTATGATGTTCTCAGATTGGAATCGAAATCAATGACAATGCAACACCTAAATGAAGGATTTGAATGCAAAATATGAAAGACTATATGAATGCAGATTATTCTATATTTTTGTATTTTGTATGCAATAGGATGAAAAACTGTATGAAATTAATCTATATGAATGAGATTGAAATTGAATGCAGATTTAATCTAAGAATGCTATGAATGAATATGAAATCTATGATATGAAACTATGAATGCTCAAAACAATAAATAAAAATCTCACAATTGCCTTGATTCGCAAAAGATTGATTCTTCAATCACAAATTTGCCAGAGTGAGTATGCAATTTTGAGTGTTGATTAGACAGATCTTTGTGAAGAGATGAGCCTTGTTTTTATAGAAATCCAGATATTTGAGTATGCAAGAGAAAAGCCATAAATCACTCTTGATAAACTCGGGTTGATTTTTGAGTTATCAAGAAATTAAGAATAAATAAACTCATAAAATCATGCAAAAGCAGTGTTTAACTCAAAATAGAGTTTAGATCAAATTTCAACTCATCATCAGATGTTGAGTTTAATTTTAAAATTGCTTGTTAATTTGTAGTTGCCTGCTTTTCTGATTGTGCATGATTTAATTATAAATTAATTTAAAAATAAAGTGATTTATTCTCAACTTAACTAATTTTTCAAATTAAAACAATTGATTTATGGGTTAATCAATTATTAAATCAAACTTTATTCTAAAACTATATTATTAAAAATTGACAACTGACATTAATTAATTAAATAGGAATTTAATCAATTAGTCATAAGATTTTTGATTTATTGTCAAAATTAAATAATACAATTTAGGAATAAATATAATTAAATGTAATTAAATAATTAAGTGGTAGTATTAAATCTAATTAATTAAATATTCAGAATATTCAATTAATCAAACTTTAGGATAAATAAGATTTATCGCCAAATAATTATTAAATTAAAGATAATTACGATAAATAGGAATATTGCTAGGAATATTCTCTGATGCAGAATTTAGGATAAAATCAATTAGGATTCGATAATGTGCAGATGTGCCTTAGGTTAGGACTTTGATATTGATTTCAATCGATTTGAAGATGTAGGAGGTTAATGAACCTATAGCCCATTTTTGGGGTATTACATTTTGCCCCTCTTTGAATTACTGTGCGAAGCGCAGTGGTTCAAAGATGGTCTATGTATGATAAAGATGTTTGAGATTGAAACTGATTTGAAAGATGAACCGATTCTAAAAATTGATTGAAAGATTTAGGTCCTGAATGACCAAAGATAATGTTAACTATAGCAACAACGAACCGGTGATTATGAAAAAGTGCCAAAATAACTGATTCTGAACCTTATGATTGTGAAGAAGTGAGTGATCGATTCCAGACCTAAATGTCCTTGTATGAATCATAGTGGTATCACATCCTCAACCCATCAGTTACGAAGAACCAAGGAAATAACACTAATGAACCGATGGTTATGAAAATTTGATATAGTTTACAAGATAGATTAGGATACCAAATTGATATGGATCTCAATGAATCTGATATGCCCCAAGCAATAATATATTTTCCCCAAGCAATGAGGACTTTTGATAAACCAGTAACTAGACGTGGTTGTCTTGATTACTGAGGAAAGATTTGATTACAGATTTAGATTTATAGACTTGAATGATATGCAATACTATGCCCCCTTTGGGATTAAAATTGAAATCTGACAACAAAAATTAGCGTTAAATGGTTTAGAAGCATGTTAATTGATTTGAGAAGTGGTTATACACATCCAGGAATGTGTTCTACATCATTTAGAGGTCCTGGAGACCAAGTTTGACTAGGTTAAACAATGAGTTGACCAAGTTGAAATTTTGATAGTTTGATGTAAGATAATCAATTAAGTTGAATTCTAGATTTTTGTGATGATTGAAGGTCAATTATGCAAGTAGTTAATAATATGAATGATATCAAATTTTGATTTTGATCCTGAAAAATGATTCTACTTGTTGTTTCATTGGAGGAACCTTCATACAATGCTCAATCCTTGTGTCATGTTTAGCATGTTTGGTTTTGAAGAATCGTTTAAGTGTTCAAGAAATTTGTGAGATCATGCAAAGTGAAAAATGAAATGCAGAATGAAATGAAAACCTAGGACCTAGGACCTAGTCACTAATCATGTGTTGATTTATTGTCATCATTAAACTTTTAGGTAACCGGATAAATGCCCACTAGTTATGAAACCATAGACATATGAATATCAATTTGTATGCACAGGAATCAATACAACACCCACTGGTTAGGCAACCATGGACATATGAATATTGATTTTATTTTTGGAATGTCGGATTAGATATAAGCACCAAGGCATAAACACCAGGATAACTTGAATATCATGTCCATTTTGATATAGCAATTTGTATAAGCATCGAAACATAAATGTCATGATGACCTGGATATGCCTTACGGTACAAACACATCAAGCAGTCAAGAGATCCTTCTAAATCCAATGTGAATTATCAGTAGTGACCCTTTATCATTCACATCCTTAGGTAAGATCACATTTCACATTAGGAGTAAGAAATCACTCAAAAAGACAATAGTTAGATCAAACTTCCTTGAATTTTCTGGGTATCAATGGTTGAGGTATGCATGGCCATCCAATACAAGATAGAGGCTCTTATAGATGGAAACCATTTCAATCCAGAATTTCCAAAGTTGTTAGATTTTCACATACAAGCACAAAACAAAGAAAATATTATGCCCCCAGTCATCAGTCTCTAAATCCTGTAAAGGACATCATCAAAGAGCTCAAAGGGACATAATATGCAAAAATCTCAATGTGAATCAGTAAGCATACAAGGAGATAAAAGCATGAAGAAGCATAGATTATTTTCAATTTGTGTTTGATTATGTTGTTGTAGATGCAAAATCCTTTCTAGAGAGGAGACTGACTGACTGACTTGGATGAAGCTTCAAAGGACTCTGACTAGATATGACTCCTCTAAGATATACTGGAGGCCATAGAATATGACATTGATTGCCCCCAAGTGTTAAGCATTGATAGGATAAAGACGCTGGAGCTGATTGGTGTACAGACTGACTTTATTGAAACAAGGATATATACAGACTAAAGTAGATTGAAAGCTAGGAAAGACCAAGATTGCACTGATAGATGGAGCATTTTGAACAAGTGGTGCCCATTTGCTGAGTTTTCACCATCGTGGCATAGATTCTATTTTTTGCTACCAAGGAACCTGTTTCTAGGTTTTCACCAAGGCACTTTTTCTTTTTCTTCTTTTTTTGTATTTTTCATTTTTTAAATTTTTTTGTACTTTTGATATTTTTCTATTTTTTTGTGAATCATTAAGGAACCCATTGCTAGGTTTTCACCAAGATGCTCATTTTTTAGGACTTTTTCAAATTTTTATGATTTTTCAAGGACATTTTACCATATACTAAATGCCTTAGGCATATAATTTCTTTAAATGGAGAATGTTGATTAGTTCTCAAAGTTGTTCTCCTTCATTCGTTGAGAGTTGATAGGCTCCAGAGCCAAAAGTAGTAGTGATAACAAAGGGACCTAGCCAATTGGGTTCAAACTTCCCCTTGCGCTCTCTATGTGATTGATTTTTAGGATTCTCTCTCAAGACTAGATCACCAACCTAAAATTCTCTGTGTCTGACTTTCCTATTGTAGCCTCTAGACATTCTCTTCTGATACACTCTGAGATGATCATACGCTGCTTGTTTGCGCTCATCTAGTAGTTCAAGTTCTTACAACCTAGACACTCTGAGGTCATCATCAGTTACTAGACCATGCATTCTAATTCTTAGTGATGGGATTTCAACCTCAATAGGTAGTACCGCTTCAGACCCATAAGCTAAAGCGAAAGGAGTAGCCCCAGTAGGCATTCTGATACTTGTTCTATAGGCCCAGAGAGCTGGATTGATCATGAGATGCCAGTCTCTTCCTATTTTATTAACTATACGGTGCAAGATTTTCAATAGATTCTTATTTGAAGCCTCTTCTTGTCCATTCCCTTGAGGATAGTAGATAGATGACCAATGTTACATAATCTTGAATTTGGCACATAGATCATCTAAGTCTCTATTCTTGAATTATCCACCATTATCTATGACTATAGAGTGTGGAATACCATACCAACATATGATGTAGTTTAGAATGAACATAGAAATTTGCTTGCCGGTTGCTTGAGTCAAGGGGACTACTTCTACCCATTTTGTAAAATAGTCTGTAGCTGTTATGATATGGGTATGTCCATTAGAAGAATGAGGATGTATGGATCCTATAACATCAAATGCCCATTGGTGAAAAGGCCATTGTGTAGTAAAGGGAATTAGATCTTTCCCTAGAGCATGAATTAAGTTATCATGTACTTGGCACTTTTGACAGTTCTTGGCAAACTTGATTGCATCTTCTCCATTTTAGGCCAATAGTACCCAACCCTAATAAGCTTTCAAGCTAGCATTAAACCATTCGAGTGTGACCCACATATACCTTCATGGACTTCCTCAAGTGCATGTTGAGACTCTTCCCATTCTAAACATCTAAGTAGTGTACCATCTAGACCTCATTTGTATAGATCGTTACCAATGATGACATACCGGGATGCATTATAGATTAGGTATCATTTCTCATGGTGATTAAAGGTATCGGGAATGATTTGGTCTTGGAGATAGGAGAAAAGGATTTTGTATTGAGATGAATCATGACCAACAATAGTGCAGATCATGCGAGTTTTGAGGGAATCATATACAGGATAAGATAGTGCTTCAACTAGGAACTCGTAGCATAGCTCATGTTTAGGCTGCTGTAATAGAGTAGATAGCATTGCCATTGCATCGGCAACCTTGTTCTCTGTTCTAGGAATTTTCTCAAATGTGATAGATATAAAATATTTATTTAGATCATCTACCATTCTTTTGTATGGAATGATATTTTCATCTTTCATTTGGTACACATCATTGACTTGGTGTATTACAAGTTGTGAGTCTCCATGAATGTGTAACTCTGTCAGTCTCCACTCAATTGCTATTTTCATACCATTAAGAAGGGCTTCATATTCAACAATATTGTTTGTGCAAGGAAACTTTATTTTGAATTCTTTAGGGATTGAGTATCCTTGAGGTGTGATGAACAATATGCTTGCTCCAAATCCATTCTGTGTATAGAAGCCATCAAAGAATAGCCTCCATGCTCTAGAAGAAAGATTCGTGATAGAGGAATCTGGAAATTCCATTTGCATAGGAGTATCATCAAACAATGGTGCATCAACCAATTGATTAGTAATTACCTATCCTTTTATAGGTTTTCTTTCAACATATTCAATATCGAATTCACTTAAGAGCATGACCCATTTAGCTAGTCTACCTGTGAGGGAAACTTTGCTTAGTAGGTACTTGAGTGGATCAATCTTAGCTACCAAATTTGTGGTATGAGCTAACATGTAATGTCTCAGTTTCTGTGATGCAAAGATCATAGCTAGAAAATCTTTCTCAATCATTGAATTGTTGTTCTCATATGCAACCAATGTTTTACTGATATAATATATAGCCCTTTCCTTTTTATTCTCATCATGTTGTGCTAGCAATGCCCCCAGTGATGTATCTGTGGTGGAGAAATATAGGATCAATGGCTTCCCCTGAATAGGAGGCATCAAGATAGGAGGATTTGATAGATATTTCTTGATATGGTTAAAGTTCTTTTCACATTCCTCATTCCATGCAAAAGTCACACCTTTATGTAAAGTTTTTGTAAAAGGCTATGAGATATCCGCAAGCTGTGATATGAAATGCCCGATAGATTATACTCTCCCTTGTATTCTCATCTAACTAATATTCTTTGGGGGTTGCATCTCCATTATAGCCTTTACTTTAGCTGGATCAACTTCAATGCCTTTCTTTGAAATAATGTATCCTAAGAGGTTGCCAGAAGTTACACCAAAAACACACTTCTTAGGGTTCAGCCTAAGACTAAACTTCTCCATTTGATCTAGTATTTTGCTCAAATCATTTAGATGTTTAGATCTTATCATAGATTTTGCTAAGGTATCATCAACATAATCCTCCATAGTTTAATGCATCATGTCATGAAAAATAGATGTCATAGCTCTTTGATATGTAACACCAACATTTTTAAGCCCAAATGACATGACATTCCAATAGAAGGTACCCCATGCACATGTAAAAGCAGTTTTCTCTTGATCCTCTGGAGCAATGTTGATTTGATTATATCTTGAAAAACCATCCATCAAAGAATACATCTCAAAGCCTGCAGTCATGTCCACTATCATATCAATGTTAGGTAATGGAAAATCATCCTTAGGGCATGCTTTGTTCACATCTTTGAAATCTGTGCATACTCTTATAGATTTGTCTAGTTTTGAAATAGGTACAATATTAGAGATCCATTCAACATAGTCAATAACATGGATGAATCATACTTTTAGTAGTTTCTCTAATTCATCTTTTACCAAGAGTGCAACATGTGGATGCATCTTTCTCAATTTTTGCTTAACAGGTTTGACCCCTGGAGCTATAGATAAATGGTGCATTATAAGATCATGATCCAACCCTGGCATATCTGAATATTTCCATGCAAAGTTGATCTTCTTTTATGTTAGGAATGTAGTAAATTTTTGCTTTTGTTCTTCTGATAAGGATTGTGCTACATGGATCAACTATGGTTCTTCTGCTGTTCCCAAGTTGATGGATTGAGTGGGCTCAATTAGAACTAGAGATATGTCATGTAAATGACTCAGAAGGACATCAAATATCTCATCCTTAAGCACCTCAGAGAGGTTTTCACCTTTGGATATGTCTTTTATTTTTACTTTTGTAGGTTCTAAGACTTCCACAAAGTGGTTTTCACCCTCAGAACTCCTTTTCTTTTTATTTTTATTCTTATTCTTTTGACTAAGATACTTGATGTCCAACTCCATCATGATAACACTCAGTTCACTGATGGAAGTCCTCATAGGCTCAACTGCACTGAGGTAGCAAGCAATGGCATAGTCATTTGGAAAAGTATAAATACCTTGGCTCAGATTTGTGGAGGTTTGGTCAAGAAGTTCGGGGTGTTGGATAGTCAAAGGGGTGAAAGATTAGGAAAGAGTGTTTATGAATATAGATCTATCATCATTGGTCCTAACCAGACTCTCGAGTTTGAAGGTGATATTACAACTTAAGAAGTTCAATTTGTAAATAGGCTCAATGTCATAGTGGAGGTCCACTTTAGCCATAGGTGGATCAAGCTTGATAAGTTCATCATTTCTCTCTAGACTTACATTGGGTTTAGATGCATATTGGTGAATAACATCAACATGTTTCTCTGTAATAATCTCATCTTCCTCTAGAATGGCTCCCCATTCATAGTCATTTGATTCCTCATCTATGCCTCTAGGAAATCTAAGAACATGAGTAAAGACAGGGTGAATAACCCAAGAAGGGTTACCCTCTGATTCTGATTTGAATTCATACTCATGGGAATCTATCTTAGAATAACTACCACCTTCCTTTTTGTCTATTTTATTGTCTTTGAGATTAGCTGGTTCTTGTGGTGCAACTATCTCTTTCTCTATAGTAGGTTCTTGTGTTTCTACTACATTGATTCTTTTTACTGGATCATCTTTAGCTTCAAGGAGGTCTTTTATTTATTTAGGAAAATGCTCATAAGGAATAATCTCTTCAGTGGTGTCTGAATCATCACTATCAGATTGTTTAGTTGTTTCTTCCTTTAGTTGATTTGTTGTGGATGGTTTAATCTGTTCTATAATATGTGGGGAGTTCCTGCTCAGATAGAAAGGCTTCTTCTTATATCCTAGACCTATTTTATTCTTGTTGGTTCAACCATGATGGTCAAGAGGTGATAGAAGACCTTTACCTTGTAGTCCTAGAGGTCCTTTTCCTTTATATCCCATCTTTGTGATCAATTTGTCCCCTGGGCCATATGACTTAGAAGTGATCTTGGGTGTTTTAGAGTCACATTTTTGAACAACTTGAGATTCAGGTTCATCTTTGTAGAGCCATGCAAGCATAGCTTCATCCTCTTCAAACTCTTGTTTAGATACTTGTTCTACAACAAAATTTCCTTTATATGCCTCAAGAGGTTCTTTAGACTCCTTTTTAGACTATTTTAGAGTTTGTCCATAGGATTAAGGTGAGATAGGGAGAGATGTCAAAGATAAGACTGGCTCTATAATATATTCTCCCATACCATTTTCTTTGATTTTAACCTCTTTAGAAATGTCTTCCATCTTGGATGTTGAAGCAAAGTCCAACTACTTAGTGGAAGATTCTCTTTTATTAAGAACGAGCTTATCAACACTTTCTTTCAATGCATTGCAAGTTTTATATAGATCCACTAGAATTGTCACCTCTACTCCTTCATAAGGAAATTTCAAACACTGATGGTATGTAGAAGGAATAGATTTCATTTCATGTATCCAGGGTCTCCCTAGAAGGATGTTGTAAGCCAAAGGTAGATCAAGAACTTGGCATATAGTGTCTCTAATAGGTAAGACAATTGTTCCTTTGGAAGACCTTTCTTGTTCATCATATGCTTTGATAGTTATCTTCTTCCTAGGATCATTGGCCATTTCTGAGAATCCCAATTGTGTAATCAAGCTGAAAGAACAAATTTTTAGACCAGCACCCCCATCTATCAACACACATTTGACACGATGGTTTTGGATTAAGACTTCAATATGCAAGGGCTAGTTATGCGGATGACTCAAGGAGTTATCATCTTCCTCTGAAAAGGAAATATACTGCGGAGACGTGAGACGACCAACTATAGTCTGGAATTTGTCTAAATCAAGGTTATCAGGAACATTGGATCCGAGCAGAGCTTTATCTAGAAGGGCTCTATGAGATGGAGATATCCAAAGCAACTCAAACATGGAGATTTTTGCATTTATATGTTGGAGTTGTTGGACAATACTATATGAAGTAGGCCTCGTGTCTTTAGGATTTGAAGATTTAGATGTAACCTTCTATTTATAAGCAGATGAAAGACTAAAAGGCATCTTAGGGACATTGGATGAATCTGGTAATTGTCCTTGTAGATGCACCTGAGCTTGTGATCAAGTAACTACATTAGCTTATGGGTTTTCTCTATCTCTTCTTATAATAGTGATGACATTACAATGCTCAGATAGAATTGGTTCAACCATATTGATGACAGTATTGTTTCTAGAGTAGGCATAATTGACTTTAACACCCATATTAGGCTGAGAAGAAGAATCTTCTTTACCGTGTTTAGGAAATGGTTCTGTGAATGCTGTATGATCATTATTGCTCTTATGATTGTCAATCGTGATTTCTCCATTATCAATTTTATCTTGTATGATGTGCTTCAAGCGGACATAGTTATTAGTCTTATGACCCTTATTGTGACAAAATTCACAGAAATCATTCTCTCTCCACCATTTCAATTTAGGTTCAGGATCAAAGACTTTCATCTCAGGCAAGTAGATGATTTTATTGGCCAATAGAGTTTTCATGGCAGATTCCAAGGATTCTCCAAGAGGAGTGAATTTTTGGTTAGGATCTATAGTCCAAGGCCTATAATCAGATGATTTTTTGTTAGATTTAGATGTTCTCTCTTCGAAAGCTTTGATGGCTTGGGTGCCAATAGTGAGATTGAAAGTGGGTGCCTTGGATGGGGCACAAATAGTATCAACAACACCATTAGTGATGATGCCTTTATTCTTGTGCTAGTTTTTGCCTTTGTCTTTAGAATTAGATCCAGATTCATACTTTTCCTTTTGAAGTGAGATGTCTCCTTTTTGCACAAGTACTTTCTCAATTTTGATTGCATTATCTACCATCTTGTTAAAGGATGTATGATTTTGCATTTGTAAAGGGTAATTGATTTCTAAAACAAGATTGTTGATGAAGATTTCCAACTTCTCAATTTTTGGAATGGGTCTAGCATGTAGAGAAAACTTCTTCCTCCATCTCTTGAGAAATGTTAGGAATGGTTCCCTTGGATATTGTTTTAGATTATAGATGTCAATCATGGTGACCAGATGTTGGATATTGTAGGAGTATTGTTGATAGAATAGTTTGATTAACTCCTCAAAAGTTTTGATAGTTGGAGGCATTCTAGAGAACCAATGAATGGCTGCTCCTCCCAAAGATCAAGGGAAAAGATGCATCAAGTAGGTTGGTTCGTACATGAACTCCATGGATTGAGTACAAAATTCTTTGACATGATCTTGAGGATCAGAGTTTCCATCATACTTATCATATTTAGGCATTTCCACTCTTTTAGGGAATGGTGGCATGTACAAGTCTTTATCAAATGGAAAAGGACATAGGGCCTCCATGGAGAACTCCTTAGGTTCCTTTTATTTTTCAATTTTATTAAGTTTGACTTGCATGGCATGCATCTGTTTCATCATAGCTATGATGGGAGTTTCTTCCTCATGCGTGATGATATTTTCAACATTAAATTTTGGAGGAAGTTTAGCTCCTTGATGAGCTAACTCTAGAAAGTATGCCTCTCTATCTTCCTTCAAGAAATGCCTCATCATTCTCTTGAAGTCATCATCATTTTGATATCGAGCAATTTTAGAAGAGTGGGTTCTTGATCCACACCATGTTGAGAATGAGGTCCTTGAGACCCGTGTTGTGTCCCTCCGTGAGACATGTTAGGATTTTTAGGACTCCCTGGGATAGATTAAGGAGGGGTTTTTTGATTACCTCTGTGAGTTGATGGAGGGGGTATGTAACCAGTTTTCAATCAAAAATTTCCAAGACCGTCATCTTCGTAAAGACCAAAATTGTAGAGTTGTTCAAGAGTTGGACCCTTGTGAGTAGTCAAAGGAATAGTATTGAGTGCTTCTCTAGATTTCTTGTGAGAGGAAGCTCTAGTTTCCACCATTAACCTTGGGTGAAGCAAACGAATAAGATGAAGACAACTGAAGAATGAATTGATTCAAGAAGATTGAATGACGCAACCTTGTCAAGATTGAAGTGATTAAAGATAAGATTAGACGTAAATGAAGGATACTGTGCCAAAATAGTGTGGGTAGACACCTAATAGATGGTAGGCACGAGCTCACAACACTTAGCCATTTAGTAAAAAGATTGAATTTGAAGATAATTTTGACAAGGTTTTGACACAAGATGAAAAAGAATCAAATCGATAAATCAGAAGGCTAAATCAGACTCAAGAGACCACTTTAGGAAAATGAATGGATTCATTATAGGCTCTACTCTATTTCTAACATAATGTTTTGTTTGAAAGATTCTAGGATTTGTTTCTCAACTCTAGACATGTAGTTTCAGATAGTGTGCAATAGGAAAATAGGCATACAGACCCCAAACAAAAATCAGATGCGACAAAAAGTTGACCAACTGATAGGAATAAGCTCTTTGTTTTGAAAATTTTAGGATAGGTTCACATGAGAGAATGTTGTTTTGCGTGAGGAAGTAGCAGGCTATGCGTGAGAATGTGTTGTCTCACACAAAAGAATGCTCAGAAAGCTGAAATCTCACGTGTGATAAAAGGACATAGTTTGAAGTTTTGCATAGTTTTCAAGGCACATATTTTGAGACACAAATTTTAAGGCACAACACTAGTTGTTCTCTGACAAAATATTCAGCTCTTACACCAGAAAAGGATTTTTTCTTAGATTTTGCAACTTTTGAG
Organism: Chamaecyparis obtusa; assembly: GCA_027943335.1. Lineage (NCBI taxonomy): Eukaryota > Viridiplantae > Streptophyta > Pinopsida > Cupressales > Cupressaceae > Chamaecyparis > Chamaecyparis obtusa. The sequence continues at coordinate 134,984 of BSBK01003450.1, forward strand.
TGTTTCAGTATTAGACTATTTGCAAATTTTGAAGATCCGTGTAACAGTTCATTTCAAGTAACCAAGAAGATATCAAGCACGCAAAATAGCAAGCAAGGGAAGAAAGAAATCATCTGAAAACAATGAACAAGGGCAAAAGAAACCTTGTGCATGAACAAGCAATAGTGACTTATTGTGCTAATCCCTAGAAATACTACTTGTGTATGTTCCAAAAAGTTTTTCAATAATGCACATATTCCTAGAAAATGAAAAATTTGGCCTCACTAGGGTTTGTAGTAATGGTTTGACTCTGCAAATTTTATGATCTCAAGAGGGAGAACTCTAATCCAGACGCACTAGGTTTTTGACAGTCTAAGAAATTAATCAACCAAGAGCTACTAGGGAGATCTAACAGCCTAACAAGAGACCACACCTATGAAGATTTCCTCCACAAGTACATTTATATAGCGGTTGCTACTATCATGATGAAAAAGGCTATTACCACTTGAGGTTCCATCCACATGGTTGACCCAATTAAGGGAATGTCCACTACAGTTAACCCTCTCTAAAGGTTACTCATAAAAGATACCACATGGAGATTGGTTCCAGATTCAAGGATCTGAGTTTCTGATACTACCCAAAAAGGGAGTAGAGCATAGTCCTCTAGCCTTTTCACTTTTAACCAAAACAAAGTAGATAAATTAATCTAACACGCTAAGACCAAGATTATCTCACAAAGATCTATGATGTCAACCACTTATGATCTATCAATCTCTTTGGAGAGAGAATGTATCAATTAAAAGTTGAAGATGCACAAATCTAGTAGAACGTGAGATTCTCTTAGTAACCTCCCTACCTACAAGGGGATCCTTTGTCAAGAAGGGCTTCACATGAATAAACAAGCGAAAGAAGCCCGGTCTCTCAAGATCATCTGCAAATAGTGTTCACAGGGCCTATTTACTATGTGTAACAAATATTTAGAAAGAAAATCTACATTCATTTTATAGCTCAAAATGAAGTTTGTGATATGAAAGTAAGAAAAGTCACATAAGCTTGAAAAATGAGAGGTTCATTTTAATCCAAATCAAAATATTATCAGCTTGAGAAGAATACCTTAGTTCCAATGCTCTGCAATCTAGAATTTAACACATATCCAAAAGTACAAAATCAAGACAAATCAATAGCAAACAATAAGCGTTAGAAATCAATAATCTAAAAGTATAGATCTGTAAATTCTGTGTCTTTGGGTTCAAAATCTTGCGTGCATCAGGATATGGTCCCACACGAGGAAGTATGGTCTCATGTGATGAAAAATGCAATCTTGCACGAGGAAGTGTTGAAACCAGCAAAACTTTATGTGGTGCAATGAAAAATCTCATGCGAGAAACCGTACAGAGATGTATGGAAGTACGAACAGATAATTAAAAATCATAGTTTTGATAGAAAAAGACAAAAAAGTGATAGAAATGAAGGGAAACCCATTTTAGGGCCCCACGATGGGTGCCATAATTTGTGTGTGAATTTTGTACCTAGCTGTAGACACAACACTTCAGTAAAACATTAGAGGTTAGCAGAAATCAAAATCTTGCAAATAAATGAAACTAAGCTAACCAGGCAATTTACTGCCTTCTAGTAGGTGTGAGTATGATGTTCTCAGATTGGAATCAAAATCAGTGACAATGCAACACCTAAACAAAGGATTTGAATGCAAAATATGAAAGACTAAATGAATGAAAATTACTCTACATTTTTGTATTTTGTATGCAATAGGATGAAAAACTTTATGAAATTAATCTATATGAATGAGATTGAAATTGAATGCAGATTTAATCTAAGAATGCTATGAATGAATATGAAATCTATGATATGAAACTATGAATGCTCAAAACAATAAATAAAAATCTCACAATTGCCTTGATTCGCAAAAGATTGATTCTTCAGTCACAAATTCGCCAGAGTGAGGATGCAATTTTGAGTGTTGATTAGCTAGACCTTTGTGAAGAGTTGAGCCTTGTTTTTATAGAAATCCAGAGCTTTGAGTATGCAAGAGAAAAGCCATAAATCACTCTTGATAAACTTAGGTTGATTTTTGAGTTATCAAGAAATTAAGAATAAATAAACTCATAAAATCATGTAAAAGCAATGTTTAACTTGAAATAAAGTTTAGATCAAATTTCAACTCATCATCAGATGTTTAATTTGATTTTAAAATTGGTTGTTAAGTTCTAGTTGCCTGCTTTTCTGATTGTGCATGATTTAATTATAAATTAATTTAAAAATAAAGTGATTTATTCTCAACTTAACCGATTTTTTGAATTAAAACAATTGATTTATGGGTTAATCAATTATTAAATCAAACTTTATTCTAAAACTATATTATTAAAAATTGACAACTGGCATTAATTAATTAAATAGGAATTTAATCAATTAGTCATAAGATTTTTGATTTATTGTCAAAATTAAATAATACAATTTAGGAATAAATATAATTAAATGTAATTAAATAATTAAGAGGCAGTATTAAATCTAATTAATTAGATATTCAGAATATTTAATTAATCAAACTTTAGGATAAATAAGATTTATGGCAAAATAATTATTAAATTAAAGATAATTAGGATAAATAGGAATATTGCTAGGAATATTCTCTAATGCAGGATTTAGGATAAAATCAATTAGGATTCGATAATGTGCAGATGTGCCTTAGGTTAGGACTTTGATATCGATTTCGATCGATTTGAAGATGTAGAAGGTTAATGAACCTATAGACCATTTTTGGGGTATTACAATAACCTTGTGTGTTGTAAATGTGTGCTTTGTCTTGGATCAAAATGGGGTTCCTCACTTGAAGTGTACATGAGTTGATAGGAATATTTTTGCCTTGCTACAATTGGAATGATTACTAAATGCACCTAAGGATGAAGGATATGCAAGTTTGTTTTGGATTTTTTATTTTAAAATGATATGAAACCTAGGATATGCAATAATGCAACTTAGAATATGCAATTCAGGATGTGAAAAATGCAAATTGATTTTGGATCTTAGAGATTTTGGAATCTTTGGTTATGAAACTTAGGTTTTGGATCGTGGACTTTGGACTTTGAACATGAAAAGTATGCAAACTATATTTTTGGAATTTTTCACTTTGACAAAATCATTAGAAAATACAAATCTAAGGGTATAACGTTAGGAAATTAAATAGGGATCTTGACTTAAAAGGAATAAAAAAGAGAAAGGATAATTTGATAAAAGGGACTAGGTCAAATCCATCATGACAAAGGTGGAGTTTGACCAAATGATAGAGGGACAAATAGGATAAAGGGACAAAGGGACCAAGTCAATATCCTATCTTCAATAACATAAGGAAAGACTCTAAGATTTGGATTTTTGTGAGACTTTGCGAGGTTTTGAAAGGTTCTAAGTACAATATGAGGACTTGTACAAAATGGATTATAATGAGGACTATGAAAAGGCTTTAAAATTGGAAATACAAAGTGAGGGGAGATAATGCAATGTATACAAAGGTCACAAAATGACTATGATATGAGGATGCAAAATGAGGACTAATCATGCAAACGATTACCCTAGGATTGCAACAAGGCTCCAAGCTAAATGTTCTGGAATTTCATGTTTGGAAAAGTCTATGAAAGGGTTTTGAAATGTTCTTGAATGCCTTGGAATGTTTTTTACTAGGTTTTGAATGTTTTACAAGGTGTTATGAGTGTTTTGAAAATTTTTCATTGTTTGAACACTCACACAAGACACATTAGGTAGAATCATTGTTGTAAAAAGTAAAACAAACACACCAAAACCTAGGTTGGAAGGAAAATATCCACTGAATTCCCACTAGAAAAAAGTTTAGCCACACCTATTTAGGGTGGAAAACCTAGAATCTTGGAGGCACAAACTCCCTCTTATAGTGTACTCACTTCTCAGGTACACCAAGCTTTGAATTCCAAGGGGCATCACTTCCCAAGGAACCGTTGTCTCTACCAAGAGCTACGAAAAGTGTCAGATGTCTTCATGAGCATGGGTGCCCCCTTGCGTAAGTGAATAGAGTGTTTTTGGCCACTAAAACAAATATTTTAGTACAAGACATCTAGTTAAGTGGGTGGCTTGATAAACTTCAGCAAGAGGTCTCCCAGCCTTCAAAACCAAGGTTTTAAACACCACAAGGGTATTGGAGGAGAGATATCACCCACCCACACTGTTGATTGGATTATTAGTCACAATCACACATGTATATGGCAGTTTGGATGGAGACCTAGATTTTGTCTGTTACCACTTGAGGTCATCCCTTGCTACATTCAAAGTGAACGCCTTGGTCCAAGGAAAACCTCTCTAAAAGAATTACATGAATTTATCTTCCCCCAAGATTCATGAAGGAAAGGGGAGAGGATATATTCATACAATTCTTTTGGATTACATATAATAAGACACACCAAACACTTAAAAGAAAAAGTTCATTTTAAGCACCAAACCAAGTGTTTGCTAACTACTAAAACACACACAATTTTTTTGCAAGACAAACAAGGTCTTCATCGTGCATCCTGTACCAAATGCATTAGTAGTTTCATATTATATCTTCAGCTCATGATTGCCACATGCTAAAATGAATCATCAATAACACCAAATCTACTATCCTAAGTGCAGAAACAGAGTTTAGAAATCATACAAAATATATTTTCATATGAAACACAAAGATCTTACTAACTGTGCAATTCATAGAACCAACTATGCAGCTCTAGTGACCAAGTGCATGGTTCTACCAAATGTGTAGTTTCAGAGACCAATTGCACAGTTATGCCCTAACTACGCAGTTCTACAATTAGACAAAGAAAATAAGGTTTTAGGACTTCTAGATTAGGTTCAAATTGCATATTAACTCTAGAAACATGTAAGTGTCTATAATGTGAACTCATTAAGCCATTACTTAGGATGTTTTTTGAGTGAAATTTGATCAATTATAGCCCTTAATTATACTAATTTATAGATTTAAAACAATTAGAGTTGATTAACTGACAATTGAATAAGATCACTTGATTGAACCCTATACTACGTGAAGTTCATTTTATCAACCCAATTGAACTGTGAGGTAATTTTTAAGAAACCCAAATTGAAATGTGATGCTCATTAAAAATCCTGTACAACATATTTTGATACATTTGAAAGTTCATTTTAAGCCTTAGAATGCAAGAGAAATAGCTAGAAAAGATCAAAACACTGAATAACACCCTAAAACCTATAATGTAGAATCAAGACTCTAACTACATAGTTCCCATGACCAATTGCGTAGATCCACACCCCAAGTGCATAATTTTGGACCCCAACTATGTAGGTTCTCTAACCAATTGTGTAGTTTCTCCTACCAACTGTGTAGTTTCTCCTAACAAGTGCCAGAAGGTTTCCTGTGACCTGCAAATGCACAAAAACATCAAAAACAAATCATATATGAGTGATTCACGTTGATTTCACCAAATGTAAGACTATAAAAAGGTATAGAAAGCATAAATGAGAGAACAAAAAATATCATAAATAATATGTGCAAACAATTCTAATCTTATCATGAAAACCACTTGAAATATAAAGGAATTAAATGATAATAAAACCCCCTTCAAGTGTAATTTCCATGTTCTCCTTTCCTCTCCATTGAATGGGGTTATGTAGGTCTTGATCTTGACAAAATGAACAAAATATTGAAATCAAAATGTGTTAGAAAGTAAAGTCCACCAAAATATCTGAGAGGGGGGGTGAATCAGTTATAAGATAAAAACAAATTTTATTAACCTTATTAAATATGAAACATGTAATCAACTTAAACAACAAACACAAAAATATAATCATACACAATGACACTAGATTTATTAACTAGGGAACCTCTTGATTAGAGAGTAAACCTTGGTGGGGATAGTACCCACAAAATATGTACTAATATGAAAATTCCTTGTGAGAGGATGGACTCTATAAGGAGTCTTATGAAATACATTTAGTACATATCAGCCCCTATTAAGAGACTTTGAATCCTTGTGAGAAGATCCTAACCTTGTTAGGAGTTAAGGAAGGCAGAAGGACCCACTATCCAAACAACTTAAAGGGAAAGACCATTGAACACACTATCCAACTAATCTTTGTATTACCTGAATAGAATAATACCAATAATTATTGATCTTAGCAACTTCTCTTCACTCCTCTGACTGTGCCAAAACCACACCAAATACTTCACTAGATCTCATTACCAAATCTGCTCACTTCACTTCATACATCAATCATTGTTTCACCTTTGCATCATATACTTCTCATATCATTCACACATACAATTAAGGAAAAAAATGCTTCCTTTATACCATGCACAATATTTCATAATTGAGTTGACCAATTAGGCTTAACCAATTACAAAATAAAAACATTACACATTACATAATATTTCCATAATCACATAAAATGATCAGCTCACAAACTTAATAAATCTTCACACATGCGACCTCTAACTATGCTGACTCATCTAGGTTACCTCCATATGTCTTCAACCTCTATATAACTTAACATGTCCATATTCTATCCCTATTAGGAATATAATTTGATTATTACAAACTGCTTCTCAGGAACACTGACAGAATACAGTGTCCACTAGATTACTCATAACTGACACAAATAATTAAATTTTTGTATGCTCTCTTAACCATGATATCAAGATACCATAAGGAACATGTCCTCAACTCCACATAACCTTATCTAAAATTCTCCATGTGCACTAATTCAAACTCTATCTACTACTCTGCTAATCTCTAGTATAATCAGTGTGTTGACATCAATGACAAACACAGTCATGAATGCAACATGCAACTACTCCAGAACTACTAGAATAATCCCCCATATGAAATATTTAGCATTCATGCTAACAATATCCCCCATTGGAATTGGTGGCAACATAGATGAAAAACATCCAAGTTCCATGAATACCAAAGTGCAACTCTGCTATTTTTCTTTAACTTTTCAAATCCTCTTCATCAATCATCAGATCAATCATTAGATGTATCCTTCTCCCCAATACTTAAATTTTCAAATCCTCTTCACTAATCATTAAATCAATCATCAAATGTTTTTCATGTATCCTTCTCCCCCATTGCCATCAATGACAAAGTAAGCATCATTATGTCAATCCAATACAAGCTCAAATGTCCAAAGAAACTATTTGAAGATACTTTTTGACCAAAGAGTCCTTCATGACTCAGCTCAAAAACATAGATACTTCCCCATAGAGGAAGCATCCACATAAAATCTAGAAAGATAGTGCTTTATACCACTGGATTGATGCAACTTTTTTCATCACTGCTAAAAAGTAGGTTGGGGCATAACCCCAAGCATACCTCTCAAATACTCAAATGTATCTTTAGGTAAAGGATTTGTAAATATATCTAAAATTTCACCTTTTTACTAATATACTCAAGTCTGACTTCTTTATCTGCAATTTTCTCTCTTACAACATTATACTTGATCTCTATATGCTTTATTTTAGAATGTAACACATGATTCTTAAACATACTTACTGTACTTGTGTTATCACAGTGTATGATAACAAGCTCATTGAAATTGATTCCAGTATCCTTCAAAATTTGTTTCATCCATATTATCTGATTATAGTTATTTGGTGTTGCTACATATTCTACTTGTGTTGTACTCTATGAGATACAATTTTGTTTCTTGCTTAGCCAAGAAACCAATCTTCCTCCAAGAAAAAATGCTCCACCACTTGTACTCTTTTGTCATCCACACTACCTCCCCAATCCACATTTGTATATGCACATAGGGTAAAATCATTTGGTTTATCATACCACAACCCATAATCAATTGTACCTTTCAAATATCTGAATATTCTCTTTACTAGTGCATAATGTGATTCCTTAGGATCATCTTGAAATCTCACAACAATACCAATTATATGTGCTATATCTGGTCTTGTATGAGTTAAATATTGTGAACCTCCAATCATAGATATGTACTTCCTTTGTTCATATTTTCTAGATAGCTTATGACTAGTTACCATAGGTGTACCAAAAGTCTTACAATTTTCCAAACCAAATCTCTACAATAAGTCTTTTAGATACTTAGTCTGAGAAAAGAAAATACCATCATTGTTCTGCACAATTTGTAATCCTAGAAAAAAATTCATTTCTCCAATCATGCTCATCTCAAATTTTGTCTTCATTTCATCAACAAATATATCACTCACTTCATCTTCACCTCCAAAGATTATATCATCAACAAAAAAAACTACAATCAATAAACCATTCTCTATTTCTTTTAGATACAAATTGCTATATGCAACGCCTTTAGAAAATCCCAATTTTACCTAATATTTATCCAGTCTTACATATCGGGTTCTAGGTGCTTGCTTTAGTCCATATAAGGATTTGTTCAGTTTACATACCATGTCTCCTTCTTGAGTCAAAGGAAAACCATTTGGTTGTTCAATGTAGACTTCTTCTTTCAATTCACCATTCAAAAATGCTAACTTCACATCCATCTAATACACTTTGAATTTCTTATAAGTTGCATAGGCCAAAAACATTCTTACTACTACAATTATTGCAATAGGTGCAAATATTTCTTCATAATCAATAACTTCTTGTTGTGAGTAACCTTTGCATACCAATCTTGCTTTGTTTCTTACAACTTCACCTTGTTCATTCATCTTATTTCTAAAAACCCATTTAGTTCCTATAACATTTTTGTCCTTAGGTCTAGGGATCAATTCCCAAGTATTATTATTTTAAATCTGATTTAATTCTTCCTTCATTGCTTGAATCTAATTATTGTCTTTACAAACTTCATCAATATTCTTAGGTTCAATTTGAGAAATCAAACATAGTTCTTTGTGTACCTTATTTCTAGTCATAACTCCTTTTTCTTTGCTCCCAATAATCTGATCAGCAGGATGATTCTGTATCAAATTCTTATTAGGTGTTACTGTCTCAATTCTTGCTTCAACTCTAGGTTCTGATCTTGGTTCTTCTCTTGATTCCTCAACATGAATCTCATTTTGAAAATCATTGTCAGTTTCATAAAACAACTCAACATTTTCTTGATCAATTTTAGGACAGGATTCTTCATTTGAATCATAATAAAGTATTCTTTCTAAATTTTAAATTTTTCATCCACTTTGACATTTGTGCTCTCAAAAATAGTCTTAGTTCTCTTATTAAAACATCTATAAGATTTTTTTTTCAATGAATAACCAAGAAACATACCTTCATCACTTCTTAGATCAAACTTACCAATGTCATCATCTCTCTTAATATAATACTTACTTCCAAAAATTCTAAAATATTTTACTGATGGTGCATGTCCAAACCGTAATTCATAAGGAGTCTTGTTTGTATCTACTATGATCTGTGCTCTATTTATTGTATACAATGTTGTATTCACTACTTCTCTCTAGAATGTCTTTGCTACATCATTCTCAAACAAAATAGCTCTCGTTGCCTCAATTATTGATCTGTTTCTTCTTTCAGCAATACCATTTTGCTCAAGTGTTTTAGGGGCTAAAAGTTGTCTCTTAATGCCATTCACTTCAAAAAAAGTATTAAATTATCTTGAAGTAAATTCTCCACCTCTATCAGATCTTAAACATTTAATCTTCATTCTTGATTCATTCTCAACTTTGTTCTTAAGAAATCTAAACTTATCAAATGATTTTGATTTTTCTTTAATAAATGCTACCCACATCATTCTAGTAAAATCATCAACAAGAATCATAAAATACCTTTCACCAAAGAATCCTCTTATTCTTGTGGGACCACCTAGATCTGTATGAACAATCTCCAATTTTGTTGCTGTGGTGAACTTCTTGCTGGGAAAAGAACTTGTTTTCTACTTTTTCATAACACATTCCTTGCATACCATGTTAGTAGTCACAATTTTAGGCAAATCTCTTACTGCAAATGTGGTACTTGCTTTCACAATGTTATCAAAGTTTATGTGACAAAACCTTTTGTGCCATAACCAAATGTCATCAACTTTAGCAATCAAACATGTCATCTTAGTAGGATTCAACTTAAATACATTACCTCTGGTTCTTACTCCTATTCCAATCATCTTACCATTCTTATCCTTGATCACACAAGTCTTTTTAGTAAACCAAACTTGATATCCCTTTTCAACTAACTATCCAAGACTTAAACAATTATGTTTCAATCCATCCATAAAGTAAACATCGTCAGTGTTAGTCTTTCCATCAAGAGTAATATATCATATTTATTTTATTAGGTAAGGTGCATTGTTTCTGACTCTAATAGTCCCTCCATCACAGTTATTAAACTTTATAAACTTATTCATATTGCCAGTCATTTGATGTGAACAACCACTATTTATGATCCAATCACTTTTCTTTTCAACTTGAGATACTAAAGCTTTTTCTTTTTTAACTTTAGTTTCAGAGTTTTCTTCTTTTATTACAACAAATCCTATATCATCACTTTCGCTATCACTTTCACTTAAGAATTTCTCAATGCTAGCTTCAAATTCTTCATCATTAGCATAATAACATTCTTTAGGTCTTCTAGGCTTAAAGTTCTTCTTATATTTCTTCACTCTCTTAGGACACTTAGATGCAAAATGACCATATTCTCGACATGTCCAACATTTAAAGATTTTCTTACCTTCTGGTTCTCTTTTCACAAGAAAGGCAATTCCTTCTTCAATATTTATGTCTTCTTTAGTCTTAGATCTACTGCTACTACTGGCATAATCTCCACTAACACTTACACTTCTTGACAAGGTAGGGTGAACACTAAGTGCACTGGATGCAGTTTCAATTTTGAGAAAATCTCAAGATTATCTCAAACCCATCTCCACTACTTCTAATATTCCAAGAAGATTCTCTCAGGTGAATTTATCAATACAAGGTATGACTTGTTCAACCATCTACATTGTTTGCTTAAATAATGGGGTCAAATAAAGATCTTCCATATGATTTCATCTTCAGTCTTATTTCTTTAACAAGCTTTGATACCTACAACAATCTCTGATATTCTACCAATATAACTTCTAATAGATTCATCTTCCATCATCTTTTCTTCTTAAATAAACATATCCAATTTTGTAATTTGATTATCTTAGCATGTTTATCAGCTTCAAAAGTAGATTCCAAACCTAACCAAATTTCATGAGATGTCTTTAGATTTTTTACCTAACTATATTCATTCTTAGGAAGAGGTGACAAAAGTGCTTCTCTAGCAAGTATATTACACATGAATCGATCTCTTTCTTTCTCAGTTCAGTCTTCAATTTTGTCTTCTTCAATGATCATCTTGTCATTCTTTGTAATCAACCAATATCCTAGTCCTAAACATAGCAAATGGGTCTTCATCTTTTCTTTCTTGTTATCATAGTTAACTCCATCAAATTTAGGACTTTCTTTTCTAAAATGACTCGCCATGGATCTCCTTAAGCTATTCAACTTTTCCTTCAAGGACCTGTCGCTCTCATACCAATTGTTAGAAAGTAAAGTCCACCAAGATAACTAAGGGGGGGTGAGTCAGTTATCAGATAAAAACAACTTTTATTAACCTTATTAAATTTGAAACATGTAATCAACATAAACAACAACCATAGAAAGATAATCATACACAATAACACCAAAATTGTTAACTAGGGAGCCTCTTGATCAGAGAATAAACCCCAGTGGGGATGGTACCCATAAAAGATGTGATAATATGAAAATTCCTTGTGAGAGGATGAACTTTGTAAGGAGTCTTATGAAATACATTCAATACATATCATTCCCTATTAGGAGAATTTGAATCCCTATGAGAAGATTCTAACCCTGTTAGGAGTTAAGGAAGGAAGAAGGACCCACTGTCCAAACAACTTCAAGGGAAAGATCATTGAACACATTATCCAAATGATCTCTATATTATCTAAATATAATAATATCAATAATTAATGATCTCAAAAACTTCTCTTCTCTCCTCTGACTATGCCAAAACCACACCAAATGCTTCACTAGTTATCATTACCAGATCTACTCACTTCACATCATACATAAATCACTGTTTCACCTTTGCATCATATACTTCTCATATCATTCACACATATAATTAAGTAAAATAATCCTTCCTTTATACTGTGCACAATATTTCATAATTGAGTCGGCCAATTAGGCTTAACCAATTACAAAATAAAAACATTACACATTGCATAATATTTCTATAATCACATAAAACTGTCGGCTCACAAACTTAATAAATCTTCATACATGTGACCTCTGACTATGCTGACTCATCTAGGTCACCTCCATAATGTCTTCAACCTCTGTATAACTTTTCATGTTCATATTTTATCCCTATTAGGAGATATAATCTGATTATTACAAACCGCTTCTCAAGAACACTGACAGAATACAATTCCCATTAGATTACTCATAACTGACACAAATAATTAAATTTGTGTATGCACTCTTAACCATGATATCAGGACACCATAAGGAACATGTCCTCAACTCCACATAACCTTATCTAAAATTCTCCATGTTTGCTAATTCAAACTCTGTCTGCTACTCTATTAATATCCAGTATAATTAGTGTGTTGACACAAATGATAAACACAATCATGAATGCAACATGCAAATACTTCAAAATTGCTAGAATATTCCCCCATAGGACATATTCAACATTCATGCTAAAAAAATGGACTATATTGATAATACTATAAGCAAAATGATAGCAAGAGTGGTTAGCCAAATTAATGCAAAAGATGCTCAATATATAGGGTTGAGAGCCAAAATGCTTGAAATGGAAATTAGGTGCACAAATTGGAAGGATGTCATGATTATGACAAATTGAAGGCACAAATTAGTAGATTATCATAATTGAGGAGCCAAATTAGAGAAGTGTCATATTATGACACATTATGACAAGTGTAAGAGATGCCTTTTAGAATGCACAAATTAAGGGAAAATTTGGCATAGAAAGATGGAGGAAAATTAATAGGGAAAATTGTGAAGGGAAAGTGTAAGAGGTGAAGCACAATAAGGGGGAAAATGTTATGGGAAATATGAAGGCTAACTAATAGGAAATGAAGCACAAATTAAGGGGACATGGAGGAAAATTAGTAGGAGGGGGATTTTCAAATTTAAAATTTAATTATTCCCTCAAAAAGGATAATTAGGAATTAGGAATTAATGAAAATTCCAAAATTCATGGAAAAGGGAACAATTAATTAATTGTGAGAAACTTAGGATAGGGTTAATTAATCTAATAAATAGATTAATACAAAAGGCATAAATTATGGATTATCTATCCCAAGGGGACAATTTAGTAAAAATGATTTACCGAATGATGACATAGGATCAAAAAGGGCTTGGTCTTGAAAGCTTTGATAAGGGTTTGAACTAATTTTGATGGTTTAAAACAAATTAGGGAACAACACAACATCTATGAACATTGAAAATGTACACAATCGAGAGAAAAGACCCAAAATAGCATCAATGAACTTTGACAATGCTATTGAAATGACCAAAAATGATGAAAGAGCATCGATAAACTTGGACAATGCTATTGAACTGATTATTGAAAATATAAAATAGTATCAGTGAAATTTGAAAATACTATTGAATTGACTTGGATTAGCATGATGATGATGAGGCATTGATGAACTTTGACAATGCACTTGTAACGATTGAACTGGAATTGACTAGATAACATTGATGGACTTAGACAATGCTATAAAAAAGGACTGATGATTGATCAATCAGAAAATGATAAATACAAGGCATTGATGAGCTTTGAAAACACCTTGAAATGATGAAAATATTGACAAGATGACCAAGATAGATTGATTTGATCAACTTTGACTAGTCATCAATGAACTTGGACAATGCCATTAAAGTCAAATGGAGAACATTGGCTAGGTTCAAAAGGATTTTGGACTAATCAAGGAAAGATTAGGACTGATTTGAACTAATTAGGAATAATTAGGAACATTTAGGATCAGTCTAGGAACATTTAAGAATGATTAGGAATGGTTTAGGAATGATTAGGAATAGTTTAGGAATGGTTTGGGATCAGTTTAGGAACATTCCAATGATAATTTGATCTTGATCGATTCGGCCAAAGAGATCAAGGTTATGATACAAGATGAGGGAAATGTTAGTAATCAATCAAACAAGGAATGACACAGGATATAAGACATGTTAAAATGGGACACATAGGTGTGAACCATTTTTAGGTGTCTACAATCCCCTTTTGTTGGAGCCTTTTAGTTTCTTATTTTCTCTATTTTGGAGAGGAGTTTTGTCCCAATGGGTTTTCTCCTTTTCTCTGGTTCTGAAAGATTGCATTTTACTTTTCCATTTTTATTTTCACTTAAATTTACTTAGGTGAAATTATTTCTCTTATTAGGTGGATATTGTTGAGTCCCACTTGGACTCTAACTCATCCTTTAAGATGGTTGAGTTCAATTTGAACTCTAACTATTGAGTCCAATTTGGACTCTAACTATTGAGTCCAATTTGGACTCTAACTCTTCCTATGATATAGTTGAGTCTAATTTGGATTCTAACTCTTCTAGAGGAGATTGTTGAGTTCTATTAAAACTCTACCTCTCTCATTACCTATATAAATAGGCTACCTTGCTTGTATTTTGGAATAATACATAATGCATATTGCATATTGGAATATAATGCATATTGGAAATATTATAATATTTCTCTTGGTGCTGTTATGCCTTTGAGCATTCACATCAAGTTTCTCTAAGTAATGTTATTATGTTCATTTCATTTCCATTTTGGATTCTAATAGAAAGGTGATAAGTGACATGAGCCAAGAAGAGGAAACCTTGTTTAATAAATTTGATGAGTTAGGCTATTTTGGTAATTTTCATGCTATTGGCCTCATTCCTTACGTCATTTTTTATGAAGACCGAGTTATTACCGAACTTAGTAAAAATGAAAATAGCTAACAAAAAACACAAAAAGGGTCATATGGTTCTTTTTATTTAATGAATCTAGAAGTAAAGTTGTCTTAGGTGTTGGAAATTTTATTACATCCCAAGAGGGAAAGTGGGTCATGTGTGTCTTTCACTTTTAGTTCCCTTGCACCAATAATGAGGCAAAATATGAAGGAATAGTTCAATGTGTGAGTATCACTCAAAAGATAGGTGTCAAGTAGATTAAAGTATTTGGGAATTCTAAACTGGTGGTAAATTATATTCCTAACCTATATACACCCAAAGATGTTTGAATGTGATCCTACAGGAATAAGGTATGGGACATCATGGAAATATTTGAGGCTTTCAATATCTAAGGTGTACCAAGGAGACAAAATATTGATGCAGACCTTTTGGTCAGCATCGGTTCCAATTTCAACCTTGTGGCATAGCTTATAACAAATAACCATGTAGTATGACTTATAGTTAGACTAGCTATCCTAGATAATGAGAATAATTGGCAAGTTTTTGAGAATGATGCCCAAATTATTATGTTCATCCAACAAGCTAGTTATTTTGAGGAGAAATTGTAGACCAAGATTAAAGAAGCATGTGAAGATCATCTCTTACAGTTCAAATCCAACAAGCTTATAAAAGGGTTGATTTATTTGGAGAGTTAGTTTGATTGTGATTTTTTTTATTTAAGGAATGATAAGAGAAATTTTGTAGTAGATGAAGGATGCTATACCTATCTTGACCTTGGTCAAGGTAGGAAGGTAAAGGTGGAAAAATATGTGTCACCAATAAACAAGCAAAGGTTAATTGACCTATGTGATAAATATGATCAATTCATAGGATGGAGCTATGGTGACCTTAGAAGATACAATCACGATATCATTCAGGATGCAATCAAGCTAAAGGAGAGAGATAATCCCATCAAATAGAAGAAAATTATTATCAACCCAAAAATTGATTCATTAATGTCTCAAGATCTACTAAAGCTAATTGCCTCATGCATCAATAACAAGATGAAATATAACACCTAGGTCTCAAACCTAGTCCTTGTACAAAAAAGAATAGTGGCATTCACATGTGTGTTTATGTAAGATATTTGAATAAGGAATCTCTAAAGGATCACCATGTGTTTCCTTCCATGTAGTAGACCTTGCAGACAATCACCATGTCAAAGATGTATTCCTTGCTTGATATATTTTTAGGGTACAATCAAATTTGGGTGAAGGAAGAAGACCAACATAAGACTACCTTTACCAAAAATTGGGGAACCCATTCACCTATGGAAATGTATAATTTGGTATGTCCAATGCAAGTACCACCTTCAGAACATAATGGATATTGACTTCAAAAAAAATTGTCAATAAAATTATCCTTTTTTATATAGATGATCTTACTCTATTTTCCAAGCACAAGGAAGATCATTTTGATCATTTAGAGAAATTTTTTCAAAGATGTCAAGAGTTTGGGGTATTTTTGAACACCAAGTAATGTATTTATAGCATCTCACAATGGAACTTACATGGATATGTGGTATCAAAAGGAGTTTTTATAGATCCCAAAAGGATCAAAGCTATTAGTGAGCTCTCCCTATCTGTCAATAGGAAAGGAGTGCAGTCATTTTTTAGGAAATTTAACTTCATCTTTAGGTTTATATCTAATGTTTTTGGTCTAGTTAGAACAATCATCTTAATGTTGTGGAAGGACAAAGTATTTAAATGGACCTCAAATTCCAAGGTTTTCTTTGAAAAGATTAAAGCCATATTGTCAACACCCATGCTAACCAAGCCAAATTTTGAAAAAGAATAGATAATGCACCTTTATGGAAATGAGCACAACATTGCAATTGTGTTGACACAAAAGGATGAGGACCAAAAGGGGGAACATCCTATCACTTTCAACTCAAGAACATTGGAGGTATCTCAAGAGAAATAAAAATTTGTGGAGATGTAGGCCTTTCCAATTATAAAAGGTCCAAAGAAATTCAGGTATTTGATAGCTAGAAATAAAGTCCTAATTTATCTAGGTCACTCCAATGTATTACAACACATTGTGGAGGGTGATAACATGAATAAAAGGTCCAATTAGATCAGCAATATCTTAGAGTACAACATTGAAGCATGACCTACCAAATTTGTCCATAAAAGAGGCTTATGCAAATATATGACATATCATGTTGAGCCTCCAGATGAAAAGGAAACCTTCATAGTTGATGAAAAGGATAAAGATGAAACAATACTATTCAATCAATTGGAAGATATGAACTCTTGGATTGCCAATAGGGTATAGTTTATGCAGACTAGGAGGTACCCATCCTACCCTCCAAACCATAATAGAAGATTGCACTAGTTACAAAATCTAATTTTTGTCATAATAAAAGGTCCCCTCTTCAATATTTCTTTTGATGTAACTATCATGCGTTGTGAAAAAATAACCCAAGGGAAAACAATCTTGAGAAAATTTCATAGCAACCTAGCTAGCAAACACTTCTTTTCTAAAATCACAACTCTTAACATCATAAAAGAGAGATATTTTTGGCCAATGTTGTTCTTTGATTGACACATTTTGGTGAGAAAATCCTAGGATTACTAACTCTTTGTTGGAAGGAGGAAGAACAAAGCCACTCCTCTCAACCCAATTATCATTGAAGAGCACTTTTCACAATGAAGTTTAGATTTTATTAAGATGATAAACATAATTTATAGTTTAGGAGACAAATGGATCCTAATAGCCACTAATTAATTCATAAGGTGGTCAGGAGATGTTTCTTTTAATAATTCCACATAGCTCAAAATCCTCAACTTCCTAGAGAAATTAATATCAAGCTTTTGTCCCCTGAAGACCATTATATCCAATAATGTGAAAGCCTTTCTATGAGTGATGATATCAGACTTTTCCATGAAACATGAAGTCTTTCTATAGACATCATCAAATTAATATCCACAAGGAAATGGGTTTTCTGGGTCCACTAATAATAATCTAATCTGATTAATAAAAATGATTGGCATGGACCATCAACTTTGTGGGTTGATAGGATTACTCCAAAGTAGGCTCTAAAACTTTCCCCATATGAACTAGTATATGGAAAAGATGCTAGTATCAATGTAAATAAATTCAATTTAGTTACTTAAGTCCCTAGAGATTGATCAAGTTGATGTCATGGAGATAAGGCTAACTAAGCTGTTGAGGGTGTAGGAAAATAGAGAAAAAAAAACATTTGATGTGTTGACTAACCACCAGTATGTGGTTAATAAATGGTTTGAAAAAAGAGCGTCTAGCATTGCTTCCAAATAAGGTGACCTAGTTTTCAATTTCAATGAGCATGCAAAAAAACTAGGACAACGTGCTAATTTTCACACTCTATGGAAGGGCCCTTTCCATAACAACATCTATAAGGAAAGTAACTATTTCAATTTGGAATAAATGGAAGGTAACCCCCTCAAGATTCTCATTAATGGGTCTCATTAAAATACTTCTTCTAAAATAATAATACATCTATAAATAATTATCCATAGTAGTTTAGTCATGCTTTCTTGCATATTTTTTTGTGAGCACTTTTTGCTCCCTACTATTTTTAAAATGCCAAGTGTTTGAGCCTCGTCACTTCTCAAATCTCTATATGTTTGAAATACCCTATGGCATATATATTTACTCAACATTAAATTATCAAGGCTCCCTCCAACCCATCCTTCAGCTAACCTCTACTCAAAAGGTGATGAAAATGAGTTGTATGCACTTTTACCCTCGATAGGAGGTTCCTTGCAAAAAACAAGGAAGGGTTACTTCACATAAATGTGTGACTAAAATGCCTTGTTTATAGAATGTGCTAGCTACTTTCCATTTTAATATTTTTGAGAAACAAAGAGATGTAGAAGAGAAGTTTTTCTAAAGCATTTAAGGAAAAAAAATCAACATTTTCAAAGAGTAGTTCCTATCACAATCATGACCACGCAGGGATAAAATTATCACCTAGTAGCTAAAGCTCCATAAGTAATATATATGGATATTTTTTGGAGACTCATCCTTCGTATGTACACCTAGTCAACTAAGACCTAATTATGAGTGTAATAGATCTTTGGAGAACACTCCTGAAAAGGATGTTGATATGGTGGTAGATTGGGTCCACAACTTTTTTGACCCAAAACTAAATGACAACCTAAAGAATATTTGGGAAGGAGATTTACAAAGAGTTAAAAACCTTAGAAATGGAAATACAAGTAACATGGGATGTTATATTTGGTTTCTTGGTCTACCCTATTTTTGGTGCCTTGGGTTCACCCTTGCCCTGAACTAGTTCATGCATATATTGAGCATTTTGATGGTACAACTAGATAGCTCATCGAAATTGGGATAAGGTTGCAAGTTAAGACTTCCATGGTGTGAAAAATTCTATCTATCCCCTATGAACAAAAAATCCTCAAATTTAAATATCAAGCATTCTAAACTCTCTAGTTTTGGAAAAACCTAAATTCTACAATTTTGAGCTAGGATGGGATAAAGATTTAAAAAAACCATACTTGAGTTCCCTATCTTTGTCAACTCTTTAGGAAATATTTATCAGACATCTTCTCTATGTTATCTTTCATACATGGTAAGGACCGTTATTTGGACATCCATACTTATCACACTAGGTTTACTGTCCAGCTAAAATGGGACACCAGTGTCTGTCGATATATCTTTATAGAGAACATCGCCAAGGATTTTGTCTAACAACTCAAGGGCTATGGTAACACATGTAAATTTATCTACCCTTCCTTCTCATATCATATTATTTTGTATCAAAAGAGAAATTTCTTTCAAAGACACACAGACCTCTGTATAGTGGGTGAGGGAAACAAGAGAAATTGTCTGACTGTGTGGATTTCCCTATTGTTGTCCACTCATTACTATTATGACTTTTCAAATCTCTATTTGAGATATTTATTACAAGTGCTAATGGGGGAATCAATATTGAGGTTCTGGGATCACAAAATATATTTTGTGTAGACCTTTTCCCTCATTTTCAATTGGTTTTATAGTTGGAATTTCAACTTTGTTTGGGTGCATAGATTTTGGGTTGAACCTATTCAGTTACCCATGCATGTGTTAGACCGAATTATGT
>BSBK01003450.1:1360000-1661169 GCA_027943335.1 Chamaecyparis obtusa
ATTCATTTCAGTACTTAAATAATTGAGTTAAGTTTGAAGTAATATAAAAAACATTAATTGTAGAACACTGATTCACCCCCCCCCCCCCTCTCAATGTTCCCATTCCTAACAATTGGTATCAGATTTTTGGTCCTCTAAGATAAGTTTAACCACTTGAAGAGATCATGGATACAGCTGAAGTGAAACATCTGAAGAAAAATCTTGAAGTAGCTCTTGAAGATCTTGATAGAGATGAAAAGGAAATTGAAGAATTGAAATTGAAGGTCAGTGGCTCACAAGTATTCATCAAGAAACTAAGAAAAGATTTGAAGGATTGTTCAACAAATGATTTGGGAAAAATGGTCAAAAATTTGAATGAAGAAAACACATCTCTGAAGGATCAGATTGAAGATTTGGATGAAAAGCTAACTAATAATCGGGAAGCCTATGAAGAACAAATTAAAGAAAATAAATAGTTGGATGAAGAAATCATGCAAGCAAACATGAAAATCTTGGAGTTAGAAAACATCAAGAAAAAGATGGAATCTGAGTTAATAGAAGCAAAGAACCATATTGACAAATTTCACGCAAGTACTGATCTATTAGATTCTCAGTTATATGCACAAAGGATAAAAGGAGATTCTAGTGGTATTGGATTCCATGAAGCACAAGTTCAAATTAATGCAATGCAATAAATATTGAAAGCACCTAAAGAATCTACAGAAGCTAAGAAGACTAAAAATCATACTGAAGCTAAAGCAGAACCATCTAAAGATGAACGCAAGCTAGTAAATAGAACTTGTGATGCCTGTAACAAGCATGGACATATAGCAAGAGATTTTAAAGAGGTAAGACCTTTTAATGGTTATTGTTATTCATGCAATAAATTTGGTCACAGAGTTATGAATTGTAGATTAAATCAAAGAAGTCAAAAACATCACAATCAGAGAAATCAACCACAAAAAAATTCTAGAATTCCTCAGAAAATCACATGTCAAATATGAAATTACAATGGTCACACATCTAGATAATGTAGCATGGTAACTCACATCAATGTGCCAAGGAATATAAGGCCTCCAGTCAGATACATCACAATCAGAGAAATCAACCACAACAAAATTCTAGAATTCCTCAGAACATCACATGTCAGATATGCAATTACAATGGTCACACAGCTAGACAATGTAGCATGGTAACTCACATCAATGCACCAAGGAATATAAGGCCTCCAATCATTTATCACTCTTGTAACAAGGTTGAAAACATCTCAAAGTTTTATAGATCACAAGTGCAAAGTCAAGAAAGACCTAATAAGTCTCAAGGATCATTATTGGATGAATCTAGAGAATTCAAGTTTGTGAAAGCTACAGAAGATGCGAGAAGATCTAGATGGAAGTAAAGAAAGATAATGGCAATGACAAAGTAGTGGATGCATCCGCAATGGACGCACCTTCTACTTTTGGATAAATGACCCTCATGGTCATGGGGGGAGCTAGATAAGCTCTAGACCCTTGTGTGGATGGTATACTCACCCTTAGAGTATGCACCTTTGGTTTTATCTATTTGGTTGCTAGTTGAAGTAGTATATAAGATCACATAGCCTGATTGATAGCAAGAATGGAGATTGGAATTCACTAGTGCAACCCGTGTTAATGCAGAAAGAATTTATTACAAAAATTTGATTAATAAGTCATCGAAGATCTATTATCCTCACTTTTACATTCGAGATCAAGCCTTTGAAGAGCATAGGAGATCATAGAAGCAAGTATTAAAGGATTTAATTGTTTTAATTAGCAAAGAAGTGTTAAAATTATTGTGAAACCCTAGCTCAGATGCATCATTTTAGAAACCCTTTGGAACCCTACTTAAGCATTTAAACAAGTAATTAATGGAAACTCTAGTAGTATTTGATGTCACAAAGATGAAGAGATATGTATTCAAGAAGCATCCATTTAAGTTAGTGCTAGATGATTTAGAAGGAGTGTTCTCTAGACTCCGATGGGAATTATGCATGTTGAAGACATTTGTGCTTACATCTATTGTAAGAAGGAACCTTTAGGAGTAGATAGGATAAGGTCACACATAGAAACAATGGTTAATCTAGACTTTTCATTCAAGGATGAATTCATGCACTTCACAAATAACCCTATCATTGAGTATGTGATAGCGTATGAATTCTACAAATTGGAATGGATCAATATATTGCTTAGAAAGATTCATGATGACTTGTTTTGGATTGGAGAAGTCCATGTTCACATAACTACTCATCTCATTCATGAGATGACCAAACTTTCTAAGACCGGTGCCATTCTTCCATCAGGTAAAGATGTCATGAAATAGGTTGAGCAAGCATGTAAGTCCAGGAGTGATAAGTGTGGTATGACTATTGATCCCATTGAGGAGAAAGATATAAAACTCATGGATATGATACTTGGTTATAAGTTCCAGCATGAAAATAGAGTGAATAGTGTATCCATAGCGACTATTCTGGCAGCTATAAGGATAGTTAAAGAAAATGGAGAGTTTAACTTATGTGAAGCACGCACAATTGTTAGACAACATAAGAGCCATTAAACATGATAAGAGAAATATTTATATTCAGGTCTTTGATCATCTACATGTACTTTCATATAGTTGGTAAGGTCTCTGATCTCTATCTTGACAAAATAATACCTACATTGCCCCAAATTTCATTCAAGGAAACATCAGAGAGAACCCTATAGGATTACATGGAATTGGAGATTAATAAATTTACAATTAAAATGTAGAGAAGATATAGAATACCTAAAAAGATAGTAGAGAAATATAAGGACAACATTTGCTTGATGGTGGAAACAAACACTACATGTATGGAAGCAGTTGAGCCTAGGACAAAGTGGATTCATCCACTTGGCTATTAAGTTGATGAACACATTTTGGAAGGCTATGCACAAGTCCTCCTATCAGCACCTAAGGATCCCAATGAACCTAGATGGGGAACTTATGAAGAAAAGACAAGACAAGTTGATATTGTCTTATACAATGCTACGACAAAGAGAAAAGCATCTAGAATTACCTTAGACATTCTAAAAATTCATGGTGTTACCCAAGAAGACTTAGATAAAGAAAGGGAAGCCAAGATTTCCATGCAACTTGAGAGTGAATCCTCATCTACAGAAGTTAAAATAGAAAAATTTTATGATCCAAAGGAGAAGAAGAAAAAGACTGATGTTAGCACCTCTGATGCAAAGTGGCAAGCGAAAGCTTCAAATAGTGTACAATTGGTGAGTTTCAATGCCTCAACTACCAAGTGGGGAACCAAGTGCCCAATACTTATCACAAGTATGGTAAGGACTAGGGGAAATGGTTATCACAACCCAAACACCCAAGGCAACCTTATCACTAGGCTATGCCAAGTCCAAGCACCAATAATTGAGAACTTACTAAGAGGTCTCCTTAATCAATAGGCAACCAAACCCCATGAAATGAATTATGAGACCAGGGGTGGCCTACAATTACTAATCTAGAATATTTAGGTCATATTCCTTTATTTCCAATGGTTCTTTCACTTACAAGCCATCCATAACACTAGGTTGCTTCACAAACCAAGGATTTGGCTTGTAGCCCTTCCTAGAAGGAATTTTGAACATAAGTCAAAATGCTTCCAAATGAGATATTTAATAGGTTGGGGATTTTGATACCCTTTTGGGTTTTACAAAACATATCCAAGCACCAAGGAGTGGAGACAAATATAAGTTACTCATGTTACAATGTTAGACCGAGCTAGCAGGCCTAATTAGGTCTCCCAATGCACTACAAGTGCTCTTTCTCCCAAGCCAATGCACAAACTAAGTATGGGGGAATGTGTGGAAATATAAAATAACTCAGAATCCAAGTTTTGGAGTCTTGGTGAATCCCCAACCAAAAGTTATGGTGACTATTCTAAGTCACAAACTGGTGCACACATAGAGATGTACACCTAGGGCTTTGTGGAAAAACCAACTCCCTGCAAAACTCCACCTCTAACCTGCATATTTCAAAAGTGCATAAAAAAGGTTTAATTCCACCAAGGGGCATCAAATTCCCATGGTGGAATTGGGTCAAAAGATCAAACCCTATTGGAATCCTGTTGGAGACCTTCAATCCAGGCAAGCACACAAGAAACCTTGATACCTCCCAAACTAAGATGAATCAGAACATGAATCCAATTGTAGATGAAATTAGATTGGATGAAAAAAAATTTGGTCTCAAAGATTCATTCCCACTAGTCTGTACCCATTCGTACTAGGTCACTGTTCCCGAGAATTATAGAGAAATGGTTTATTTTTATTGATTCAAATGCCAAAATTCCACACCTTACCTTCCACCCACCTAAGAGGGATTATTGAAGGCTTTCCCCATTGGTTACATCCAAAATTTAAGCCATCTAACCATTGGGGGATTCATTACAACTTTTGGCAAGAAGTTGTTAAAGTTGCTAAGCAACTTTTACAACATTTTTGCAACTTTTGCAAACTAGGAGACCAAACTTGGTCTAATCCTAACCTAATGATCCAACATGGATCCAAACCATGAAAATATGAAAAATAACAAGTATCCTAGGATTCTAGGCCCATTGACCACTTTTGACCATAGTTAGCCAAGGGCTTATAGTTGTGCCAATCTTGGAACTAGGCCTTACAACTTGGACTAGGTGCCTGACTAATGTATCTAAACTAAACTAGATGTGCTTAGGAATTTTAAGAGCATTGTTTGTTGAGTCTAGTGTAGGTGCTCCTACACCATACTCCCCTTGATTTTAAAACTCAAGTCCCTACTTGAGGATAACTGGTCCACTGAAGTCCCATGTTGTTTGATTTGGTCTTCGGATAGCCAAGTAGCATCTATGTTGGGGAGTCCCTTCCATTTGACTAAGTACTACATGTACTTCTTAGTTCTGGTATGCCTTAATAACTTTGTGTCCAAAATTTCTTCTAACTCCATCGGTTTTCTTTGGGGAAGATTTGTGACATATTCTTCATCTTTGATGTTTGTTTCCTTGCCTTTCTCATTCCTTGAACCTAATGTAGCTTTGTAGGTGGTGAGGTCTACAACATTGAATATTGGAGAGATTTGCAAGGTTGGAGGAAGAGAGATTTCATATGCATTCTCACCTATTTTATTGAGTATACTACATGGACCTACTTTCTTCATTTTTAGTTTGGTGTATCTACCCTTAGGTATTCTCTCTTTCCTTAGGAATGCCCAAACCTTATCTCCCACTTTGAAGTGGACCTCTCTTCTTCTTTTATCAGCACTTTCCTTTTACTTCAAACTTGAACTTTGTAATGCTTCTTTTACCTCCTACTGCACCTTTGTGATGAGCTCTGCCAGTTCTTGGCCTTGAGAACTGACTTTGAAGTTAGATGGTAATTCAATCAGGTCTAATGGTCCTTTGGGATGAAGGCCATATACTGCTTGGAATGGGGTCTTGCCGGTTGACCTATTCATAGATTCATTGAATGCAAACTCTACCCGGCACAAGAGTGTATCCCAACTTTGAGAATATTGCTTGGTTAGGCATCTTAGTAGATTGCCTAGGGATCTATTCACTACCTTAGTCTACCCATCTATTTGTGGGTGATAGGAAGATTTGTATGTGAGTTTTGTTCCCAAATTCTTGAAGAGTGTCCTCCAAAAATGCCCTTGGAACTTTACATCCCTATCAAATACAATTGTCAGAGGTAAGCCATGAATTCTAACTACTTCTTTGAAGAAGAGATTGGTTATGTGAGATGCATCATTTATGCTTTTGCATGGTACAAAATGGACCATTTTTTTGAACCTATCCACTATAACAAAAAAAGTATCAAACCCTTACTTGGTCTTAGGCAGTCCCATTACAAAATCCATTGAGATGGACTCCCAAGGTCTTGAAGGGATTGGTAAGGGTTGGTATAGCCCTTTATTTTTTGTCAACTACCAAGTGGGGAACCAAGTGCCCAATACTTATCACAAGTATGGTAAGGACTAGGGGAAATGGTTATCACAACCCAAACACCCAAGGCAACCTAATCACTAGGCTATGCAAAGTCCAAGCACCAACAATTGAGAAGTTACTAAGAGGTCTCCTTAACTCAATAGGTAACCAAACCCCATAAAATAACTTATAAGACTAGGGGTGGCCTAAAATCACTAATATAGCCTATTTAGGTCCTATTCCTTTAGTTCTAATGGTTCTTTCACTTACAAGCCACCCATAACACTAGGTTGCTTCACAAACCAAGGATTTGGCTTGTAGCCCTTCCTAGAAGGAATTTTGAACATAAGTCAAAATGCTTCCAAATGAGATATTTAATAGGTTGGGGATTTTGATACCCTTTTGGGTTTTACAAAACATATCCAAGCACCAAGGAGTGGAGACAAATATAAGTTACTCATGTTACAATGTTAGACCAGGCTAGCAAGCCTAATTAGGTCTCCCAATGCACTACAAGTGCTCTTTCTCCCAAGACAATGCACAAACTAAGTATGGGGGAATGTGTGGAAATATAAAATAACTCAGAATCCAAGTTTTGGAGTCTTTGTGAATCCCCAACCAAAAGTTATGGTGACTGTTCTAAGTCATAAACTGGTGCACACATAGAGATGTACACCTAGGGCTTTGTGGAAAAACCAACTCCCTACAGAACTCCACCTCTAACCAGCATATTTCAAAAGTGCATAAAAAAAGGTCTAATTCCACTAAGGGGCATTAGATTCCCATGGTGGAATTGGGTCAAAAGATCAAACCCTATTGGAATCCTATTGGAGACCTTCAATCCAGGCAAGCACACAAGAAACCCTAATACCTCCCAAACTAAGATGAATCAGAACATGAATCCAATTGTAGATGAAAGTAGATTGGATTAAAAAACTTTTGGTCTCAAAGATTCATTCCCACTGGTTTGTACCCATCCGTACTAGGCCAATGTTCTCAAGAATTACAGAGAAATGGTTTATTTTTATTGATTCAAATGCCAAAATTACACACCTTACCTTCCACCTACCTGAAAGGGCTTATTGAAGGCTTCCCCCATTAGTTAAAACCGAAATTTAAACCATCTAACCATTGGGGGCTTGATTACAACTTTTGGCAAGAATTTGTTATAGTTGCTAAGCAACTTTTACAACATTTTTGCAACTTTTGCAAACTAGGAGACCAAACTTGGTCTAATCCTAACCTAATGATCCAACATGGATCCAAACCATGAAAATATGAAAAATAAAAAGTATCCTAGGATTCTAGGCCCATTGACCACTTTTGACCATAGTTAGCCAGGGGCTTATAGTTGTGCCAATCTTGGAACTAGGCCTTACAACTTGTTCTAGGTTCTTGACTAATGTATCTAAACTAAACTAGATGTGCTTAGGATTTTTAAGAGCATTGTTTGTTGAGTCTAGTGTAGGTGCTCCTACACCAACCTCTATTCCCACAACTACAATTGATCTAGAGTCCACTCCACCTCCTAAGCCTAGAAGGATGTCTAGAAGGAAGAAGCAGACCGACACAATCCACCCATCCTCAAGAAAAACTAGAAGCAAAGGAAATAACACTCAAGCACCTCCTGAGGTAGGATTCAGACAAAATCTAGAAGTCTTGAGAACTAGAGTTGTTGATGAAGGAAGGATAGATCAAATAGAAAAATTCTATGACAAGTATCATGAGATTGATAAATCAGAGATTCATTCTATGATCATCAAGCATATGATTAAGTTCAAAAAGTCAATTTTGGAACTTAAGACAGTTATTCCTGATCATGTATGGAACATTTTAGATTCCTTGAAAAGAAAAGCCATAGAAGAGGACATGAGAATAAGATAAAATACACCTGATGACAACCTCCATGTTTTTTCACTGGAAGAGAAGATATTACTATTAGATTTGGTTAAGCCACATTTAAGAACAAAAATTAGTACACTACAAATAATGAACAAGGATTATGAGTTGGTTGTAAAGGAGATACAAAAGGCATTTGAAAATGTTTTTTTGGAAAGACAGGTGTAACCTCCTACTATACCTGCAACCCAAGTTCCCTCTAAGAAAATAAAATAATATAAGATCCCAAATGCACCTATGACAGGTCCACAAGATTTTGCACCCAAGGCTGAAGCTAAGGATGAAACAATTGTGATTGATAATGTTTAAATATCCATGGTGGTGATAGACAAAGATCTAGATAAGTTTGAAGAATCCTTTGTAAGTACTGAAGAGGCTGAGATCTTATACGGTGAAGAATCACCTATGCAGCAAGAAGAAGCCCAAATTGAAGACCTCACAAGATAGGAAGAACATAAGGAAGATGAACCTACAAAAGAGCCCTATGTTGAAATTCTAGTGAAGGTAAAGAGTGAATTCATGGATGTAAGTCAAATCACACTCCTTACTCCTAAGTCATCTATATCATTGTTGTCAAGTTTGACACTTGATACAACAAGCCTAGACTCATGGGGAGAATAAGATTTGATGAAGATAAGTGTATTGGCTATGGAGAAAGCCAAAGAAAAATAAGTAATGAGAAATCATTTATTTGTTGAATTAGTCAGCATACTGAACAATCTACTACCTAAGGATAAGAAAGTGACTAGTGTTCATTCAGTAGATGATGTTAGCACCATCTTGTCAAGCTTCAAAGAAAATTTCTCAAGTCTAGAAGAATCAGCATCAAAGATTGCAGAAGAGAAATATATCAAGAAAATACTGAATGAATTGATAAGAAATTTCTCACTTGACCTTAATTCTCTAAAGATTGGTCAAGCAATGCTAAAAGAGTTAGCAGCAAAAGGAAGGAAGATAATTGTTGACTGCATGAATAAGGAAAAAATAACTATAGACATCTCTAAAAATATTCAGGAAGCAAAATCTTTGATGGCAGCAGTAAGAAAATCAGTGGAAGATCCATCTTAAGACATAAACATGTGTAATAATTTTTATCAAGGTTAGATAGATAAAATTGAGGAGGCAGAAAAAGAGATGGCAAAGATAAGGCCTAGACAAGAACATCTTAGAAATGCACTGGCACCCTCACTAGATGTACTAAATTAGAACATCAAGTAGATAAATGCCACAATTGTAACATATGATCAAGGTCCCTACACAAAATTAGAAAATATGGAGAAGCTAACATATGCATTATGCGCCCATCTTCAGACAGTTGATGCACAAGGTTTTTTGGCAACAAGAAATCAAAAACCTTCAGATTGCATAACTGGATGTATTTTCTTTGTAAGTACTTGAATTTTTCCTTTTTGAGCACCTTTTTCCTTAATTTCAAAGGGCGATTAGTATATATGGTATAAAGTAGATAGTAGTGTATAGAGAAGAAGAAGATGATGTACAGTTTGTTAGCAAGTTTTTTGTATAAGATAAGTTTAGCAACTTTGCCACATTCCTTTGTTGCCATTAATGACAAAGGGGGAGGTTGTTGGAAAGTTGACTTTACTTAGTATATATGAGTAGGTTTTATGTTTTCATTATGGAAACAAAGTCATATGAAGTTTTGTAGTCAGCCCACTAACTTAGAAGATCATAATTTGGCTAAGTATGGAAGACAGAGCAAACAAAGAAGCACCTGATGATCAGAGAATCGGCGCACGTGTATATGACAAAGTTTTCGTATGCACCCTTGGATATAAGCATTTGAGTATTATTATATTCTAACTCTAAGAATGCATGGTCAGATTTGATAAAATAGATAAGTTAAAGCAAGTCTAAGTGACAGTGGCAGATAAGCAACAAAGCAGAACAAAGCATGCAGCCGACAGATAGTTTATTGTTTAGCGTGTATCATTTTTTTTTGTAAAGGCTATGTGCATATTTTAATAGTGATGTAAACATGTTAATATCATTGTATGTAAACACACTTGATCCAATTAACTTAGAAGTGTTGTATGTGTTAGGTTTTAGGCTGACACAGTAGTTAGTTTTGGTTGCACCCATTCAGCATGTATATATATGACATGCACTTTTTTATTTGGATATGAAGGCAGAGATATAGATAATGGAAGATATAATGTATGTGAGTTTATTCAGTATGAGATAAAGCTCTAGAAGAGTTTAGAGTAACAGTGCACAAAAGGAACTGATCAGACAGTAGTGTCACATTAGCAGTTCCCCATTACAGATATAGTGTGTATCTGATAACCAAGAGGTTGTAGCCTTCCTCATTGAGCAATGAGATTTGGAAGTGAGCCATCCACCCCTAAAAAGGTTTGTTCTATCAGACTCTTAACTAAGTCATTGTACTCATCTTTGTAAAGACTTCTCCAACAAGACAAAGGAACATTAACAAGTTCATAAGATTAGTACAATTATTCATGGGTATTAATTCTCACTGGGGTTTTCCTCTGGCCAAGGTTTCCTCGTAAACATATCTTGTGTTATGTGTTATGGTTGAATGTTTCATTTTCTTTACTATTCATTTCATTACTTAAGTAATTGAGCTAAGTTTGAAGTAATAAAAAAACATTAATTGTAGAACACTGATTCACCCCCCCCCCCCTCAGTGTTCCTATTCCTAACACTATCATACTCAAAGTGATTCTTAAGTCCTTCTATCCATTCCATGACCACTTTTGGTTCCATCTTGCCACTAAATATAGGCACACCTTCCAATATATTACCACTCATAGATTTTAAAGCCTTTAGGAATGGCTCTTCTTGGAGTAAAAGGTCAGGCTTTGTTACTACATCTTCCTCTGCCACTATCTTGCCTTTCTCTTTGTTCTCTCTTACCAACTCACTTACTCCAGCTGTCTAGATTTGCACTTCTAACTTAGTTTCCATCTTTGTCAACTATTCCTTTAGGAGTCTATTCTCCTTCCAACTTAGCATTATTCACCATCTTTCTTGAATCCACTAGTTTTGGTAAATACAACATCCAAACTTCACAAGCCCAATCTTAGGCTCTGATACCAATCTGATAGGAGTGGTGGTTCTTATAAGGAGTTAGTTTGACTCTCACCTAAAGCCTCTTAAATTGACCTATTTAGGGATTTCTCCAACCATAATCCTAAGGTCAATTCATTAATACCTTTATCCCTCCAACTAAGATCCACCCTATCAATAAAACTCTTTAGTGCTCACTGAATTCCACAAGGTGTTTTCTACCAACCTAGGCCAACATGCTCACAAAGAGTTGTAGGGTTTAATTTAAACCATTTTAGTTCATTTACAAACTAGAATTTTTGGTACCCTTATTCAATCACCTTCTCATTAAGTTCCTAAAATTTAGGAATTATGTCTAGTTGCCTCTTGTAGCCCTATCGAGACACAAAAATTGGATTATCTCATAGATTTGATTAAGGATCCCCAAATATAGTCTAGGATCTAGATACCCTTTTCAAAAACATTAAATATTTTTAGGGTGAGGAGACTCTAATTCATTTGTACAAAAAAATTTCATTGTTAGGGATTCATTCCTTAAAAATAGGGCTAATTGCTCCTTTCTCTAATTTTGTCTTCATTAACTAATGAAATGCAATCACCAAGTACCACCACTTCTTGGAGGATCATTTCACCTCTTGTTCAAAAATTTCCAACCTTTTTATTTCTTCTACTAATCCAACCCTGCTTTTTATTTCTCTTTGTTACTCTATTTCCCTAGTCAGGCTATGGCCAAGCTCGCCTAGGGAAAGAGCTCAAAATTCAACCCTATCACTTCTACTCCTTAAAAAAATGGAACTTATGTACAATGACCCCTAAAAAATTCCATCTAGGACCATTTTTTTCCATGGATCTAATAATCTCGAGAGGTCATTTTCTATGTACAATCCAGAACTAGACTAGTGAACCCTAGCTTCAAAGGAAATTAAATCTACAATGTAGAATGGAGTTTAACTTTTAACCTCAATCCAAAAAGAGTTATTAAATACTTCTAAGAAACTAGTTAACATAGAAAGAAATATTTCTAACTCATATTCTTGTCTCAACAATATAAAATGCTTTGTTTGCAGTCACAGTCTATCTTTACAACCTTACAAGTAGTAAACTTTTAAACAAAATGGCATCTAACCTTGAAATATCACCATGGGAGACCTTAAATAGTATTCCCCTCCTCAATGAAACTATTCTAATTGACCTATTTCATCCTCTTGGATGAAAACAAACTTCTGGAAAATCTTGTCGAGCAACTTTTCAAAAGTTTCAAAGTTGCATTTGTTGCTTTGAGAAACTTTTTACATCGCTTGGCCAATTTGATTTTATTTGTTTTGGCCACCATGGTTATCTCGCCTAAACCCTAAATTCACTTCCTAGGACTCAAAACACTCCTAAAATGACCTCCTAAACATCTAGAGGGTTCATGCCACCTTTTGACTCATATGGTCCTCTAGGACATTACAAAGGAGTGGATTGAAAGGAAACTCAGGTGCGGAAATAGCTTCCTACACTAATCTCTAAAGGAAAGTATTGTGAAAATTCTTTTAAATCCTTACAATTTCAGATTCATTAACTACTTTAACAATGATATTGCAACCATATACCATGCATACAGAAAATAGAGAATGACACAATTATTTACCCTAGGGAAAACCTTTAGGTAAAAACCCCAGCACTCCAAAACCTGCACAATGTATTAATCAAAACTATTATAGTTTACAATACACTTGCAATGCAAGTTCTTTTAGAAGATTTCCTACTCTTGAAGACAAATTGTGGTAGCATAAAAATGTTCCAACAATACACTAACTTCACCTATCTTCACAACCCTAAAAAATTCTTATATCATGTGCTTCCCTTTTTAGGGCAACTTCCAAAGATAGCCGTATTAGGGTTTTACCATTCTCTAGGAAAATAGGAACCTGAAAAAAAAAATTGGGGCCATGCCCCAAACCCCACGATTGGGGAAGAGTGTATAGTATTCAACTTTATCAATTGCCACATGTCTTCATGTCTTCACCTGTCATTGAATCTTCCAGACATAGCTCTTACGTGTCATAGGAATCCAACATAACCATTTCAACCATGATCTCCTTACAAAAAATTCAAGATGCCAACACATCAAGTGGAGTGACACATCAACATGCCAACTAGACATGTACACTCACACTTAATTACATTATTTGCAAGATATACATTTTACAAAATAAATAATAACAATAGGAATTATCCAAGGTTGAGACACCTTATTCCTAACATGGATGAACAAAATCTTCCAAATCCTAATTTAACAAACCTTGACCACTTCAAAATATTCCTAATCCTTCCTAATATACCTAAGAAACTAGGAGAGAACACAAACAAAAAAATAAGGACTTTTCACCTTAGGTGCTCCTACACCAGTGATGTCAAAAAATTTCCACAAATCAAAAAACTACCTTACTTCTTCACTACAAACATCACTGATTCTATTGCCACTTCAGATTTATTCACTGGTTCACAAATCTTCATTACCTATTCAAGAAATTTGTCTTGTTTATCTATTCATTCTATCAATATCACTTCCAATCAATAACAACATCTTCACATGTCCAAATTATAGGTCACGATCCTCCACATAGTATTTAGAAATTATTATAAATCATATCCTTTGATCTCTCCATCAAATACTTTACTGATTTGAAACAAAATTCAAATCACTTACTATCATTTGTTGATTGTTTTAGTAGTTACACTACCAACCTTCTTCCAATCATAACTTAGGTACTGATATACACCAACAGTAGAGGTCACACACTAGACATCCAAAGAAAAACCTAAGTCTCCCATAAGAATGATACCAACTGATTTGACACAATTAGAAAATCACCAGTCCTCACCTTGAACATGTTCTTTCGGTCTACCTAACATCCTTTGAACAATCATAACTCACTACATGCATAAGATAAACTTATGTGGTCATAGATATATCATCTAGATACATTACATAAGCTTCCTTCATGATGGCACATGTGAAATCATACCGTATCTTAGGATCCAACCTCTTGAACATATCTCATCATAATAGGAATAATGTCAACCAATAGTCACTAAGTTGACATTAATGACAGACTCATAATTAATTTACCTATCATTAGGTTTGTACCAATCTTCATCAATTCAACACTAAGCATCATTGCATCAATTATGTTAATGTTATACACTAAGTTTTCACCCTTGTTTCAAGCTCTCGTAGTCTTGATAACCTAGTATAACATGGGAATCATCTCCAGGTTGTGGGACATATGCTAACTGAGATGAGACCTCCAGGTTCTAGGCTAGTTCCTCTTGGATAATCACCTTAATTTTCTTCTAGACAGGAAAGTAAAAAACTTTGAGGGGAAAGGGATAGAAGGAATGCTTGAAAAGGAAATGACTTGAAAGAAAACTACGTACTAGGTGATACATCAAAATTAGGGTATGAATTACAGTATAAAGAATGGAATCAGTAAAGGAACTTGGGTCTAGGAGATCACAACTCACTAAATAGGTTTGCATAAGTATTTCATAGAAGGGCCTACAATAGGAAGAGGCTATTCAGGGAAAAGAGATAATTTCACAAACACTAGCATTCCTAAGAGTTTTAGACACAATTTATGACCTGCAAACAAACATTCACCTCTAAAACTAGGTATAGGAATGAGATAGATTGTCAAGGGGTTGAAGTATACCCACAAGAGCATTCAAATCAAATCAAACACATCAATACACATAAGTTGCAGAAAGAAAGAGGGATCAGGAACCCTAAGATATCACTGAGAAACATGCATACACTTCAATTCATTAAGAGATAGTTCAAACAAGAAAGGATAGGGATAGAAAAGATGTCACAAATACCTCTACAATGCTTAAATTATCAATGGGAGATTACAAAATGTGGAAAACCAGAGGGCAGGAAAAAATACCACAGATAGCTTTCCAAGAAAGAGACTTTCTCCTTTACAAAATGTGAACTCTCCCCTTCAAAAACCCCCAAAAAACAATATATACATCTCCTATTTTTGCTCGCAAGCAGGAGTCAAAACCTAATTAGGGTTACATAGATTTGTATTAGAATAATATTCAACCCTAACTCTGTTAAATCTAAACATAAATGCATCACTTCAATATCATGGCTGATCAGATATGTTGTTTATGTGCCCATCCCTATACTAAAATTGTCTGCAGACATAGCCGCCTTGATCCATCTACCTTTCTGTAACTTGAACTCACCATGAATGCTCTGAAATGGTACCTCTCAGGGACAAGAATTGACCCAAGATAGTTGCCTAGACCTCCCTCATCATTTCTCAATTGCACATGTCTAGGGAACATAAATTATCCAGCTACCTTGTTTAAAAAATGGCTTTCTACAAGAAATAATGGTGAAAACCCTATAGGAAGATTTGAATTTGAATAACAACGGTTAACAGGCCTAGGTTTAAAACATAGTCATTGATACCACCCCTTCTTGGTAGATTGGGTGGTCCAAATCATCCTGACAATAGTCGCAAAACCCTTGGAAAATTCAAATGCCACCTTGACAGCCCGGTAGCCAATTAGAAATAAGCACATCAGTACACCTAGCATCGTGGACCCATGACCAACTGAGAACTCCATCGGACAGTTGTCACTACACTGTGATGCTAAATAGTGAGCATCTCACCCAAGTGGTATAATGACAACCGCAAGATTTGATCAGCCATTAACTGCTTTAGAAAACTTGACCCCACTTCAAATTCCATGTCACAAAATAGCCAACCATCAAGAAACTGCCACCTGTAGACACACGTAGTGAGCTACCTCTAACAACAGACCCACAACCTTGGTTCCAATCCAACAATAGGCACATGATCTCATAGCCCTCAAATATTCCTCTTGATCATGGACCAGTCATAGATCCTTTTAGAATTAGGACCCCACTAACACATCAGGTCCACCTGACAGAACCCAAACATTTGGCAAAATTGACGGTCAGCGCATAATCGCATGGCTCTGACACAACCCATGAGATCAAGTGCTAGCCATAGATTAAAAGCAAGATAGTTCCTCGGGCCCATTATGAAAAACTTTACAAATCACCACCCTTAGCCAATCACAAGCCACCATGTCAGACAACGTGGTAATGGACCCACTGACAGTTGAAGTGCTGCATCATAAGAAGGATCAACGGCTATCGCAAGATTGCAAGCCTCTAACAAACCCTATGCGAACTTATGACAACCATTGGATCTTGCTTAACTGGGACCCACACATACTAAGACCGCCAAACATCAAGCGATCACGTGACTGAAGAAAAGTTAACCGTTCGTTGGGTCGCTAACTATTGAGACTTAACCGCAAACATTTAGTGATTAAGAAGAAAAGATAACCACCAAGAAACTTAGAGAACTGGTGACCGAAGGAAATATAAAGCACACGTGGGTATTTGAGGGACTAAGTGGCTGATAAAGTAACTGCAAAAAGAACCTAGCCTAGGGTTTTTAGGGTTTCTTTGGCACAATGGCTAGATTTATGAATTTAGACCTGCAGACCAGGGGATAGAATAGATTGCAGAGGCCAGAAGGAAGGACATAAGGCCATGAAAATTTTAGGGATGCTTGGAAGGACAAAAATGCAGACCTTGGGATAGAACTTAGCCAAATCTGCGTGGAGCAGGAAAATTTGGGTAACAATTAACATAAGGATGTCCAATACTTTTTCCTCGTAAATATTCTCCTCTAATTTCTTGACAAGAATTCATCCCTTAGTAACACTATTATAAGACTATAGAGAAGTCTAATATTGTGTCATGTTGACTAAACTTACTCAAGTAGAAACAATTTAAGTGGTCAAAGTGCAATGCCACAAATCGCTCATTGCATCTAATTGAGAGAAAATTTTGAAGGAGATTTAGCAAAAAAAGGAAAAAGTGATAGAGACTGTGAGCAAGGCTTTCGAGGGTACCTGTTATCTATTTTGAAAGGCTCAAATCAATCAAACATTAAGAGTTTAACCTAGCATACAATCAAAACAAAAACAAGGAAACTCTAAGCTAGCCACCTCAGATTGAGCCAAAAACAGGTGCACCCGAGCACTGTTTGATTTGCTCTGATAAGAGGGATGTGGGTGTGCTCTCTAAGCACTTAGAGCATACTATAATGCATTCTAAGATGGATTGAAATCCATGAAAACCCCAAAATGGCACAAAAATAGGTATAGAACACCTGATTTGCCCCTAAGGCCTCAAGGATCAAAATGATGCTGATATGAATATTAAGCTACATGATGTTTATGCTAAGATTGTTTTTAACCAAATAGAGATGTGATGATGATGATATGCTATGCAAAACAATGAAATAAACTAGGTTAATCCATTATTGCTAAGCTATGATGAGCTAAAATGCTAAAAAGTAAACTAAATTAGAATGATTTGCTAAGATCTAACATGAAAATGGCATTATAACAATGCATGAGAATGAAAGTAAGCTAATTTGATTTTTGCTCTTGAAAGGAGGGGTATTTATAGGATTTGGGAAGGAAGAATCAGTGGCCAGGATTGAAATCCTTAAGAGAGGCCAAGATTCATTCAAAGGGGAGCACATGGATTGTGCTAGTTTAGGGATCACCTCCTTGTGACAAGTGTCACAAGGGCATTGGGTTGAAAGATGGGAGGAATGTGCACAATTTGGGAAATGTGCCTAAGGTCAAAGGGTGTAAGAAAGGGGTGAGGGGCTTCTTAAATGCACCATAAATGCATGTAAGAGGGATAAGGAGGTCTTAAATGCCTTCAATGCATTTCAAAAAGGGAAGCCCTCTTTGTTGACTTTGGGGTAAGCTTAAGAGTTGGCTAACCTTGTTTAGGGAATGTGACAAGGTTAAGGGAGGAATTAGGATTAGGATTAGGATAATCTTAGGATTAGGATGGGTGAAGAGGTTGGATTTGAGAAGATTCTAGAAGAGTCTAGAATTCTCCTTGGTTTGATGGAATAAAAGTTTATTCATTCCAAAAGCTTAAGTTTTGGGAATATTTATTGAAATATTTTCAATAAATATGAAATTTAAATATTTAATCTTAATTAAATATTTAGCCTTGGGATTAGGGTTAGAAAAGATGGGATTAGCCTTTTAATCAAAATTAAGAAGGGATTAGAAGATTTTGGAAGAGGTTAGTGGTCTAAAGGAAATTGGCCAAGTTTTGGGCAAAAAATAAATTAATTATTTATTTTGGGATTTTTGGTCAATTTATTAATTAAAATAATTAATAAATAAGGAGATAATGTTTAAATAAGATTTAAACATTTTTGGAAGGGATTTCTTAATTAAATATTTTTAATTAAGATAAAGGGATTTAATGACATAAAAATTAATTAATTAATTAATTAATAAATGATGATGTCATCAGAGATTTTTAGAAAATAAAAATACTTTATTTTCTAAAGGATTTTTAGGTGTCTACAGAGACTAGATTTATTATTATTTTTTCCAATGGTCATTATAGACCCATTTTGATGTTAATTGATGACCATTATATATATATATATATATATATATATATATATATATATATATATATATATATATATATGATAGAATCACACTAGTTTCCAAACTCTCCTTTCAGAACCAACCTAGGTTCCTCACTCACCAACTCACCAATCCCTTCATCAGGGTCTCACAAGGTACTCCCTTGTCTCCTAAGGACTTCTCAATGTCCTTGTTGGTTAGAAATCTCATCTTTTGTTTTTTGCCCTAAATTTATGGATGATTTTGAAAAATTTGCAATCTTTAGGGTTTGCTAGGTCTAATTGCCTTTAAAAAATCATAAAAACTGTAGTTTTGGTCATCAGCGTTCTAATTCTCTATTACTTTTTTGGATGACTTAAGTCTCTAATTTGCACGTGCACTTCTATTTTCCTTAGTCGCTGAGTCTCCTTAAGGTTAAGGAATATTCCCTTTTGTTTGGTGATTGCCCGAAAGCCTTTGTCGCTCGATCTTGTGAGTCTCTTGGAATATTCCTTAGCATCTAATGACTTAGCATTTCCCCTTGAGTCTCCAGATCTTTCAATGATAGTCTTGAGATCTAGTGACTGGTGTATTTGATTTTTCACTAAGGGACTATAGTCGCGTTATCTCCGAATTGGTTTTTCCTATGGTCGGGAGATCTCTCAATGATTTATCTAAGCGGCCTTTTATCCAGTGATCACGAGTTCTCTCTTTGGTCACTGAATCTTGAGATGGAACAATGGTCTTCCTTGGTATTTATCTCCAGATCTTCTAATAATATGGCATTTTGTCTTTTATTTAGTGAACATGATCTCCTAATGTTGGCAGCTATCTCTCTAGCGATTAGTTATTCTGCGATGCAATCGTCACTAGATCTTTGAATGTGGTGGTTAGGTGACAAAGGATTGTTAGATTTATTGAGAGTCGTCGATGGTTTTTTATCATGTGGGTGGTGCTTGATCTCCAGTCTTAACCCAGAGTGAAGAAGTTTTCTTGCAACTTAGAGAATGCCTCAGTCGTGTGATCTTGGGATTGAACCCTAGTTAAGTGAAGATTATGAGATTTAGCGAGAAGTCTTTGTCGCCACATCTCCAAATGTGCCCGAGGTCAAGTGAGGGTTAATGAAGTGGTTAGGACCTAGTGGTTATATTTGTTTTTAGTGATTTAGCAACTATGTGGTCATGTGATCTCAGGTTCCTAACAGTTAAGTGGTAAGCTTTCAGTGATTCAACAACATAGTTTTCTCAGGGTTGCGAGATCAGGCGGTTAGTTATGAAATCTTCTTACAACTTAATTTGGACCGCTCGATGAATTGAAGCATGAGATCGACAGTGGTCACGTTATCTCATGAAGGAAGTCAAATAGTTAAAACTTTATGAGATTACGAGACTTCAGGTTTGTCGCCAGATCTCCAGGTCGGGTGATCTCTAAAAGTTTTCAAAAACAAATATATTGTCATGACTATAGTTCTCTGACTATAGTTGCCAGTTCTCAAAATAGAATAAATTAAATGTATCACTTCCTTCAGTTGCTAGATCTCCAAATGGCCAGGTCACCCAATCTCAGAATGAATTTTAAAAAGTCAAAAGTATTCCATGACTACGAGATTTCCTCTTAGTTGTCAGATCTTAGAATACCTTTCTAAAGTGCCAAATTTGTAAAATGATTATTGTAGCTTTTTATTTAGTCGCTAGATCATGGAATGTTCAAATTTCAAATTTTCAAAACTATGGCTAGTATTTTGAAACCTTGTGCATGCCGAAGTAATGGCAGAAGTGGCCTTTTATTGGCTAGAGATGTCAAACGTGGTGGCGCATTCAATATTGCAGGTTAAGACAACTAGAGGTGGCTCATTTGAGAGTTACGAAGCTTATTGAAGAAGTGCAGAGTGCTAGGTTTTTTGAGTTTTCTGGACTTGTAGTGGGATCAAAAAATTTGCAAAATAATTTCTAGAGCTATAGTCAGGATGAGTCAGATGACAGCAAGTGGAGCATCTACCAGCCGGGGGTTGAAGGAGAAAGTTAAGGAAAGTTTCTTAGATGAATTTCTCACACTCTTGCCTGGTTCATCTCAGAACAAGAAGGTCAGTGATGACATTTTTTTTTATGACTTAGGTTATTGTAGGGATGCTAAAACTCCAAAAATCATAGGCATGTGCCTGTTTACATATTTCTACAAGAATCATGATAGCGTCATATCGGTTTCAAACCCTTGGACTTTAGGGTTGGCCAAGTTAATTGTTCTGAAAGTTTTTCTAGATGTGGATTTTCTCCTCATGCTATCTCAGATGTATGATCCCCTCTCAAAGACCATTAAAAAAGAGGATGGGTCCCCCCTGGTCACTTTGGATAGGAATTCTTTTATGAATGCCTTCGGGATTCAGTTTCCAATGGCCACAGAAATCAACTTATAGGCCTTGGCAAATAGATATGTTAGAGAGGCTGCTCTAGTCTCAAGGGAGATTAAGAATCACATGTCAAAGGAGAATAAGAATTATATTACACCTATGGCTGGATCAATTCCATATGCCTACAAACACCTGAAGTTTTACATGAAGTACATTGAATATGGGATATGCCAAGTTTTGGGAATTGATGCGGGTCCTGAGAGGATTACATCTGATATTTTGATGCTGGTGATGGATTCATAGAGCTATATGGTGAGAAAAGGGTATGACTTTATTGGTTATATCATAAAAAAAATGCATGAGGGTTTGCTTTCCTTGAAGAATT
Organism: Chamaecyparis obtusa; assembly: GCA_027943335.1. NCBI lineage: Eukaryota > Viridiplantae > Streptophyta > Pinopsida > Cupressales > Cupressaceae > Chamaecyparis > Chamaecyparis obtusa. The sequence continues at coordinate 1,381,091 of BSBK01003450.1, forward strand.
TCACCTCTGGTTCTCAACCTAGGTTCATGCATTACTCTTTGTTGATGCATCTAATTATGTATCACAATTATGGTCTAATTAATTTGGATGACCTCAAACCAAAAATGATGTGGAATGGACGGCCTAACCTAGTTCAGTTCTAGTTAGGAGTCTGGAGCCCTTTGTGCCCTAGGAGAGACTTTAGTGCTTTTGAGAACTGGATTGTTTTCCCCATTATCTAGAGTTTGGGTGTCAATTGCTCAAGATTACCCACCAAGATCCTGCAGTTGGTGAGACCCCAAAAATTTATGCATAATTGGACCAAAGGTCACAATTGGGGAGATATTTATTATGAGACAAGCTATACAATGATTAGGGTTTATGGATGCCCTCAGCCTCCTCATTTACTCCCATTCTATGTACCACCAAGAATTGCATTTCTAGAATTTGTCTGGCAACTCATGTTTATAGAAAGAGAACATTTAGCTTCCCCCAGAAAGGGGACTCTCACTCCTCGGCACTTTAAGGTGCATTATATTACAATTGGGAAGGGAGCATTCAGTAAGGTTAATGATTGGTTAGAGAAGTACAGGATGTTTGTAGCACCACATAGGTATGTGGATACAAAAGGTTTCACGGCTGCTGCAAGGAAGTATTACATGCCCACCATTCCTTTCAATAAGTTACATGAGGAGTATCTTGAAGAAGATGTGATCAAGAACATCATTGAGGATGATGAGGTGGATAGAAGAATTAAGCAATTAGATCAGCTACAAAAAATTGAGGATTTTAAAGGAAAAGGATTGGTATTTGGGGGTTTCTTTCCCACTTTGCCTTACTTCCAAAGACTTGAGCAAATGATGGCTCAATTTGACACACTTGTTGAGTCCATGAGGGATCAAATTGATGATGCTAATCAAGGCAAAAAGGCTCATTCAGAGGTAAAATGTGATGAGGATAGTAATGGTGGCTACCCCATATATAGTCCACCCATTATGGAACAACCAATGGCCAAAGGGCCTGGGGAGGAGAAAGAAAATGTTGATCTTGCTAAATTGCACAGTTCTGGGGATACTGCTGAGCCTCAAAAGAAAAAGAAAAATTTGTTAACTAGTGAGCCTTCAAAGAGGAAGAAGAAAGACAAAGTGAGTGCCCTCTACACAGGGACTAGCTTTCATCACCATGAGATTAGGAAAGTAGTCAGAGAGGCTAAAAGGTAGCAAAAGTATGAAACAGAAGATGTAGAGTTGCCTCTAGCTTTAGGCTAGGATGAAAGACTAATTGAGCAAGATGCTTTCATGAAGGATGATAATTTTGTGAATTCAGAGGAATTCAAAAGTTTCTTGTTATGGCATAAGCATCAACAGGTGGCTTCTAGTGTACAAATAACTGAGGAAGGTCAAGTGTCAGATGAGGCATTACAACAATTGAAAGAATATGACCCTCAGGAGGAAAATCTTACTCCAGATGAGGCCAAGGAATTAGTAAGAAAAAGTAATATGTTGCTTGTGCCCGGGTGGAGTTTGTATACTGACTTCATAATAGATCAAATCAAGAGACAAGAAGATGTTACTTTGTCTTCTGAGACCCAAGTAGGGGACATAATAAGAGGATTTGGGTATAGCCCAAAAAGTTAGGCCTTGGCCACGTGGACTCTGTATCCAAAGGACAAGAAACCACAAATTTTGAATGTAAAAGAACAAATGGAGGGAGACAAAATAGTGTGGTCAATCCACAATACAGGGGACCTAGAAATTTCTCAGGTTTTGACCCAATTTGCAAACTTAAATGAGGATAAAACTAAGCAACTATGAGAAAGATATGGCAACCTCTTGGAGGATTTTAGTGCCCTAGTGAAGGATAGGGACTTACAGATAATAAAAGTTATAGCATTAGAGAAGTAGAAGGAGGAACTACAATTTCAAATCATAAATACCCCTGTAGTAGCCCCTGCACCTCTTGAGCAGCCAGTGGCAATAGAGGCACAAGGAATGACAAATGAGGAGGTGGCAGCAGAATTTAAAAAGATCAATGATGAAAAGAATGAGGCAGTATTGCAAGCCCTTCTAAGTATTTTGCAACATAGATTGAACACAATCAAGTATAAATTTGACCTATTTTATAATACTTATGGAAAATTTCTAGAATTGCAGAAGGAGGTCAACAGTTATGTGCAGATTTTGAGTGAGTTTCATACAGTATGGTCTGTCAGGGCACCACTTTTTGAGAGATTGATTTTTTCTCAATCTATGGGGAGTGACATACTGGAGATAGTTGTATGAGTTGGTTAGGATATTGACAGAATTAAAGCCATTTTACCTCTTTTCAAGGGTAAGGAAAATTTGATTGAGGCTAAGATAGCCATGCTCAGCTCCTATACCAACAGATTCATCCCCTCAATTTTGAGTACAGATGGAACAATAAAGAGCCTTGATAATTGGAGATCAGATGTTGATCATCTACTACCTAGGAAAGAGTCATTTTTAGGTGAGAGTAATAATATTGATTTAGAGATCTTCAATAAGGCCTTGGATGAAGCCATCAAAGTAGAGGTTGACCTCACCAAGTTTGTGTCAGATGTCAAGGCAATTACGGATACCAGATGGGAGAGACAAAAAGCCCAACTACAACTTGTCCAAGGTTTTAATTGGTCGTTAGAGGAACAAGTAATTGCATGGGATGAAAAGACAAAGCCCAAAAAGGCTAGATCTACTGCAGTTGATTTGGATATTTTGGATGAAGATTGAAAAGGACATCTGACACACCAGACACCTGATCCAAGGAATACAATATTGATAAGCTATCATTCAAGAATGGTGTAGGTTAGCCTAAAATGCGGTCTCCATGTCTCATTGAAATCAAGGAGCTATCATATATATTTGCAATTGATGGTGTCAGTTCTTGAGTAGCCAAAGATGTACCATAATCTGAGAAAGTCTTATCCTTTCACCACCTGCAAGTTGGTTGTACATTTTGTTGTGTTTTTATGTTTTGATAGGAGTTAGGTTTTCCAACCACCTGAAGCTTGTTGCATTGCCATTAATGAGGGAATTCCAAGGTGGTTGTTAAAAAGGATATATAGAGTTGAAAGCTCATTTTGTAAAGGTTTGGTTGGTAGAAAAAGGAGAGAGATTGAAAGATATAAAAAATAGAACCGGATTGCTTAGAAGTAGATCACCAAGCTTTGTGTCTGGTCTTCTGAGTAATGGAATTGTGAATGTAAGTGGCAAGTTGATTTTAATACAAATACACTGCAACTTCTGCCATATATTGTTGTTGTCTCTTTGCTTATGTATTTTACTCTTGTATGTTTTTCATGTTAGGCATTTGAAATATACCAAGTTGTAAGGCAACTTGCTTGACTATTTTATGAACTTCTTTCAAGGAAAGAATTAAATGTGCTTATATTTCATCTTGAAGAGTAAATATATTTGTATGGATCTTTGATGATAACAATATTTGGTTAACAAAATAGTTTTTAAGGCAACCTATTTGGAGTTGTGGTAGTGTGTAAGGCACACTGTAGTATTTCTTTTAGGGTCTACTTGTTGACTTGCATTGTGACTCTATTGCCCTTAGGATTAGGTACTGGTTTGGTATTTGTTTCTCATAAGTTGTACCTTTCATAGATCTCAGAGAAAATTTGAAACATTCACATTATTCATCAATACCTTTCTATTTTTATGTTCATTACACTTGATAGATTGGACTATGCCCAGGGTAGTTAGTTCATATTTCTAGATTCTGCAAAGAGAGAATCATATTAGGTTGTCCCTCCTAAAAAGGAAGAAGGATGAGAATCCTTAAAGCACTAATTATTGCTTCACTAACGGTCACACTTTTTCTAGTTAAATTTTGCATTAAAGTGATTACAGTCATTTGCAAAGTGTTCTATAAGTCTATGCATTAAGAAGATTAGAAGTTGATCAGTGTCCACTCATAAAAATACTGCAAAGATAGTCATCATTAAAAGGTAATACCTGCCTGATTTTGTGGAGCTCAAAAATGAAGGAGGATCTTATCCAACCCTTAGCAATTAGGTCTTTCTCTTGTGGGAATCAGTCTCAAGAAAAAAAAGTTCGAGCACCATTTTATGTCCTGCAAGAAAAATCCCTAACAAATTGGCAACTCTACTGGGGATACAGCAAATTATTTGATAGTTGAGATCTCTGGTTATACTACACAAAGCATTTATTTTGTTTTCTTTCTCCAAACCCCAAAAGGATTTTGGGTCGCGACTCTAATCAAATCTCTGAACTAGTGTTTTGAAATTTAGGTCACTATTTTACAATGACTCACAGAAATACTAGATCTTGGAGAAAGGAACATCCAGAAGATAACCTAGAGGGAGAGATCCCCCCCCCCATCAAGACAAGGTCATATGAGAAAGGATAAAAATACAAATGGCATGTCTTTTACATGGAAGCACAAAGGAAATGCAAGAAGAGAAGAGCCTATCTAGGCAAATCAAGAGGAAAATGCTTCTGAATATGAGGAAGCAATTGATTTGGGCTTGAACCAATATGAAGATTATTACTCACCTTCTGATAGGGATGGAAGAAGAGCACATCCTCGTAGGAGAGGAATCCCTAGAAACCACAAGAGATCTAGGGGCCAAACTAGGAGCGAACCAGCTTATGTTCCCTCTTCTACTCATGCTTCTCCTTTACAAGACCATCAAATATTGGGCGACCGCCAAGAAGAAATCTCTGCCCAAGAATCCTCATCAGAAACAGCCCTTCCTAATTCTGAGAAAATTTTTGAAGAAGTGTTTGAATTGGAAAGAAGGATCCAGGAGAAAATTCAAATAAGACAAAAGAGAGAAAAGGAAAAAGAGGAAAAAATTAGACATGCTATGATAAGGGCAGAGCAATTGAAAAAGTAGTTACTGGATTTTGAAGCCATAAATCATATTCCAATAACTGAACAAACGGAGGACCGACCTATTGTCTATAAGACCCATGAAACAAGAAATCCTAAGGATAAAGGTAAGCAAAAGGTTGTAGGGATCTCAATAAATGAAACAAATGCTACCAAGAAACCTCTAGATCAAGCAACAAGATTAGATGCTGACTTGGAAAAGGCCAAAAGGGAACAAGAAATATTGGCCAAAGAATTAGAAAAGGCAAAATTGGAGGCCACTGCAGCTGAAATAAAAAGAAAAATTGATTTCCTCAAGCAGTCTTCTCGACCCACCAATACCCTTTCCACTTCTCAAGCACAAGGTGTAAATGTGTTGAACACTGCTAGAACTTTAGGTATGCCCAAAACTTCTAATATCTCAAATGTTCAAGCATCCACATCTTTGGGTGCAGGCCCATCTCAAATAGGATCTGTATATGAAAGACATAAACAATTGGTTTTTAATGGGATCCCTGGTTACCCAAATCCTATCCCTGATGAAATTAGGAAAAAGCTTCCAAAGTTCACTGGAAGCAATGCAGTTACTTGTGAAGAACATTTAAAAGGTTTCACTGATGTGATTGATGATTACAACATTGAGCTTGATGATCTGACCATGAAGCTTTTTGTTCAATCTCTGATAGAGGATGCTAGAGATTGGTTTAGAAATTTGCCTCATGCTAGCATATGCTCATGGGAATAGTTCAAACATTTCTTCAAAGAACAATATGGTGATAAAACCAATGAAGGTTTCATTCTTAATGAGTTCAACAATATCAAGAAAAATCCAAATGAGGGTGTTGTTGAATTCAATGTTAGATTTCAAAAGGTGATGCATAAATTGTTACAAGTAATCAGACTAGATGATAAGATTTGTTTGGTTACTTATCTGAATGCTTTTGATTCCAAAATGGGGTATCTTTTAAGAGATAAGAACCCTAGAAACCTTTCATAAGCTTACAAACTAGCCATTAATATAGAGAGAAATAGATGAATATCAAGGAAGTTGGGAAGAAGGGAGGATTATAGGCCTTCAGTCTCAAACAGAAAGGAGCCTGGGAAACCTGATGCAAAACCAAAAGATGATGATAGTTTGAAGCAAATCCTTAAAGCAATAAAATATTTGAAGCCTAATGAGGCAAGAAAAAATAGAATACATGGGAATGATAGGCCATCCTTCAACTACTTCAACAGTAAGTTACCAAGAATGTAGAACTATCCTTATAACACCCAAACGAAAGATGGGAAGCCAGTGCCTCCTAAAAGAAAAGATAGGCCAATTGATAAGACCCTGGATCCCCTACATACGAATATAGTAAACATGAATGATGATGTTCCATGGTGTATTGTTTGTCAGTTGCCTCATGATCCTTACTACTATGCAATAGCTCAAAGTGTTTCTGCGGATGATGAGCAGGACAATAACCATAAGGAATCCTATGATGATCAAGGTTGTGGTATGACTTCGTCATACATTTATGATGAAATTGATTCTAGTGAAGAAGATGAAAGTTAAGATGCTGGAAATGCCCAAGTTAAATTTGAGACTTGTCATCAGCAGGTATTTTCTGATGAAGAAGACAGTCACTTGGATGGAGTCCAGTGCAACACCTTAAAAGATGATGAAATAGTAATGTTGAGGAGACCTTCTAATGAAGAGATTGCACAAATCATAGCAGATATGGTCACCCAAGCTAGAAGTAACTACAATTTGAGAAATAGGGTGGTAGGTGATTCAAGTCAAAATTCAACTGGTATATTTATCAAAAGAACAAGTCAAGATGTGAAACAAACTCAAGACAAAAATAAGGTTGCTGATGTTGTTGGCAAGACTAGGATCAAGAAGAATGTAACATTTGTTCCTCCTAATGTAACTTATAAGGTAAAGCAAAAACCCCTTTAGGAGATTGTTATCTCCCCCCAAAAGGAGGTTAAGATCATGAACAAGGATCAGCAATGCCTTATGGAGCATGAAAACAATAAGGAAGCAACTGTCATTAGGCAGGATGTAGTTGATCCCAAGTATGTCCCAGTTGACATGGGAAAATTATTGTCACAAATTACTATTAAAGTCCCCTTATTGGAAATGATGAGAATAGAAGAGCATAAAGAAAAGGCTTTGAGTTGGGTACAAGGAGTTCCTTCTCCTAGTACCCAAAATTCCACCAAGGATGGTAAAGTGACTGCTGCAGCTGATGATTCAACTCAAAATCAATGTGGAGAGATCATCTTTGAGATCCCTCAAATGTATTTGGATACTAATGTTATAAATACTATGACAAGGATTGTTGATCCTTTCTTTTTGTCCCTAATAGTGAATGGAAAGTTGTTAAAAAATTGTATGATTGATTCAGGAGCCTCTAATACTGTTATGCCTGCAGAAATAATGAAATCCTCGGGCTTGAGAGTAGATACACCTCATGGAAGATGTTAGGCTATGGATTCAAGAGAGGTCCCTATTATTGGTACTATAAGGGCTTTCCCTTATAGGTTAGTAACTTTTCCTGATAAGTTGTTGACAATGAGTGTCCTACTGGTTGATATCCCACCTCACTATGGGATGTTACTATCTAGAAAGTGGAGTGCTTCAATGGGGGGTAGTATCCAGTGTGATTTGTCCTTTGCAACTTTCAGTATTGATGGTGAGAATGTGAAAGTATCCAGAGAATGAAAAACCCCACACATGATAGAGCTGAATAATATGGATGAGTTGAATTGCTATGTGGATGTTGACATGGAGAATTTTAGAGTGGAAAAAGCCATTCCACAAAGGGAGGATTCAGATCCTTTGACCCAGGGACTGGGGGAACAACAAGATGGATTGTGGCAAATGTATTTTGATGGAGCATGCTCAAAGGAAGGCTCAGGAGCTAGAGTTCTATTCATATCTCCATCAGGTACCACCTTTAAGTATTCATTTTCATTGACTTTCCAATGCACAAATAATACTACTGAATATGAAGCACTATCATTGGGATTGAATATTGCTATCAAACATGGGATTAAATGTTTAAAGGTTTTTGGTGATTCTGAGCTTGTGGTGGCACAAGTTCGATCTAAATATGCTATTAAGAATGATAGATTGAAATTGTATAAGCATGTAGTCTGGGACCAGATTGAGATGTTTGATGCTTTTAATATATGTTGGGTAGAAAGATCCAAAAACATAATGGCTGATTTTTTGGCCAATGTTTCTTTGAAAAGAGATGATTCAACTTTGAATGGAGTTTCAATAGTTGAAATAAAAAGTAGGCCAGTTGTGTCAGACAACATTTACAATTGGCAAGTTTTTGAGGATGATCATGACATTTTGAAATTTATTCAGTGCCTTGACATATATGAAGATCATCTTATAGATTGTAATACATTGGTTGAGGAAGTTGATGGTAAGGACATAGTTATGGGAAATGAGGTAATCCAACTAAATTCAAATAGTATCCCTAAGGGCCTGATTGAGTTAAAAGCAATATATAATAGCCAAAATGATCATATGTCAAAAATAAGTAGTGCTAAGATAGAAGATCTGGAGGAGGTAAATTTGGGATCACATAATGCACCTCAACTGGTTTATATTAGAAAGGGATTGGCTCCTCAATTAAGATATAATTTGATAAAATTGTTAAGAAGGTATAAGCATGTTTTTGCATGGTCATATGATGACCTAAAAGCTTATAGAGAAGATTTGTTCCAACATGAAATCCCATTAAAGGATGAGGTTAAACCTTTTAGGAAAAAATAGAGGCCCATCAACCCATTGTTAGCTCCTAAAATGCAACAAGAATTAGTCAAGTTGAGTGATGCAGGAATAATCCAACCTATACGGCACTCGACTTGGGTGTCTAACTTAGTCCCAGTCAGAAAGAAGAATGGGGATATCAGGTTGTGTGTAGATTTTAGAAATTTGAATGTTGCATCATTGAAAGACAACTATTCATTACCCAAAATGGAGGCAATGTTGCACAAAGTCACTGGATGTGAATTATTGTCCATGATGGATGATTTTTTTGGATATAACCAGGTGTTAGTAAAAGAATCTGAGCAGTTCAAAATAGCATTCACTACACCTTAGGGAACTTATGTTTATGTCAGAATGCCATTTGGTCTCAGAAATGCTGGAGAGACTTTTCAAAGAGCCATGGATGTTTCTTTTAAGGAGTATATTGAATTATTCATGGTTGTCTACTAGGATGACCTAACTGCCTACTCAAAATTGGTTGTGGACCATTGCTCACACCTAGAGAAGATTTTTGTTAAAGCTCTAGAATATGGTGCGTCCCTAAATCCAAAGAAGTACAATTTTGCAGTCAAGGAAGGAAGTTGTTGGGACACATTGTGTCAAAGGAAGGAATAAGAATTCACCCAGAGAGAGTTGAGGCTATTAAGAGAGTTATAGCACCAAAGAATATCAAGGGAGTGCAGTCCTTTTTAGGAAAGATCAACTTTGTCAGAAGATTCATTGCCAATTTTGCTAAAATTGTTAAGCCCATAGTGAAATTTCTCAAGAAAGATGTGAAGTTTCAATGGACTGCTGAAGCTCAAGGTGCATTTAATAAAATTAAAGAAGTAGTTCAACAGGCACCTGTGCTTAGGTCCCCTGATTATACTAAGCCATTTTCACTCTTTTTCTTTGCATCATTTCACACAATTGTTGTTGTACTGCTACAAAAGGATAATGAGGGCTTTGACCATCCAATTGCATTTTTTAGTAAGTCTTTGCAAGCTGGAGAGTTAAATTATGAGATGATCGAAAAGTAGGCATATGCCCTAGTAAAAGTAGTGAAATCTTTCAAACCTTATCTAGTTTGTGCTAAGGTCATTGCATATGTTCCTCATGCTACAGTCAAGGATGTCCTCACTCAGTCTGAAGTTACTAGTAAGAGGTGTAAGTGGATTTCCAGGATCCAAGAGTTCAATTTAGAAATCCATATTACCAAGCTTGTGAGAGGACAAGGCCTAGCAAAATTGATGACTGAAGAAAATATGGATCTAGTTCAGGTTAACAATGAAGGAATCCCTAACAAGACAATAACAAGCATTGAATTACAACCAAAATATGCTGATATTGTGTATTTCCTCAAAAATGTCAAATGTCTAGGACATATGATAGACAACCAGAAGAGGTCCCTAAAGTTGCAAGTTTAGAAATATGCATTGATACAAGGAGATTTTTATTGGAAGAATAGAGATGGAATTTTTCTCTTTTGCCTTGATAGATATCAAGCAGAGAAGGTTTTGAGTGAGATGCACATTGGTGTTTGTGGAGGCCATTATTCAGCAAAGACTACCGCCCATAAGATCTTGAGGGCTGGTTATTTTTGGCCTACACTATTTAAAGACTCATTTCAGTTTGTGAAGAGGTGTGAAGCCTGTCAGAAATTTGCTTCCAAATTAAAATATTTAGGAGCACTGTTGTTGAACCCAATAGTTGCTGAAGCACCATTTTCTATGTGGGGATTGGATTTCATAGGGGAATTTTCTAAGAAATCTAGTGGAGGACATAGTTGGCTGCTTGTTGCAACTGACTATTTCACAAAATGGATAAAGGCCATTCCCACAAAGAATGCAACTAGTAAAGTGGTGATTGATTTTTTGCTTGACAATATTTTGACCAGATTTGGTGTTCCCATAACACTGATCACAGATAATACAATGTGTTTTAGATCAGATGAATTCAAGGAGTTTTGTAGAGACAATGGAATCATGACATCTTATTCATCTCCTTATCATCCTCAAGTGAATGGACAAGTTGAGTCTAGCAACAAAAGTATCCTGACAATCTTGAAGAAAACACTTGAGAAAAATTAAAGAGCCTGGCATTCAAGGATGAAATTGGCCTTATGGGCAGATAGGGTCATAGTAAAGAGAGCCACTGGGAAGTCCCCTTTTGAGCTTGTGTATGGCTTGTATTCAAGATTGCCTATAAATAATTTGCTTCTTGTTTATAAGTTTATTCAAGATGAAGAATTGGATGAATTAGAACCAATGCAGGATAGAATCATGCAACTGACTAAGCTAGATGAAGTGAGAAGAGAAAGTTAAAAGAGTAACATCAGATTGCAACAAAAAGTGAATTAGATGTTTGACAAGAGAGCCACTACCAGAAAGTTCAAAGAAAATGACCTGGTACTTCAATGGAATGTAAGAGAAAAAGACAAAGGCAAGCATAAAAAATTTGAATCCTTATGGCTTGGTCCCTTCATGATTCATGAAAGTTTTGGAAAAGACTCTTACTTATTGAAAAGTATGGATGATGAATTTTTTGAGTTGCCAGTGCATGGGCAATTCTTAAAGCCTTTCTTTAGCTGAATCTTTCTGTATGAATATGTAAATATCTTGTAAATATTGTATAGGTGTGTTTCTTTTAGTCTGTGTGCTTCCTTTCCAGCTTTAGGTCAGTGTATTTTTTGGTCTGCATCCCAGAGATCCATGGTTCTTGTTCAAAATCACATTTTAACATCCTTAGATAGAGCCACTATTGGTTAGAAATCTCATCTTCTTTTTTTCCCCTAAATTTATGGATGATTTTGAAAAATTTTCAATCTTTAGGGTTTGCTAGGTCTAATTGCCTTTGAAAAATCATAAAAACCCTAGTTTTGGTCGTCAGCGTTCTAACTCTTTGTTACTTTTTCGGATGACTTAAGTCTCTAATTTGCATGTGTGCTTCTATTTTCCTCTTAGTCGCTGAGTCTCCTTAAGGTTCAAGAATATTCCCTTTTGTTTGGCGATTGCCCGAAAGCCTTTGTCCCCCAATCTCGTGAGTCTCTTGGAATATTCCTTAGTGTCTAATGACTTAGTGTTTCCCCTTTAGTCTCCAGATCTCGCAATGATAGTCTTGAGATCTAGCGACTACTTTATTTGATTTGTCACTAAGGGACTATAGTCGTGTTATCTCTGAATTGGTTTTTCCTATGGTCAGAAGATCTCTCAATGATTTTTCTAAGCGGGATTTTATTCAGTGATCACGTGTTCTCTCTTTGGTTGCTGAATCTCAAGATGGAACAACGGTCTTCCTTGGTAGTTGTCTCCAAATCTCATAATAATATGGTGGTTTGTCTTTTGTTCAATGATTGTGAGTTCTGTTGGTCGCGTGATCTCCTGATGTTGGCAGCTATCTCTCTGGCGGTTAGTTATTCTGCAAAGCAGTCGTTGCTAGATCTCTGAATGTGGCGGTTAGGTGACAAAGGATTGTTAGATTTATTGAGAGTCGTCAATGATTTTTGATCATGTGGGTGGCACTTGATCTCAAATCTTAACCGAGAGTGAAGAAGTTTTCTTGCAACTTAGAGAATGCCTCAATCGTGTGATCTCGGGATTGAACCCCAGTTAAGTGAAGATTATGAGATTTAGCGAGAAGTCTTTGTCACCAAGTCTCTAGATGTGCCCGAGCTCAAGTGAGGATTAATGAAGTGGTTAGGACCTAGAGGTTATATTTGTTTTTAGTGAATTAGTGTCTATTTGGTTGTGTGATCTCAGGTTCCTGACAATTAAGTGGTAAGCTTTCAGCGATTCAGCGACACAGTTTTCTCGGGGTCGCAGGATCAGGCGATTAGTTATGAAATCTTCTTACAACTTAATTTCAACCACTGGATGAATTGAAGGGTGAGATCGACGGACTCGTGAAGGAAGTCAAATAGTTAAAACTTTATGAGATTACGAGACTTCAGGTTTGTCGCCAGATCTCCAGGTCAGGTGATCGCTAAAAGTTTTCAAAGCCAAATATATTGCCACGACTATAGTTCTCTAACTATAGTCACCAGTTCTCAGAATATAATAAATTAAATGTATCAATTCCTTTAGTCGCTAGATCTCCAAATGGTTAGGTCACCCGATCTCAGAATGAATTTTGAAAAGTCAAAAGTATTCCGTGACTACGAGATTTCCTCTTAGTCACCAAATCTTGGAATACCTTTCTAAAGTGCCAAATTTGTAAAATGATTATTGTAGCATTTTCTTTAGTCGCCAGATCACGGAATGTTCAAATTTAAAATTTCTCAACTATGGCTAGTATTTTCAAACCCTGTGCATGCTGAAGTAATGGCGAAAGTGACCTTTTGTTGGTTGGAGATGTCAGACGTGGTGATGCATTCAATACTACAGGTTAAGACAACTAGAGGTGGCTCATTTGAGAGTTACGAAGCTTATTGAAGAAGTACAAAGTGCTAGGTTTTCTAATTTTTTTGGACTTGTAGTGGGATCAGTGAATTTGTAGAAGAATTTCTAGAGCTACAGTTAGGATGAGTAAGATGATAGCAAGCAGAGCATCTACCAGCAGGGGGTCGAAGGAGAAAGTTAAGGAAAGTTTCTTAGATGAATTTCTCACTCTCTTGCCTAGTTCTTCTTAGAACAAGAAGGTCAGTGATGAAATTTTTGTTGATGACTTAGGTTATTGTAGGGATGCTAAAACTCTATAAATCATAGGCATGTGCTTGTTTACATATTTCTACAAGAACCGTGATAGCGTCATACCAGTTTCAAACCCTTAGACTTCAGGGTTGGCAAAGTTAATTGTTCTGAAAGTTTTTCTAGATGTGGAATTGATCCTCATGCTATCTCAGATGTATGATCCTCTCTCAAAGACCATTAAAAAAGAGGATGGCTCCCCCCTAGTCACTTTGGACAGGAATTCTTTTATGAATGCCTTCGGGATTTAGTTTCTAATGGCCACAGAAATCAACTTACAGGCCTTGGAAAATAGATATGTTAGAGAGGCTGCTCTAGTCTGAAGGGAGATTAAGAATCACATGCTGAAGGAGAATAAGAATTATATTACACATATGGCCAGATCAATTTTGTATGCCTACAAAGACCTAAAGTTTTACATGAAGTACATTGCACATGGGATATGCCAGATTTTGGAAATTGATGCGGGTCTTGAGAGGATTACATCTGATATTTTGATACTGGTGATGGATTCATAGAGCCCTATGGTGAGCAAAGGGTATGACTTTATTGGTTATATCATAAACAAAATGCATGAGCATTTGCTTTCCTTGAAGAATTTCACCTCTAGTTCTCAAACCAGGTTCATGCATTACTCTCTATTGATACATCTAATTGTGTATCACAATTATGGTCTGATTAATTTGGATGACCTCAAACCATAAATGATGTGGAATGGATAGCCTAACCCAGTTTAGTTTTGGTTAGCAGTCTAGAGCCCTTTGTTCCCTAGGAGAGACTTTAGTGCTTTTGAGAACTGGATTGTGTTCCCCATTCTTTGGAGTTTGGTTGTGAATTGCTCAAGATTACCCACCAAGGTCCTGCAGTTCATGAGACCCCAATAATTTATGCATAATTAGACCAAAGGTCACAATTGGGGAGATATTTATTATGAGACAAGCTATACAATGATTAGGGTTTATGGATGCCCTCAACCTCCTCATTTACTCCCATTCTATGTACCACCAAGAATTGCATTTCTAGAATTTGTTTGGCAACTCATGTTGACAGAAAGAGAACATTTAGCTTCCCACAGAAAGGGGACTGTCACTCCTCATCACTTCAGGGTGCATTATATTACAATTGGGAAGGGAGCATTCAATAAGGTTAATGATTGGTTAGAGAAGTATAGGATGTTTGCAGCACCACATAGGTATGTGGATATAGAAGGTTTCATGGCTGCTATAAGGAAGTACTACTTGCCCACAATTCCTTTCAATAAGTTACATGAGGAGTATCCTGAAGAAGATGTGATCAGGAACATCATTGAGGATGATGAGGTGGATAGAAGAATTAAGAAATTGGATCAGCTACAAAAAATTGAGAAGCAGTTTAAAGGAAAAGGATTGGTATTTGGGGGTTTCTTTCCCACTTTGCCTTACTTCCAAAGACTTGAGAAGATGATGGCTCAATTTGACACACTAGTTGAATCCATGAGGGATCAAATTGATGATGCTAATTAGGGAAAAAGGCCCATTTAGAGTTAGAATGTGATGAGGATAGTAATGGTGGCTACCCCATATATAGTCCACCCACTATGGAACAACCAATGGCCGAAGGGCCTTGGGAGGAGAAAGAAAATGTTGATCTTGCTGAATTGCCCAGTTCTAGGGATACTGTTGAGCCTTAAAAGAAAAAGAAAAATTTGTTAACTGGTGAGCCTTCAAAGAGGAAGAAGAAAGACAAGGTGATTGCCCTCTACACAAGGACTAGCTTTCATCACCATGAGATTAGGAAAGCAGTCAGAGAGGCTAAAAGGTATCAAAAGTATGAAACAGAAGATGTAGAGTTGCCTCTGGTTTTAGGCCAGGATGAAAGACTAATTGAGCAAGATGCTTTCATGAAGGATGATAATTTTGTGAATTCAGAGGAATTCAAAAGTTTCTTGTTATGGCATAAGCAACAACAGGTGGCTTCTAGTGTACAAATAACTGAGGAAGGTCAAGTGTCGGATGAGGCATTACAACAATTGAAAGAATATGACCCTGAGGAGGAAAATCTTATTGCAGATGAGGCCAGAGAATGAGTAAGAAAAAGTAATGTGTTTCTTGTGCCGAGGTGGAGTTTGTATACTAACTTCATAATAGATCAAATCAAGAGACAAGAAGATGTTACTCTGTCTTCTGAGACCCAAGTAGGGGACATAATAAGAGGATTTGGGTATAGCCCAAAAAGTCAGGCCTTGGCCATGTGGACTCTATATCCAAAGGACAAGAAACCACAAATTTTGAATGTAAAAGAACAAATGGAGGGAGACAAAATAGTGTGGTCAATCCAAAAAATAGGGGACCTGGAAATTTCTCAGGTTTTGACCCAATTTGCAAAATTAAACAAGGATAAAACTAAGCAGCTATCAAAAAGATATGGCAACCTCTTGGAGGATTTTAGTGCCCTAGTGAAGGATAGGGACTTGCAGATAATAAAAGTTACAGCATTAGAGAAGTAGAAGGATGAACTACAATTGAAAATCATAAATACCCCTGTAGTAGCCCCTGCACCTCTTGAGCAGCCAGTGGCAATAGAGGCACAAGGAATGATAGATGAGGAGGTGGTAGTAGAATTGAAAAAGATCAATGATGAAAAGAATGAGGAAGTATTGTAGGCCCTTCTAAGTATTTTGCAGCACAGATTGAACACAATCAAGGATAAATTTGACCTGGTTTATAATTCTTATGGCAAATTTCTAGAATTGCAGAAGGAGGTCAACAATTATGTGTAGATTTTGAGTGAGTTTCATACAGTATGGTCTGTCAGGGCACCACTTTTTGAGAGATTGATTTTTTCTCAATCTATGGGGAGTGACATACCGGAGATAGTTGTAGGAGTTGGTGAGGAGATTGATAGAATTAAATCCATTTTACCTCTTTTCAAGGGTAGGGAAAATTTGATTGAGGCTAAGATAGCCATGCTCAGCTCCTATACCAACAGATTCATCCCCTCAATTTTGAGTACAGATGGAACAATAAAGAGCCTTGATAATTGGAGATCGGATGATGATCTTCTACTACCTAGGAAAGAGGCATTTTTAGGTGAGATTAATAATATTGATTTAGAGAGCTTCAATAAGGCCTTGGATGAAGCCATCAAAGTAGAGGTTGACCTCACCAAGTTTGTGTCAGATGTCAAGGCAATTACGGATGCCAGATGGGAGAGACAAAAATCCCAACTACAACTTGTCCAAGGTTTTAATTGGCTGTCAGAGGAACAAGTAACTACATGGGATGAAAATACTAAGCCCAAAAAGGCTAAATCTATTGTAGTTGATTTGGATATTTTGGATGAAGATTGAAAAGGAAATTTGACACACCGAACACCTAATCCAAGGAATACAAGATCGATAAGCTATCATTCAAGAATGGTGTAGGTTAGCCTAAATTGCCGGTCACCATGTCTCATTGAAATCAAGGAGCTATCATAAATATTTGTATTTGATGGTGTCAGTTCTTGAGTAGCCAAAGATGTACCATAATCTGAGAAAGTCTTGTCCTTTCACCACCTGCGGGTTGGTTGTACATTTTGTTGTGTTTTTATGTTTTGATAGGAGTTAGGTTTTCCAACCACCCAAAGCTTGTTGCATTCCCATTAATGAGGGAATTCCAAGGTGGTTGTTAAAAAGGATATATAGAGTTGAAAGCTCATTTTGTAAAGGGTTGGTTGGTAGAAAAAGGAGAGAGATTGAAAGATATAAAAAATAGAACCGGATTGCTTAGAAGTAGATCACCAAGCTTTGTGTCTGGTCTTTTGAGTAATGGAATTGTGAATGTAAGTGGCAAGTTGATTTTAATACAAATACACTGCAACTTCTACCATATATTGTTGTTGTCTCTTTGCTTATGTATTTTACTCTTGTATGTTTTTCATGTTAGGCATTTGAAATATACCAAGTTGTAAGGCAACCAGCTTGACTGTTTTATGAGCTTCTTTCAAGGAAAGAATTAAATGTGCTTATATTTCATCTTGAAGAGTAAATATATTTGTATGGATCTTTGATGATAATAATATTTGGTTAATAGAATAGTTTGTAAGGAAACCTATTTGGAGTTCTGGTAGTGTGTAAGGCACACTGTAGTGTTTCTTTTAGGGTCTACTTTTTTACTTGCATTGTGACTTTTATGCCCTTAGGATTAGGTACTAGTTTGGTATTTGTTTCTCATAAGTTGTACCTTTCATCGATCTTAGAGAAAAGTTGAAACATTCACATTATTCATCAATACCTTTCTATTTTTATGTTCATTGCACTTGATAGATTGGACTGTGCCCAGGGCATTTAGTTCATATTTCCTGATTCGGCAAAGAGAGAATCATATTAGGTTGTCCCTCCTAAAAAGGAAGAAGGATGAGAATCCATAAAGCACTGATTATTGCTTCACTAACGGTCACCTTTTTCTGGTTAAAGTTTGCATTAAAGTGATTACAGTCATTTGCAAAGTGTTCTATAAGTCTATGCATTAAGAAGATTAGAATTTGATCAGTGTCCACTCATAAAAATACTGCAAAGATAGTCATCATTAAAAGGTAATACCTGCCTGAGTCTATGGAGCTCAAAAATGAAGGAGGATCTTATCCAATCCTCAGCAATTAGGTCTTTCTCTTGTGGGAATTAGTCTCAAGAAAAACAAGTCCGAGCACCATTTTATGTCCTATAAGAAAAATCCCTAACAATCCTCAATCATAATAGAACTACTATCACTCCCTATGTGACCTATCAATGGTCAAATACACCTTCCCTTCTCATTCTCACTTCCATCTAACTTAGTGTATTCAATCGCTTGAGAAAGTGTATAATCTTGCAGGGGTGTGGAGGTAGTCAAATTCATATTATTAACCAGTTCTTGACATATTTTTTCCATATCTATCCCTATATTATCTATTGATGTCACCAAATTGTCTATCTTAGCCTTGTAGCTCTTGAGCCCTGAATTAGGTCTCTTACTCTAGGTTTTTAGACTTTCTTGAAAAAATTCCCTTAAGAACTTTCTAGAAAAATTATGGTTTCTTCAATCAATTAGGAAACCCTAAATTATTTTGTGGGTCTTGGGTTTCTATTCCTCCGTACAGTACCCTATCCAGACTATGAGGGTTTGATGAGGATTTTTAAGGCTTCTTGGAGCTCTATGTTCACTGAAGGGAAATGCTTGCAAAATGGATTTTCCAAGCCTCTATCTCTTCACTAGGGATTTTTCTCATCTCCATACTCATCTCCAATTTATTGGATTCATCTTTCATAGTCACCCCTATAAGTAAACTTACAAACAACCTCCTTGTTCCTAGCCAGGCACTGACTAATCTCACCTAGGGAAAGTTCACAAATATAGAATATCACATCTTTAGACAACCTTATTTCTTATGTAGATTGTACATTTACTCCACTTCCATATCCAAAAAGGGCTTGATGAACATGTGGTGGTATTTTATGGGGGAGTCATTTTTTAGAATGTTCCTATGTACATGCTAGTGAGCTGGCACGAATAAAACAAGAAACAAAGAACTTACAAAACTGATTAAAAATATACACTATGTTGGAATTAGGAGCAATAGGTACTGAGAGGGGAGGGGTGAATCAATGCCTTCAAAAATTTAGTTGCAAAAACCTTTCGAATCTTATAACTGAATACTGTGATAACCGATCAAAATAACTTGAATCTAATTGCATAAATCAATCATCTAGTTAACTTAAGAAAGTAAACAATATGAAATCAATATGACAATCACATAGCACAAGTATTTTGGTAATGCAGAAACCCTTGTTAGAAGGTAAAAATTGTGGTGGGGATGACACCCACAAATTCTTCACTACTATAGATAGAAAAGGTTTGCCTGTTAAGGCTACAAGTTTTGATCACTTATGGTGATCTTACCCTTATTTGTGATGGTTCTCTACTCTATTCTACTTAGTAGTCTTGTCTCATTCTGTTCAATCTGAAAACCTCTGTACTTTTTTCTACTCGGTAAACTGATTGTCTTGAAGATAGGCAATTTCTTCAAGTGCTCCATGATTCATATATAGTATTTCAACAACCCCATTAAATGGTGTGAACATATACAATATATAGTGTTCTATTTTTGCCACTTAAGCAAAAATTTGGTTACAAAAGAAAATCATAACCCTAAGATCTATGGTGTAAAATAACCTAGATCAACTAATTACAAATAAGATAATCATTGCATTTAATGAATATCTTTTACAATAAATGCTCCTCGATCTTGGTAAACCATTTTATGATCTGTTATAACCATTTGCATAGAATAATGTTCCATTTCATATTACTATGTCATTTACTATGATCATTGGTAAACACTATATAATCTTCTCGGTGTATACTGTGATGCTCAGTGTTTACTGACCGTTGGTGTCGGTGTCACTAGTGCTTGGTTAACTGTGTGCTACTCGATATAAGGCTTTACTGACTGCTCTGTCTTACTTCTAGTTACCGACTGTCTCAATGTAAATAACTGACTGACCTGTTTACTATCCTTTGATACTAATGACAACCTAAAATTCTCAATAGAGATTAACAATCTCCCCCTTGGCATTAGTATCAAAACTTCAAAAATGTCTATAGACAAAATGTTTCTATATATCCCTTATGTCTCTGCATATATACATATCCACTACAAAAACTTCTAAGTACAAAAGTACTCCCCCTCGGTGCATGCTCCTAGTATTATGTAATATACATATCAAAAATATATTATTTGGCATATACATGTTTTCCCCCATTTTGATAATAATGCCAAATTCCCAAAAAATAGGTAATGTATACTTACATCTTATCAAAAATGTGCTGATGGGTTTTCTTCATAGACTCCAAGAGGTTTTCCCATTCCTCTTTCAAGTTGGTAAGAGCAATTTTCTCAAGACCGACTTGTGCATGCATGTCAAAGATATTTTCCAAAACTAAAATCTCTGGTGTTGCCACAAGTTTCTCAACTTTGACAGCATGTGTTTCAAAAATCTTCAGGTAAGGAGTGAGTTCTTTCTGTAACTCTGTGACCTGATCGGTGACGTGCTCTTCCTATTTCCTTAAGTCTTCTATTAGCTGCTGGAGTTCCTGAACTCAGTTAATGTGCTTTAAGAAAGTAGTTGGCTCGGTGATAGTTTCTTGTGTACTCACCTTGATTTCTTCTTCTAAACCTTTTATCTTTTCACTGATTTCTATAGTGAAGGTGTCTGTAGTACAAAGCTTTATTAGCAGTTGACAGATTACCTAGGTGATACATTTTACCTTGGTAATGACCTCAGATAATTTCCCCTTGTTTAGTGCCACTTCAATGCTAATCCTTTCTACCAATTTGTGTTGAATCTTTGACTCTGCCCATTCTATTCTTTTGTCTACATCTATATCAGGGGCATTGATTCTGTCGGTGAGGTTGGCAAGTTGATCTAAAATGGGAGTATTCTCATCAATGTTTGTTTCTAGTACTATCTGTTGTAGAATATCTCGTACATCATTTAACACTTCTTTGTGTTTGTTTTATTCCCTCAATTTTTCTTGTGCTACTTTCCTTGAACATAACTCCCCATACTGACTTAGTTCCTAAGGGCTTAGAGTCCTTGGGTCACATTTGGGTATAATGATAACTTCATCAATGGTGACCGACCCTTGGGAGTCTTGGTGGTAGTGTTAGGTTGGTTCACCTCGATTGACTTGGTTTCTTCAGGTTCCTTCTATTCTATAGACTATGCCTCTAGTTTGATAGGCTCATTTTTATTTGTAGGTTGCTCAGGTGCTTGAATCTCAATTGTATCTTTGGTTGGCTTAGGATGAGAGGCATCAGGTTGTACTTGTGAAATTATTTCAATGGCCTTTGCAAGTATAGGTAATTCACCCAGTAGAGATGTACACACATTGTCAGTGTTTAATGCTTTATCTTTGTATTGTGTAATTATTACATCTTCATCATCCTTATCATTAGGATCACCATTAGTGATGTCCACAATGAGTGCATCATCATTGATTTTCTTTTGCAAGTGGATCTTAGCTTGATCTGGTGCATCCTGTGAAACTTTGATTTCTTCCTTTTGCTCGGTGATGTCAATTACCTCGGTAACTGATATACCAGTGTCTTCTATTTTCTTGCCTTTATTATCATCAATGAAAATACTTTTACCTTTTGAACTGTGTCTCTTTTTAGATAGTTTCAGGTATGCTTCCTGTTTAGCTTTCTCTTCTTCTTTCAAAATTGATGTCCATAGGGAGTCACATATGACATCCATATCATCTAGATTTTCATCCATAATCTGCATAGCTCTATTCTTGACTGAAAATCTAGGCTGATACCTTGTCATGTATTCACTTACCTCAGCATAGCTAAAGTGTGTGGATGCATGGCCTAGAGAGCGTTCTCTTTTTCTTTTCTCTGTGTATAAAGCAATAGCCCATCTTTCACTTATTTTATCATCAAGTTCCTTCAGCAGTTGACATGAAAATTCCATCGGTACTCTTTTGAACTTGATCATCATTTGAAAAATAGCATGTTCTATCTTTGTCTTGTCCTCAATTGACATGTTGTTGAATTTACCTATGCTTGGATCATTAAGATTTCCATTCTCAATAATATCTTTGATTATTTCTTCTATGATACTATCCCTGTTACAAACTAGTTTAAATTGATTAGGGTCATTTTCAATGTCAGTCTCCTCTATGTCTGCTTTACTCCTTATGTATTTCCTCTTTTTCTTTAGTGGTTCAGCTACTTTCTTGTTCTTTCTCTTGATGTATTTCTTCGTCCGTGTAGCTGCTCTTCTTTTTGCAACCTTTTCTACTTCTTCTTTCTACTTTATTGATTGGGCTATAGTTGTTGAACGTGTCCTCATTCCCTTAGGTTCATGTAGCTAAGTATCTTGTTCATCAGTTGTAGGAAGTTGAGTTTCTTCTTCATCATTGATGGGAGGAATCAGTGTGTTATCCTTTTCTTTGTCTGACTCGGTCTCCTCGCTGTCATAGGGTTTGTCAGCCAACTGTAACTAACCTTCAGTTGCTTCATCAACCAGTGACTCCTTAGGTAAGTTAGATGTAGTTCCATATTTTTTTGTGAGATCCTTTTTCATTTTCTTTTCCCTTCTTGACATTTTACCAATCTCAATGTCCATTGTGATTCTAGACTTAGCTTCCTCATACACTCCAAACCTATTGGCAGAAATGTCAATCGGTAATGCTAGTAATGCATTGATAGATTTCAAAGTGAAATCATGATTCATTTCATAACCCATTGGTGCTAGCCATTTTATTCTTAGTTCTACTGCCTTTATCATTGAGTGGTCTATGTTTACCACAAAGCATATGTCATATTCAAATTTGCTTACTAATTCTTTTGGAATTTTGCTTCTTTGTTGCATTCTTGTTTGAAATTCCTTGAAATATGCATGGAACTCCTTGTTCACATTGTCTCCTAGACTTCTCATCATATCACTGATTTGAGCAGTTATCGGTCTGTTCGATTGCCAGTTAACTTTTCCAATACCCAGTACAAATTTTTGCAAATAGAGAAATGTACAGACAAGCAGTGATTCGTACTTACATGTATTGGACTTCTTTTCTTTTATTGTCTTCATGTTGTCATGCAGTTGGTGTAGTAGAAGCTTGGCAAGATCAACCTGGTGATCTTTC
The DNA here is from genome assembly GCA_027943335.1 of Chamaecyparis obtusa. Lineage (NCBI taxonomy): Eukaryota > Viridiplantae > Streptophyta > Pinopsida > Cupressales > Cupressaceae > Chamaecyparis > Chamaecyparis obtusa. The sequence goes on from BSBK01003450.1 coordinate 1,404,022, forward strand.
TTCACAATTTTGTAAGCCATGTCCACGGCGCTGTAGGGTACACTATTTGGTTTGCTTGATTGAAATATCTTATACCCAATGACATGAGCTTCAAATTTTATCGCTGGATCTTTGATAGTTGAAATATTTAATGCCCTACCATCCCATTGAGCTCCCATGTTCTTTTCTATGTCAGGATGAGACAAAATTCAAAATGCTTTGGCTTTGTCAGTTGTAGGGTACCCAGTAACCCTACTAATAATCTTCTTGGTGACCTCAATTGGCTTGTTTAGCCAAAATTTTCCATCATGGAATCCACTAAGCATGATTCGTATCTAGTCATTGTGAAATGATTGTGGGAAGTATGTGAAATAGTGTAACCCTAATTCCTCAATCTTTTTATGCTCAGATTTGATCTTACCATCCAATCCACAGACTTGTTGATAAGATGCTATGGTCTCAAAGTCACATACTTCACCGATCTTGCAGTGAATGTAAGACCTAACGTCTTCTGTTAACAAAACCTTATCATGAATACTAGAGAATGCACCCATATCATCCATTTGTGCTGTGACCTTAGGATGAGGTTTGAATTTCTCCTCGGCAAAGTGTGCCCTAACAATTAATTCCACTTCTTCCTCAATGTTTTTTGACTTTCTCACGGTCGAAGACGATGCCATAAATTGTTTCTAGGGTTTTGCCAAACAATGGATAACCATTGTTCAGTAGGCAGATGAACTTACTTGTTATCATTGAAGAAATTTTCATCAGTTCGATCTAGTTGCTTTGAATCTGTTCTAAAAATTTCAGCTCGAACTCCTCTTTATAAAAATCTCCTTTCTTTGAAATCATGATGTAACAATGAACTCTGTTTCCATGTATATATAGGGTTTTTTGATATTCCCACTCAAACTTTGATGCATTAAATGTGTGACCTAACTTTTGGTATGAGATGGTTGTCAGCTTGGTAAGGTCTTTTACTCAATTAACATAGAGTTTCTTCATCAGTTTGAACTGTTGTCAATTAACCTTGTATAGTGATTACTGATGGGTAACCAACTCACATTTCTTCTTTTACTAACTAGATAACATTTGCAAACTTATAACATATGAACCATAGTGCATCTTCATTCATGTAGATTTGGTATTTGTACATCATATATAAGGAACTATATGTAAAATATGATCATTTAAAAATTCAGTTCCATACATACCTTTGTCATCTTAAGTGGAGGTACCGATGTCACCCAATCCAGTGGATGAGGTTTCACCGACAATGTTACTTGACTCAGCATTCTCATTAGATGCCTTCTTCCACATTGTGTTCCTTAACTTTTTAATTTCTACAATATTATATCCACTCTCAAATATATGATTTTCATCAGGTGCTCAGTCTCTGTAGTTCTTGCTTACATGACCGACCTTGTGACAGTGCATACATGCCATTCCTGTATTTGTCCAGTTACTTGATTGTCCAATCCGACTATTTTTGTAATAGTTTGCTGCAATATGTCCATACCGACCACATGAAGTACAATTAGTCCATGTATTATAATCCCAAATATATGAGTTACCTTGTCTCTTCAGTTGATATGGCTTTCATTGTAGTTTCTCTTTAGGTGTCCAGACCTGCTTCATTTTCACCTTACAGTCCCTTGCAGTGTGTCCATACTTATTACAAGTATAGCATATTTTCTCCTAATTAGTGTTATTAGCAATGTCATTCTTCTTTGCTCTGCATTCATAAGCTGGATGTCCAAACTTGCCACAGTAATAGCAATATCCATTAAACTTAGGAATGACAGGATGTTTACCTTGTGCTTTTCTTCTCCACACATTAGATGTATGTCCTAGTTTTCCATAGTGGTAGCATGTCAACACTTTAGGTTTTTGACTTTGATTTTTGTTGACTTCTTTAGCTTGTTGTGATGATTCTCCTTCACTAGTGTAGCCTATACCAGCTCTACTTTCGAATCTCCTCTGATTAGTCAGAAAATCATCAATCTTTTTAGAGCTGTCCTCGGCTATCTTCATCATCTCATTGTTTTGCTTTTGTGTTTTTAATTCATTTCTTAGTTTTTCATTATCTTCTCTAAGTTTTGCAACATCTTCAAGTCTTCTTGATAATTCTCCATTTACTCGGTTTATTTCTTGATTAACTGTCATCATCTGATTTGATACTTGGAAGTGACGATCAGTGAGTCTTTGGATTTCACTTTCTTTTGCTTGAAGTTTTTCAGTCATCAGTCTTCGGTCTTCAATAGCCAGATTCTGATCTTGTTCAGCTTGTCTACCATTGTGCATGATTTCCACCATTCTCACCATTTGAGATTCATGACCGATTTGAAGTGCTTTCACTTGCTTAGATAGATGCTAATTCTTTTCAGATAACTCAAAGATTATGCTTTCGGATCCATTAGAGATGCTTCTAGAGCTTGATCCAATATGATCAAATATGTCATCAATAGGTTCTTCATGATAGCTTATTTCATTCTACTGAATTGCAAGGTTCTTTCTTTCAACTAGTAATTTCTTTAGTTCTACCTTGGCTTGTTTATATTGTTCCACAAACATCTGCATTTGTATCTTCTGATTCTCAATAGTCTTGTCAAGTTTGTATCTCTCCATGACTTAGATCTTTTCCCTTCAGTGGTTAAACTATTAAACAAGAGAATCAAGCTCTGATACCAATTGTTGGAATTAGGAGAGATAGGTACTGAGAGGGGAGGGGTGAATCAGTGCCTTCAAAACTTTAGTTGCAAAAACCTTTCTAATCTTATAATTCAATACTGTGATAACCGATCAAAATAAATTGAATCTTATTGCATAAATCAATCATCTATTTAACTTAAGAAAGTAAACAATATGAAATCAATATGACAATCACATAACACAAGCATTTTGGTAAGGCAGAAACCCTTGTTAGAAGGTAAAAAATGCGGTCGGGATGACACCCACAAATTCTTCACTACTACAGATAGAAAAGGTTTGCTTGTTAAGGCTACAAGTTTTGATCACTTCTGGTGATCTTACCCTTATCTGTGATGGTTCTCTGCTTTGTTCAGCTCGGTAGTCTTGTTTGATTCTGTTCAATCTGAAAACCACTGTACTCTATTCTACTCGATAAACTGATTGTCTTGAAGATAGGCAATTTCTTCAAGTGCTTCGTGATTCATATATATCAGTTCAACAACCCCATAAAATGGTGCAAACATATACAATATATAGTGTTGTGTTTTTGCCACTTAAGCAAAAATTAGGTTACAAAATAAAATCATAACCCTAAGATCTACGGTGCAAAATAACCTAGATCAATGAATTACAAATAAGATAATCATTGCATTTAATGAATATCTTTTACAATAAATGCTCCTTAATCTTGGTAAACCATTTTACGATCTATTATAACCATTTGCATAGAATAATGTGCCATTTCAGATTACTATGTCATTTACTGTGATCATCGGTAAACATTGTATAATCTACTTGGTGTATACTATGATGCTTAGTGTTTATTGACCGTCAGTTCTGATGTCACTAGTGCTCAATTAACTATGTGATGCTTGGTATAAGGCTTTACCGACTACTCTATCTTACTTCTAGTTACCGACTATCTCAATGTAAATAACCGATTGACCTGTTTACTATCCTTTGATACTAATGACAACCTAAAATGCTCAATAGAGATTAACACACTCCTATACATAAATGTAGAATAACTATTTACACTACAAAATTTCATCAATAAATATAATAATCTAATCCATAAGATCCTATGCATGCAAAGAAACAACAAATTGTGCCTTAATTATCTGTGACAATGATTGATTGCTTATGCAATTAATTACAAAACTTGTCCAACCTCAGGATTCAAGATTTTTGGAGTTTAAATAGTATTTTTCCCATGTGTGTTTGTTTTTAGGACCTCCTTTAGAACTAATTCCATCATTTGGTCTCTTTAGGAGAAAATTTTTCATGCAACTTTGCAAAGTTGCAAAAGTTGTCATGACAACTTTTTAGCAACTTTTGCTTTCTTGCTTTTCTTCACTCCTAAAGCACTTAAAACTTCCTAAGATGTTATAAAAACATCCTAAAGACTATTTTAGGCTTATTTTATCCATTTCCTAACAATTTTAGGTCTTTTTCAACCTTAGGCTCTTTTCCACTTTCTAGGACCATACTAGCCCTTATGTACAACTTGGCTCGCATCCCAAGCTTGAATAGTCCAAACCAAAACTAACCTAACCAACTAACTTCACCACATCACCTAGACCCTCATGGGGTCTTTATTGCATTATTTTCCTGGCTAGGATTAGTACAAGCCAAAATTTAAGTAAACACTAGCCTTTGTCCTAGAAGAATAGCCTATGTCCTAGGTGCTCCTACACCATTCTCCCCTAAACAAAAGATATCAAGTCCCATTGGAAGGAATAAAGTTAGGATCAATGACCAACTTTTGAAACTCTATCTTAGAGACCAATGTAGCCTCTTAATATTCCTTTCCCTACCATTTGATGAGATATTTTATGTATATTTTGTGCCTTATCTTCTTAGCAATCTGGAAGCTTAAGATCTTCTCTGCCTATGGTCTTATTGTGACTGGAAAATTCAAAGTTTTTACATATTCTAAAACCTCAATTTTTTCATGACCTTCTACATGGATTGGTCCTTTGTAAGGCACCGAATCTGCAACATTAAACACTGGATAGAGTCCTATATTTGTAGGCAACTCCACCTTACAATCATTGTTCCTGTTAGCTTGTGGTGACTGATCAAGAAAGTACTATCCAGGAAAGTACTGTACACTTTTCCTCCCAACCTTTCCAACATATTTTTGGTAATTTTTGGGCCGACATGTTGTAACTCATTCTAACCCTAAAGCAGCAAAATATTGTATAATATGGCTTAGGGTTGGTGATTTCATAATGTATGATTTTTAGTACTTGCAGTGGAATTGAGCTGTAAGGGATCATAGATTGTAATCAGGTTGTAATCACTGGATAATAATAATATTGGACTCATTGTTGGTGGACTATCCCAAGGATTGGGTGAACCACATTAAATCTTTGTGTATTGTGTTCTCTTCTATGTGGTTTATTCTTTTCTGATATTGATCATATTTGTACATAATTGTTATTTCTACCTCGTTAATCCTAACAATTCCCATACTTTTCTAGGATGGAAAAATGGCCTATTATTCTCATTTGGAGATTGTTAGGGATCCCCTTCTATAACCTTTCTTTTTTCAAGTGAACTATCACTATATCCCCAACTTGGAACTGAATATCCCTCTTTCTCTCATCAACTTTGTGCTTGGTCTTGGTGGTACTGTCCATAAGTGCTTGTTTAAATGAGTTGTGTACTTCATTAATGGACTGAAAAAAGTCTTATGTATAACCACTCCTAGTTTTTATATCTCCTAGACATGTGATCTCATGCATGCCTCTTGGATGAATCCCATAGACCACTTCAAAGGGACTTCTACCAATGGTTCTATTTGTGGTGTCATTGTAAGAAAATTCCTCTTGAGCAATGACTTAGTCCCATGTTTGACCATATTCCTTGGTAACACATATTAGGATATTACCCAAACTCCTATTAACAATCTTAGTTTATCCATCTGTATGGGGATGGTATGCAGACCCAAAAGAATGGTTGGTGCTCAGATTTTTTGACAAGTTCTTCCAAAAATGACTCATGAATTTGGAGTCTCTATCTAACACAATATTTAAAGGTAGACCATGTATCCAAACTACTTCTCTAAAAAAAAATTTAACAATATGGCATGCATCATGAGTGGTTTTACATGGTACAAAATGGGTCATTTTGTTGAATCTGTCTACAATCACAAATATATTATCAAAACCAAGTTTTATCTTGGGAAATCCTACAACAAAATCCATACTAAGACACTCCCAAGGTCTATTAGGGATTGGAAGGGGTTGATAAAACCCTACATTTGATGAAGTTCCCTTAGCTTTCTAACATAAAATACAAGTTTCTACATACCTCTTAATGTCTTGGTTCATCTTGGGCCAGTAGTAGTATCTTTGAACCAATTCTAAGGTTTTGTGAACACTGAAATACCCACTAAGTGATCCATTGTGCTTCTCTTAGATTAAGTTCTCTCTCATTGAACCTCTAAGCACACAAATTTTCCCTCCCCTAAACAAAATATCTTCTTGAAGAATGTAATTAGAATACTCACTATGGAAATTATTTTGAACCTCTTTGCATACCTTGAAAGCATCTAAGAAATCTTCATCCGCCGAGTAAAGTTCCTTGAAGCTATATATACCAATGCTCCTTTGTACTTCTTGGATTGTCAAGAGTCTTCTACTCAAAGCATCTACCACTTTCTTTTTCTTTCCTTTCTTATGATTGATTATGAATGTGTAGGCTTGGATATAGTCCACCCACTTCATATGTTTGTCTTAGCTTGTCTTGTGAGTTTAGAAGTCTTAAAACCCAATTATTTGTATATACTAAACATTATTTAGGGAGGAGTTAGTGCCTCCATTTTCTCAATTATTTAACCAATGCATACAACTCCAATTCATATGAGGAGTAATTTTTTTGCATCACTTAAATTTTCACTATGGAAGGCCACTAGTTTGTCTTCCTGACTTAGGACTGCTCCTATAGCTATATTGTTGGCATCGCATTCAACAATGAATAGTTTCTCAAAAATAGGGAGTACTAGGATTAGTTGGGTAGCTATCTTCCTCTTCAAGGTCTCAAAACCCATGTTGGCTTTCTCATTCCACTAAAGCTTAGCTTTCATACCTCCTTTTATGGTATCTTAGACTGGTGCACATATCTCAGTGAATTACCTAATGAATTTACTATAAAATTATGTCAAACCATGGAAGATCCTTACCTCCATAGCACACTTAGTTATAGGAAAATTTATGATTACATCCACCTTTCTAGTATCCTTTTTCAAGTTCCCTTGTGATACAACAAAACCAAGGTACACCATCTCTTGTTTCATAAATTTACACTTGTCAAAATTGATGATTAGCTTTTCCTCATGCAACCTATGTAACACAACTTTTAAATGCATCAAATGATTTTCCTTATTCTTTCTAAAAATTAGAACTTCATCTATGTATACCACCACCTACTTACCTATGAAGTCCTTAAACACTTCATTCATTGGCCTCATGGAGGTGCTTGGGGCATTAGACAACCCAAAGGGCATGACTAACCATTCATATAGGCCTTATCGAGTCTTGAAAGTCATTTTAAACTCATCCCCCTCCTTGATTCTTATTTGGTTGTATCCACTTTTAAGGCCAATCTTTGAAAAATACTTGGCTCCTCCTAGGCAATCCATCAAGTCTTCTATTCTTTCGATTCGGAACCTATATCTTATGGTGACTCTACTAATGGATCTAGAATATGTACAAAACCTCAAAGTGCCTCATTTATTTGGGACTAGGATAGTGGGGACTGCATAAGGACTTATAATTTTCCTTATTAGGCCTTGGTCAAGTGATTCTTGTATCTGCTTGGCAATTTCCTCATTTTGTTGTGGGGTCATTTTGTAGGCATCTTTGTTGGGAAAGGATGATCTTGGTATGAAATCTATTTGATGGCTTATGGCTCTTTTAAGTGGTATGGTGGTAGGTTGTCCATCACTAACTATCTCCTTATACTATCCCAACAACTCTTGAACTTCTATGGTTACATCTAGCTTCTTATCCACTTTTTCATCTTTAGGCTTCAACTCTAAGGAAAATCCCATTCCTTCACCTTCCTTTAGTGTTTTTAAAAACTCCTTTTCTCCCACCAAGAGTACATTAGGACCTATTTTTTTCACTTCCCCTTTTTCTAGGATTGACTGAATTCTAAATGTGACTTCATCCTTCTTGAAAGAGTATGAATTTTTGGCTCCATCATGAATGGCCTACCTATAAAATTTCTAGGGACTTCCCAATAAAATATGGAAACCATCCATGGGTAGGAAATCACACAACACTTTATCCTTATATCTCCCTATGGCGAATTCTACCCAAGCATGTTCATTCACTAGCACATGCTAACCCTTGTTCAACCAAGTGACCCTATAGGGGTTAGTGTGGGGGATCCTTTGCAAATCTAATTTGTTGACTACTTCATTAGAGACTATATTATTAGTGGATTGGGATTCAATAATGATCTTAAAAACCTTACCAAAGATCTTGAATTTTATATTGAACAGTGATCTCCTTTGGCTTGGGTCCTCTTTGACTAGCTCTTTGATGAGAGTTCTCCTAATCATGAGATTATCTCCTACCTCTGAATCTAATGATACTTCAAAAGTCTTGTTACTTGAGGATTCCTCTTGAACATAACTCACTATTTTCTCTCCACCTTGGGATGGTGAACTTTTCTAAGGACACCTATATGTAGGATGCCCATGCTGATGACAATTGTAACACTTCATGGAAGAGAAGTAAGATCATCTTCCTTGGCCACATGATCTTCTTCTACAGTTGTTTCTTTATCCTCTATCCCTTTTGTAACTACCTTTTTTGTTGATTACTTCTCCTTGTTGTTCTATGAGATTAGTCTCACCTTGGTTTATTTTCTCTAAATTTCTTCCTCCAAAGCTTCCTCTATGACCTCTTCTATCTCTCCCTCTACCTCTACCTTGATTTCTTGATTCATGATTCTTCTTGAGATTCTCTTCTACCTTGAGAGAAAGTTGATAGCATTGGTGGACTATTCTTGGGCTCAAGAGGCTTATATCCTCTTGTGTTTTCCACCTTAGGCCATTCAAATACTTAGCCACCTTTAGGATTTCTTCTTCCATCACATGTGACCTAAGACACAGTTTATGGAATTCCTTTGTATAGGCACTCACTTCAAGGTCCTTTTGCCTTAAATTTTGTCTTTTCTTATGTAGTTTCACCTCATAATAATCTGGATGGTAGGTCTCTCTAATATTTTCCACCATACCTTTCCAATTGTCAATGTGATTCTTTCCCTCTTTTACCCTCTCATCTTGAATAAACTTCCATGATGTGAAGGAATCACCCCTCATCCTTGTCTTAGCCACTCTAACTATTTGGGCTTCATTGATACCTTCACACTCAAAGTGGTTCTCCATTCCTTATATCCACTCCATGACTAATTTTTCTTCCATCTTTCCACTAAACAGTGGTGTTCCTTCCAAATACTTTCCACTCATGGTCATCAATGATCTCAAGAAAGGTTCTTCCTCTAGCATAGGGTCTAGTATAGGGACTTTTTTTCATCTTCCATCTCTTTACCCTTTTCTTCCACCTCACTAACTTTGTCCCTAACTAATTATGTCTTAGTCTCCACTACACCAAGTTTTCATTCTATCTCTACTAGCCTTTCCCTATGGAGTCTATTCTCCTCCTCCTAGTCTTCCACCTTATTTTCCAACTCTTAATTTGTCACCATCCTTGAAGAATCTACTAATTTAGGTGAATACAACATCAATTATCCTCTAGCCCAATCTTTTAGGCTCTAATACCAATCTAATAGAATTACACTAGTTTCCAAACTCTCCTATTATGACCAGCCTATGTTCCTAACTCACCAACTCCCCAATCCCTTGATCAGGGTCTCACAAGGTACTCCCTTATCTCCTAAGGACTTCTCTAAATTTCCTCAATCAAAGTAAAACTACTCTCACTCTCTAGGTGACCTATCAATGTTCAAATACACCTTCCCTTCTCATGCTCACTTCCATCTAACCAAGTGTACTCAACCTCCTAATAAAGTGTAGAATATAGCAGGGTTGTGAAGGTAGTCAAATTCATCTTCTTAACTAGTTCTTGACACATTTAGTCCATATCTATCCCTCTCTTCTTTACTGATCTCCCCAAATTATCTATCTTGGCCTTGTAGCCCTTGAGCCCCCAATTAGGTCTCCTACTCCTGGTTTTTAGGTTTTCTTATAAAATTTGCCTTAAGAAATTTCCAAAAAAATTATGGATTCTTCAATCAATTAGGAAACCCTAAGATATATTGTGGGTCTTGGGTCTCTATGCCTCCTTACAATATTTTATCCAAACTATGAGGTTTTGATGAGGGTTTTTAAGGATTCTAGGAGCTCTCTATTCACTAAAGTGAAATTATTTCCAAATGGATTGGCCAAGCCTCTATCTGTTCACCAAGTCTCTTTCTCATCTCCATACTCATCTCCAATGTCTTGGATTCAACTTACATAGTCACCTCTTCAAGTAAACTTATAAACAACCTCCTTGTTCCTAGCCATGCATTGACTGAGCTCACCTACGGAAAGGGCACAAATATAGCATAACAGATCTTTAGACCTCCTTCTTTCTGTTGGAAACTACAATTGAAAAAAAAATTGTATTTTCATTTATGTCAAACCTTAATTGGTAAGACTATTGCTACTTAGGAAAGTATTATATCTATTATATTGTTGTGAAGGATTGGGGCAAGGTTGGTAACAATAGCACCTATGGAAAGGTTGAGTTATCTTGATACTACAAAGTGTACTTGACTATTTTGTACAATGATGAGATAATGTATTGTTTATCCTAGTAAGACTAAAGACTAAACTGGTAGGCTTGACCAAGAAAAAATGGAGAAATCATGTTTAAGCCGAGTAATGTTAGTGTCAACCGAGTCATTGTATGTTGAGCAAAATTCTAGTGTCGATCAAACAACAGTAAATTACCGAGGAAGATAGTATAAGCTGAGGAAACATTTTTAGTAATGACCAAGCTTTCTACATTAAGACCAAGTAGTTGATCACAGTATTGACCGAGCATCAGCATTTTTATATTTGAAGAGAATTTAGTTTTGGAGCCGACATTGTTGAATTCTTGGATTATGTAAAATGTGTTGACTTTATTTATTGATTGTTTGAAAGCATTAAAAGCACTGTAAAATGTTTTATTGTAAATCTTTAAGAGATTTGAGATGATTCTAGAAATTTAGCTAAAGAACATGAAGTGGATAGATTCAATGAATCTAACCTAACCCTAAGATCTATGAATGATATTAAGCAGCATAAGATGAGTTAACCTAATTGAGGAAAGTATTAAGGGAATTTGAGCATTTTGGATATGCAAGGTGCATGGGTGAAAAAGAGAATGTTGGAATATTAGTAAAGTTTTATTGACTGTATAAGTAGAAAAAGGTTGAAGGAGAATTGTGGTGGTTGCTTGAAGAAAATTTCTAAGAAGATCGGAGATGGAGATGGAAAAGTTTCAAAGTCAGTAAACTAGCATTAGTGTACAGAATTAGATCTGATATTTGCAAAGTGAGTTGTATGTTTTTCAGATTAATATTGCTGCTACTTTCTAACCATTGTAACAGTCAAAATCCTTTTAACAGAGGTTAACCTAATAATCATATGTTAAATCCTTTGAACAAGGTTGCATTCTAATGGAGTGTATGTAAGTCCTATAACAAGGCTCACTTTTAACAGGGTGATTGAAATCCTTTAACGGGGTCACATCTAATAGTGTGTATTGTAACCTTTGGTAGGGTTGGCTTTTAATTGAGCTCACTTTAGAAGAGTGAAAATAATAGTAGCATGTTACAAAGTGGTTTTTCCCACATTGGGTTTCCACTATAAATCCTGGTGTTAATACTTGTGTGAATGTTTTGGTTTGAACATTTCTTTGTTTTACAAGTTAAGTTACAGCTAGGTAGTGGACTACAATGTTATATATTTCTATTACTGAATCAGTGATGACCAATTTTTTTTTGGTTATTGGATTTGATTTAAGGAAAAAAATTTAAGTTTGTCTTATACATCAGGATCTGAGAACAATTGATTCACCCCCCCTCTCTATTGTTCTAAATCATATTAACAATTTTTATTAGAGCTTTGTTTCTTATTATTAGTGTTTATAGAAATCAAGTTTAAAGGGACTTGAAGCAAATGATCAGGATGTATAAGGAGGTACTGAAGCTGAATAAGGAAAACTTCCCTGCATGGAAAAGCTTGATGAAGCTGCATTTGGCCAGAATTGGTGACTCTGAAAAGTACTACATTGAGAATGGCTATGTCTCACCTGTCGTACCTTTGACTACCATAGAAATGAGAGCTAAGCAAGAACATAATTAGGCAATTCTGGAAATTGCATCTGCCCTAAGCTATCTAGAATTTGAGGACATTAAGGATTGCACAACTGCTAAGCAGATATGGGACACTCTTGCAAGGATCTATGGTGGTGACTTAAATGTAATGAAAGAAAAGGTCGAGAGTCTTAGAGGTAAGTTTGATGAAATGAGAATGCAAGAAGGTGAGAACATTGCACAATATTGTGGTAGAATAAAAGAAGTTGGGAATGCTATTATAGGATCAAATGGGACTATTGATGATGAAACTATAATTGGGAAAGTACTAAGAACCCTGTGTCCTATATATACTATTAAGATCTCAGCTATTCAAGAATCTAGATGCAACTCTGCTAATGTGCTTACTTTGGAAAGTTTGGTTGGTAAGCTGACTACTTTTGAACTCTCTAACTATGATAATTTCACTGTTGGTAGCATTGGTAATGTTGAATCTGCTTTCAAGTCACAACTAGTTCTAAACAAGCCAAAGAAAGAAAAAGAAAGATGCATCATTGAAAGTGAAAGTGAAAGTGAAAGTGACACTTCTGAAGAAGAACTAGAAGATCTAGAAGCTCTTATGGCTAGAAGACTGAGAAGAGGAAAAGGAAAGTATAAAGTTAAACTCCCTATTATATGTTTTGCATGTAACAAAGTTGGTCATATAGCTGCTAGATGTCTTGAAAGGAAGGATAAAGATGATGAAAGAAAAAGCAAACACAAAGATAGAAGAGATGACAGAAGCTACCAAAGGAATAAGGAAAACAAAGGAAAAGGTAAGAAATCTTGTTACATTCCTGAAGAAGAAACTAACACTGATAGTGATGATTTTGAAATTGAGGTAGTCTGTGTTGTAATAAAAGATGAATCTAATGAGGATGAGAAAATTGCATTGATATCCTATGTGAACAAGAATGATAAATGGATTATTGACAGTGGTTTTTCACATCACATGACTGGTGACAAAAATAAGTTTGAGACCTTACATCATTACAGAGGTAAAAGTGTAACACTTGGTAATGATGCACCATGTCATGTTAAAGGAAAAGGTTTGATTAAACTGACTGATAAGATATCTTGTGAAAATGCATATTGGGTTGAAGGTCTTAATTATAATTTGTTAAGTGTTTCTCAGCTCAATAGAACTGGTTACCGAGTGGAATTTCATCACAAGAAATCTAAAATATTTGATGCTACTAGAGAACTAATTGGTAATGGAGATCAAACTAGAGGTAATTTGTTCTATCTTGACCTATCTAAAGAAACATGTATGATTGCACAACTTGATGATATTTGGTTATGGCATAAAAGTCTATGTCATGTTAACTTTGACAATCTGGTAGAGATAAGTAAGAAGAAAAAGGTAAGAGGTCTACCTAGATTGAAGAAACCTGAGAATGTGATGTGCAAGGAATGTCAGTTAGAAAAACTGACAAAGTCAAGTTTTAAGAGCGAATCCTTTACTTTTGAAAACATTTTAGATTTGGTTCATACTGACCTTTTTGGACCTATGGGTGTACAAAGTTACTGTGGTGCTAGATATTTTATCTTGTTTGTTGATGATCATACTAGGATGATGCATGTAATGTTTCTAAAAGAAAAATCTAAAGCTTTTCAATTCTTTAAGTGGTATTTGGCTAAGGTTGAGAAGGAGACAGGTAGGAACCTGAAATGTCTTAGATCTGACCAAGGTGGAGAATTTACATCAAATGAATTCAATCTATTTTGCAATGAAAAAGGAATTAAAAGACAAATGTCTGTACCTAGAACACCTCCATAGAATGGTATAGCAGAAAGAAGAAATAGATCTATCTTGGATTGTGCAAGGACATTGTTGATTGAAAAGAATGTGGCACAAAAATACTGGAAAGAAGCTATAAGCACTATTGTCTACACTCTTAACTAGGTACAGATCAAGAAAGGTACAAATCTGACACCCTATGAATTATGGCATGGGCATGCACTGAGTGTTAAATACTTTAGAATCTTTGGAAGTAAGTGCTATATATTAAAAGACACTAGGAATGGAAATTTTGATGCTAAGAGTGATGAAGGCATATTCCTAGGATATTCCATAAAAAGTAAAGCTTATAAGTGTTTGAACTCTAACACTAACAAAATATTGGAAAGTGTGAATGTCAAAATTGATGAGTATGCAGAAAGAAATGAAGCTAACAGCAAAAGAGAACCAGAAGATTATAGATCTTTTGTGTACATTGAGGAAGAAGAAGAGGCAAGTAACAAACTTTCACCTGATGCTAAGTCTCGGGTAAGCAATGTTGAGTGACAAATAGATGTTGTCGAGCATCAAGAAAATAGTGCTGAAAGAAAACAAGAACATGCCAAGCTACAAGAAAATAATGTCGAGTATCAAGAAGAGGTTGTCAAGCATTCAGAAGCTAAATCTAACAATCTTGTTGAGGAACCTAATGAAATAGAGGAGAGAAGAGATAAACCTATTTTAGAAAAATATGTAAGAAGACATCACAAGCCTAAATAGATAATTGGAGACAAAAATACTAGAATTCAGACTAGAAGTAAGACTAAGGATCCAACATGCCTACTATGTGAATTTGAACCCAAGTCAACTAGAGAGGCATTGGAGAATGAAGACTGGATACAAGCAATGAATGAAGAGATTGACCAGATTGAGAAAAATGATACTTGGACTCTAGTGCCGAGACCTAAAAACAAAAATGTTATAGGAACAAAGTGGGTGTTTCATAATAAGATGAATGAAAATGGTGAAATAACTAGGAACAAAGCTAGGCTGGTATGCAAAGGCTACGCACAAGAAGAAGGAATAGATTATGGGGAGACATTTTCCCTTGTAGCTAGATTAGAAGGAGTAAGAACTCTACTTGCATATGCTACTTATAAAGATTTCAAGGTATATCAAATGGATGTCAAGTCTGCATTTTTAAATGGTATACTAAAAGAAGAAGTTTACATAGAACAGCCAGAAGGTTTTATTGATCCAACCAGAAGACACATGGTGTGCAAATTCAATAAAGCACTATATGGATTGAAACAAGCTCCCAGAGCATGGTATGAGAGGTTGCACAACTACCTGATATAGATTGAATTTTCAAGAACAAATAACACAAGCAATTTGTATATGAAAGATGAAGAAGGTAAAGGTATCATGTTGGAAAAAAAATTTGTGGATGATATTATTTTTGGTGGACAAGATGCATTGTGTAAAATATTTTCAAATGAAATGCAAACTAAATTTGAAATGAGTATGTTTGGTGAGATCAAATTCTTTGTTGGTTTACAAGTATATCAGATGAAGCAAGGAATTTTCATTACACAGTCTAAGTATGTTAATGAAATATTGAAAACTTTTGGGATGGAAGATGCTAGACCGGTGAGTACTCCTATGGCTACTAGACAAAAGTTATATAAGAATGATGATGCTGCAGAAGTGAATCAGACTTTGTACAGATCCATGATTAGAAAATTGTAGTATGTTGTACATAGTATACCAGATATTGCACTAGCTATTGGGATTGTGGCAAGATTCTCTACCAATCCTAAGGAAACACACATGATGGTTGTGAAAAGAATTATGAGATACTTGAAAGGAAGTGCTAACTGTGGTCTATATTATAAGAAGGATGAAAAATTTGAACTCAAAGTTTATACAGATGTTG
The DNA here is from genome assembly GCA_027943335.1 of Chamaecyparis obtusa. NCBI lineage: Eukaryota > Viridiplantae > Streptophyta > Pinopsida > Cupressales > Cupressaceae > Chamaecyparis > Chamaecyparis obtusa. The sequence goes on from BSBK01003450.1 coordinate 1,419,714, forward strand.
ATTGGGTAGGAAATGTAGATGATAGAAAGAGTACTAATGGTGGAGCTTTCTTTCTTGGATAGAGATTAGTCTCCTGGATGAGAAAGAAACAAAATTGCATTTCCCAATCTACTGTCGAGGCCGAGTATGTTGCTGCTACAGTAAACTGTTCAAATTTGGTATGGATAAAACAATTGTTGATAGGTATGAAAGAAGAAATCACTAAACCTATTGTTATTTTCTGTGACAACACAAGTGCTATCAATATTTCTAAGAATCCAGTGATGCACACTAAGACCAAGCACATAGCAATCAAGTATCACTACTTGAGAGAATTAGTACAAGAAAAAGAAGTTTGAATGGAATATGTGAATACAAAAGAACAATTACCAGACATATTCACTAAAGCTTTACCCAGAGAAGCTCATGAGTATTTGAGAAGTCAATTAGGGGTCCTTTCCCTAACTAAGGCTGCCTAGTCAAGCTAGGAGCACTGCATCAAATATGCTACTGCAAAATATTTGAAAAATTGATGCAGAAGATGGTCACACTTTAGGGCTGGCCTAGAGTTGTGCAAAGGAGCAAAGACAAGGAATTAGTCATAAGCAAGATGACAGAGGGAGAATCACTGAGCTGCACAAACATTATCTACATCTGATGGATGTATGTTTTAGTTGTTGCTTGGGCATTTTTGTCAAAGAGGGAGATGAACTGTTATGATAAAACATGACACTGAAAAGTAAGGGTGATGAATTGAAATGAAGGATCAGGATAGAGGGAGATCTGAATATTTCAGATGGTCACAAAAGTGAGGCTTATAGGATTCTGAATCAGAATGAAGCTAAGGATATTATAAATAATTCTTTGATGAACAGATAAGTTTTTGGATTGGTTGGTAATCCATGTGTTATTCAGGTGATATCATATGGCGTTGCCATCAATGCCAAAGAGGGAGATTGTTGGAAACTGCAATTGAAATAATTGTTGTATTGTCATTGATGTCAAACCTTAATTGGTAAGACTGTTGCTACTTAGGAAAGTACTATATCTATTGTATTGTTGTTAAGGATTGGGGCAAGGTTGGTAACAATAGCACCTATTGAGTTATCTTGATACTACAAAGTGTACTTGACTATGTTGTACAATGATGAGATAATGTATTGTTTATCCTAGTAACACTAAAGACTAAACTAGTAGGCTTGACCAAGTAAAAATAGAGAAATCATGTTTAAGCCAAGTAATGTTTGTGTCGACTGAGTCAGTGTATGCCAAGCAAAATTCTAGTGTCGATCGAACAATAGTAAATTGCCAAGGAAGATAGTATAAGCCGAGGAAACATTTTTAGTAATGACTGAGCTTTCTACATGAAGATCGAGTAGTTGATCACAGTATTGACCGAGCATCAGCATTTTTATATTTGAAGAGAATTTATTTTTGGAGCCGACATTGTTGAATTCTTGGATTATGTAAAACATGTTGACTTTATTTATTGATTGTTTGAAAGCATTAAATGCACTGCAAAATGTTTTATTGTAAATTTTTAAGATATTTGAGATGATTCTAGAAATGTAGCCAAAGAACATGAAGTAGGTAGATTCAATGAATCTAACCTAACCCTAAGATCTACGAATGAGATTGAGCGGCATAAGATGAGTTAACCTAATTGAGGAAAGTATTAAGGGAACCTGAGCATTTTGGATATGCAAGATGCATGGGTGAGAAAGAGAATGTTGGAAGATCAGTAAAGTTTTATTGACTGTATAAGTAGAAAAAGGTTGAAGGAGAATTGTGGTGGTTTCTTGAAGAAAAGTTATGACATATCAGAGATGGAGATGGAAAAGTTTCAAAGTCAGTAAACCAGCATTAGTGTACAGAATCAAATCTAATATTTGCAAAGTGAGTTATATGTTTTTCAGATAAATATTGCTGCTACTTTCTAACCATTGTAATAGTCAAAATCCTTTTAACAGAGGTTGACCTAATAGTCATATGTTAAATCCTTTGAACAAGGTTGCATTCTAATGGAGTGTATGTAAGTCCTATAACAAGGCTCACTTTTAACAGGGTGATTGAAATCCTTTAACCGGGTCACACCTAACAATGTGTATTGTAACCTTTGATAGGGTTGGCTTTTAACCAAGCTCACTTCAGAAGAGTGAAAATAATAGTAGCATGTTACAAAGTGGTTTTTCCCACATTGGGTTTCCACTATAAATCATGGTGTTAATACTTGTGTGAATGTTTTGGTTTGAACATTTCTTTGTTTTACAAGTTAAGTTACAGCTGAGTAGTGGATTGCAATGTTATATGTTTCTATTACTGAATCAATGATGACCGAGTTTCTTTTGGTTATTGGATCTAATTTAAGGAAAAGTTTTTAAGTTTGTCTTATACATCAGGACCTGAGAAAAACTGATTCACCCCCTGTCTCTATTTTTCTAAATCATATTAACACTTTCTTATGTATATTTTACATTGAATCCACTTCCATTTCCCCAAAGGCCTTGATGAACACACGATGGGATTTTATGGGGGAGCCATGTTTGTGATTGTTCCTATGTACATGCCAGTGAACTAGCAGGAACAAAACAAGAAACAAAGAACTTAAAAACTAATTAAAAATACACACTCATATACATAAATGAAGTAAAATTGTTTAAACTACCAAATTTCATCAACAAAGATAATAATCTTATCCATAAGATCCTATTCATGCAAAGAAATGATAAACTATGCCTTAATTATCTGTGACAATGATTGATTGCTTATGCTACTAATTACAAAACTTGTCCACCCTTGGGATTTGAGATTTTTGGGGTTTAAATAGTATTTTTCCTATGTGTGTGGGTGTTTATGACCTCCCTTAGAACTAATTAAATTATTGGGTATCTTTAGGACAAAAATTTTCATGTAACTTTGCAAAGTTGCAAAAGTTGTCATTACAACTTTTTAGAAACTTTTTCTTTCTTGCTTTCCTTCACTCCTAAAACACTTCAAACTTCCTAAGATGCTATAAATGTGTGCTAAAATGTTGACACACTTCTATGAGTCATTATATCCAAGATTTCTCAAGAATGAGGTCTTAAATGGTGACTCATAGCTCTCTATTCATGGAGTGCAAGGGTTTATAATGGAGGGCCTCAGTTTAGACCTAGTTTGTGCCCATGCAAGTACACCACAAAATGAGAGATTCAAAGAGGAAAAGCAAGAGTTCTAGTCTCCATGATCATACAATATGCATGCAAATGAAAATGGAAGCTATTCTATATGCTAACAATTCATGAAAGCAAAATAATCTATGAAAGGAAATATGCATGCAAGATTATTCTATGAAATGAATATGAATCTAATCTAACATGAAAGTGCAAGAGTAATCTAAATGGATTTCCATGGAGGCATGAGAGAAGAAGACAAGAAAAGAGAAGTTGCAATGCTCAAGCTCAAGTGCTCATATTCTCCTCCAAAATCGCTCTCCAAACATGCAGCATAACAATAGCATAAAATCTTGATTTCTAAATGAGAAGGAGAGGATTCCTTATAAAAGATTTAGAAATGAATGGACAGTCAAGATTAAGAGGCAAAAATAAATGAGCAATGGTGGAGATTAAATCTTGGTTGATCCATGTGCTCAAGATTCTCAAGAGGCAAAATCAATAGGCATGATTAAGAGGCAAAATAATGAGTGGTTGAGATAAAGAGGCAAAAACCTTTTTCAAAAATTCAAAAGATTCTATCTCATTGGAAAGTGCACTTTTCTTTTTATTTTTATTTTACTATTTTTAGCAAAGTGATTTCTATTATTTAATTAAAAGATTTTTTATTTATTTAAAAAGGTATTTTTATTTAATTAAAATGGAGCATGTTATTTTAATTAAATGACACTTAGGATTGTACACACTAAAATGTGCACTTCTCTAAGTCATTACTTTCAAGAGAATCCATGAATGGGAAACCTTAAGAAAGCGACCTAAAGCTCCCTAGGCATGGAGTCACAAGGATATTAGGAATGCTCTCAGCTAGAGCTATTAAGCCTATAACCTTGCTAGTAAACCACACAATGGGAGATTTAATGAGACAAGGGAAAGAATTCCAATATCCTCAATAATCAAGATGGAAATGCAATGAAACTATGCTAAGAATGAAGATGCAAGCTAAGCTATGGAAATGAAAGTACTACAAGCCTTGCTAATTAAGCTATGTGAGCTAATCTAGAGCATAAAGCAAACTAAGCTAGATATCATGAAGCTTAAGCTAAGAATGGAAGAATGGAAGCTAATTGCATGAAGATTTACAAAGCCCCAAAGTCTCCAAAAAATTCTACAGCGTAGATTAGTATGCAAAGTTGAGATCCTAGAATGAGAAGAGAGCTCTTCTTTTATAGGAAATGAGAATCAACGGACAATGGAGATTAAGAGGCAAAAGATTTGATCAAGGGTGGAGCTTGAAATAGGAGAAATCCATGTGCACAAGTCTTCTCCAATGAGAAAATAAGAGTTGACTTTTGTCCCATATAAGACAAAAAGGCCTTTTCTTCTTTTTATAAAATAAGAATAATACTTTATTTGTGCAGCTTAGGATAAGAAGAAAAGTGGGGGTTTTTTATTTAATAAAATGGGAGGAAATTCCTTTTAATTAGATAAAGACTTAGGATAAAATGGTTAGCCCGTAGAAAATAATCAAATAAATGATAGAAATAGGATTTGATCAAGGAAATTGATTTTATTGAAAACATTAATTTTTGAAAATATTGATTCAGAGATTTGATAAATTGCAAGAATGGGGGCCCAAAGTCTAGGCAACCATTTTAGGGTGCATACATTTGCCCCTCTTTGATTAATGGGAGATCAATTTGAGATCACATGCAGTCAAAGAATAGAATTGAAGTGTGAGATCGATTTGGGATCACAAAACAATCCAGACATGTGTTCGATGGATGGGAATATATTGGGACAAAGATAAGCTGATTGAAAAAGACAAGGCCAACACCCCCGTAAATAGGTGATTGTCAAGTCTAAAATAAGAGATAAGAATCTCAAGATTTGTTGATAAGATGAATCAAGGATTGAAGTTTGATAGGTACTGCCCCCCTCGAGATTGGAATTGAAATCAAGTAAAGGAGAAATAGTAAATTGATAAATCTGATCAAATCACTAGAAATCATAATCGAAGGTGAAAGATGCTAGCATAACCATCAAGCAGTGAAGACACGCCCCAGTTTGACTAGGTTTGAGAAATATATAGGATAAAAATGAAGTCAAACCTCAGAGAGATGAAGTGAATGAAAATTAATGGAAGACTAGAAGGTTGAAAGAGATGGGGGATGAAGAAATGAATATGACCCTATGAAGATCGAAGGATCAGGCCTCAAATGGTCAGCCAACTATGTAGAAGAAGGATAAATTTTGAAATGCAAATTTGACTATCAAGATGAACTCAAATTTAAAATTTGATCCCAAAAATGGTTCCAAGACATTGACATTAGCCAGGGGTGCAATTTTCATGAAATTCTGAGATGTTTTGAAATTTGGTCAAAAAAGTCAAAATACTATAAAAGGGGGTAAAAAGGTCATTTTCAAATTCATTTATCTTATTACAATTTTGAGAACTTTGAGAGCTCAAAGAGAGAAAATGGCCCAACAAGTAGTGATTTCGATACACAAACATCGATTCGAGTGCGCCCAATTAAGTTTTCAGAAAAACTCTCCCTTTTGAGTCATTTATGAGCATTTATTGCATTTAAACACATGTTTTTAATGTTTTTGAAATATTTCAAATTTCACTCATGCGAAAGTTCATACGATACTTATAAAGTATTGCACCCTTTTGATACTATTTATCATGTGATAGTTTGCGGGTCCACAAAGTATCACATAGGTATTTTGTCCAGTATCGCATGATACCAGATGAAATATCACATGATCTTGTGTGAGCTATCGTAGAGCAAAATAGTATCGCACTGCTTTTAAAGAAAGTATCTCATGATACTTTAGCAAAAAATAGTATCGCACTAGTGGAAAAATATGACATGGGTCTAAACAATGTTTGCATTTAAGATTTTTTGTACTGATTTTATACATCCATCATGATATGTTCTGACATTTGGTTTGGGGTTATGGCTTATAGGAGAACTTTCCAGCACTGATTATCAGAGCACCGAGAGTGACCGGGTTACACTATGTCTGAGATCTTGATGATCTAGGATGGGCAGATTTGGGGGATATGGGTTTTGGGTACTTGTTGCAGATGCCCCATATTCGGGTAGATCATAGGCTACTAATAGTGTTGGCTAAGAGGTGGCATAGTGAGCACAACACCTTTCACTTATCGATTGGAGAGGCCATGATTACCTTAGAGGATGTCTATCAAATCCTTCGAGTGCCTAGCCATAGAGATCCAGTGAGTATAATCATGTTTATAGATATTCATAGATGCAAAGTTTCCATATGATAGAAACTAACATGATTTTCTATTGGCATAGGTATACTATGATTAGGATCCGACCGAGAGATGATAGGTCATCCAGGACATGTTCTAAGATGTCACTATTATTGATAGACACCTCATTTGGGACTGACTGATGGAGGAGTTTGGTCAGGATATTCCAGTTCCATGCATAGTGTGCTCTATAGTAGCACAGACACTGATCATAGACAGGAGCCAGAGAAGGTTCCCATTGGGCTAGGGTAGGTTAGTTGTAGACCTGATAGCACACCCATGATGGATGGCATGGGGCCCAGCCATCCTAGCTGACATGTACCATGAGCTCCATGAGATTATCTATAGGGAGAGCAGGACATGGGCATGCATTGTGGTCTTAGCACAAGTATGGGTGTGGGAGCACATCATTGTTGTGTGCCCACATGTGTAGCCTAGGGAGCAAAGATGACCCTATATCTATAAGTACATAGGGTTCATTAGCCAGCCATATAGCAAAGATGTGACATATTATAGGAGGCTTCTGGATGAGCTCACATCATTTCAATGGAGACCATATAGGACCTATGAGCTATGGAGTGATTGAGAGCAAGAGCTGGGATACATGCTATGCAACTAGCCACTAGTAGGTTGGCACTCTGAGATAGTTGAGCACTTCATGATCACTCAGGTTTGGAGATAGTTTGGGTGGTAGCAAAGGGTGCCCACAGAGACCACTACATACACCCATGCTAGGGATGAGGAGGGATAGGGATGGATGCTTATGCTGGACTACTAGTAGGCAGTATTAGACACCATAGGGATACGGAAGGAGCCATGGGACTATATCCCAAATATGGTGGATGTAGGTGTAGATGTAGCCTACAGGGCAGAGCGGTGGAGGTTTCCATTCCCATAGTTTACAATTCCTGATGCATAGCTGGTGGCATACGGTGGTGATGGGGATGATGATGGGGGAGATGGGGGAGATGGAGGGAGGGTGAGGGAGATAGGGGATGGATCCAAATCTAGTGGCCAGAGATGGTCAAAAAGATAGGTGTTAGATGATGAGGGAGATGATGTGGTGAGATTAGTTCACCGACGGGTAGATGCTAGGCAGGATTAGCCTACAGGGGGAGGAGGGGAGGATTTTAGGGCTTGGATACAATTTTTGGAGACTGAGATCCAGTAGCTGAGGATTACTATTGTTGTGAGAGATTAGTAGCTAATGGATCTGAGAGCCAAGATAGATCAGTGAGAGAGGGCAGCATAGGCTGACACTGCAGAGATTCAGAGAGAGGTAGAATGAGCAGCCTATTACCATGGATTATACATATAGGCCATACCTGAGGGAGAGAGAGTGCCACTCTACTCTGAGAGGGATAGGAGATCTAACATGGTACCATACAGAGCAATAGAACTACCTCCAGCACCACCAACTCCACATGATGGTGTAAGTCAAACTTAGGTCTAGGGTGATTAGATGTATAGAGACATATCCTAGGATATTATCTAGATTTTGGATCCCACATTGTATTTTGTATCATGACATTCATCATATATATATGAGATTTACTAGATTTTTGATATATCTTGTGTATTTGTCACACTTGTGATGGATGTTTTAGTTTTATATTGTCTTGTGATATTGCTCAAAATGTATGATATATGCTTATGTATGCTCATGTATAATCTCTCTCATAGATGTATGTTTAGTTCTCATGTTTATGATGTAGACTCATGTTTCTGAAAATGATCTCTTTATGATATAGACATGATGATAAGATTAACCCCTTGTGATGACAGGAATAGGATGTGATGTGAAAGACAAGGAGTGAAATACATGATTGAGAAAAAGTGAAAGGTGAGCGTAGTTGACCAACAAATCCATGAAAGATGAAAGGAGAGCTCTCTCCATATGCAAGATGAAAAAATAATCTAACATGAACCTAAGAATGCAAGCTACTATAAAAATTGGTTTACTTGCAAGGTCACAAAGCCATTAGACTCTAATAATGATCATCGAGTGTTATTGGTAGCATCACAAGATCATACAATACACACTAGTATAACTATGTGAATCTGAATATGATCTATATCAGATAGGTATGTTGGAATCTCACCTAGGCATCAAAGACATATAGTTCAAGATGACTAGTGTAGTGAGATTTCCTAAGTTTATTATGGTAAGATTATACTTGCATTGAGACACAAGGAAAGTCAAGATGGCTATAAGTATGTACTTGCAAAAAATACTCAAGGATAATACCTTGTAGATCCTAGGGTCAAGTGGAACAAGCATGAATGCTTCATGATAGTTAGGACCAATAAAATATACCCATAAATAGAAAAAGCAATAAAACATGTCCTTATGCAACTAGTCTTCTAGCTCGGCATCATTGAAAACTATTAGGGAGAGAACACTCATCAAATAAATCATCATAGATAGCACACAAAGAAATAAAGTCAAACAAGTCTTATTGAGTCAAGTGTTTAAGTGCATGTGTGTAGGTCATAGAATCAAACTTTGAGTATCGCATCTGCCAATGGAAAATATCATATCATGATAGACTACAGGTAAGATATCTAATAAGTGTTCAGAAACACTTCACGCTAGGGTAGTGTTGAAAAACATAGTTGGGGTGGTGTTGAAAAACACCATTTGTAAGATGTCCTAAAGACCAACGCATCCTAGAGATCAAAGCTAACATAGTTATGTCCCTTAGAAAAAGACAAAGACCAATTCCAAACCAAGGAAACAAGGACAAGGCGTGATGGAGAGAAGCTAAGTGTTAAGGATGCATGCTAAGAAATAAGGGTGCAAAGGCCTCAAGTAGTTCTTATTTCCAGGTTTTCACCGAGGCACTTTTTTCTATTTTTTTGAATTTTTTTATTTTTTTGGTGAGACATCAAAGTGCCTATCGCTAGGTTTTCACTAGGATGCTCTTTTTTCAAGACTTTATATGCTTTTTAGGATTTTTTTAGCATCATATATGAAATTTTTTTGGAATTTTCTCAGGATCAATAAATATATACAAAGGATGCCCCCAGACAGAACAGGCATCATGGATAGAACTTCTTCAGGTGCAAGACATTGATAGGCTCAGGGAGCTGTCCTCCATCCTTGATAGATAACAAGTAAGCACTTGTCCCAAAATCAGCAGTAATGATGTATGATCCAAGCCAATTAGGTTTGAATTTGCCCTTTTGTTCTCTATGTTGTTGGTTCTTAGGGTTTTCTCATAGGACAAGATCTCCCACTTGAAATTCTCTAGGGAGAACCTTTTTGTTGAATGCTTTAGACATACACTTTTGGTAAACCCTCATGTGATCAAATGATGCTTTTCATTTCTCATCAAGAAGCTCTAACTCTTGTAGTCTCATGGTGTGATAGTTTTCATCTGTAACTAGACCTTTGAGAGAGACTCAAAGTGAAGGAATCTCAACCTCTAAAGGTAACACTACTTCAACACCATAAGTAAGGGCAAAAGTAGTAGCCCCTGTTGGAGTATGAATACTCATTCTATAGGCCCATAAGGCTGGATTTATCTATAGATGCCAATCTCTACCATTCTTGTGAACTGTTCTATGGAGAATTTTGAGAATGGTTTTATTTGAAGCCTTTTCTTGTCCATTTCCTTGTGGGAAGTAAATGGAGGACCAATGTTGTTTTATCTTGAAATTCTTGCAGAGTTTCTTTAGGTCCTTATTCTTGAACTAACCTCCATCGTCAATGATTATCTCAGAAGGCACACCATACTGATAGATGATATGGTTTAAAATGAATAGAGAAACTATCTTTCCTGAGGTAACAAAAAGTGGGACAGCTTCTACCCATTTAGTGAAGTAGTCAGTAGTAGTGATGATGAATTTGTGTCCACCTGATGAGTTGGGATGAATCTTCCCAACAAGATCAAAGGCCTAGCGCTGAAATAGCCAATGAGAAATAGAAGGAATAAGCTCCCTACTTGGAGCATGTATCAGGTTACCATGTTTTTGACACTTTTCATAGGACTTTGCAAAAGCTACTGCATCTATCTGCATGGTAGGCCAATAGTACCCCACCCTAAGCAACCTTCGAGCCATAGCAAGACCATTGGAATGTCCACCACATATGCCCTCATGAATGTCAACTAGCGCTTGATGGGATTCCTTCTTTTCTAAGCACCTAAGAAGTCTCCCATCTAGACCCCTCCTATACAAATCTCCAGAGATAAGGTTATGGCGAGAGGCATTTCAGGTTAAGTTTCTTCATTCAGAATAGTTGAAGGTTTTAGGAATAATTCCATCATGGAGATATGATTAAATGGCACCATATTGGGATGAGTCATGACCGACAAGGGTACAGATGACATGGCTTTCTTGAGAGTCATAAATGGAATAGTGTAGCTCTTCCACCAGGAATTCAAATCTGGACTCATGTTGTTCTAGCTAAAGAAGTGGTGCAAGTGTGGCCATAGCATCAGCTACTTTATTTTCTGCTCTAGGGATTTGCTAAAATGTGAGGAATGTGAAATACCGTCTCAATGAATCAACCATTTTCTTATAAGGTACCAGTTTGTCATCTTTGGTTTGATATTCTTCATTAACCCAGTTGATTATCAGTAGCGAATCCCCATAGATATGTAGTTCTATGATTCTCCACTCTATAGCCATTTTAAGCCCATTGGTTAATGCTTCATATTCAGCAATGTTATTTGTACATGGGAATAGTAGCTTGTAAGATTTTGGAATCGTGTACCCATGAGGAGAAACACACAACACTCCAGCTCCTAAACCATTTTGCATGAAATAACCATCAAAGAACATCTTTCATGTTCTCTCACTCATGTACATTATGTCCTCATCTGGAAAAGTAACTTGAAGAGGCACCTTACCTTGAATTGGGAAATTAGCCAATTGATCAGCTATAGCTTGTCCTTTTATTGCTTTATGCTCAACATACTCTATGTCAAATTCTAAAAGAATCATTATCCATTAAGCAAGTCTACCCATGAGAGTAGCCTTACTGAGAAAGTATTTGAGAGGATCAATCTTTTCTATGAGGTGTATTGTATGTGCAACCATGTAATGTTGCAACTTTTGGGAAGCAAACACCACTACAAGGCAAGATTTTTAAATACTAGTGTAATTGACCTCATATGATATGAGAGTATGACTGATGTAATATATAGCTCTTTCTTTCCCAATATCATCAAGTTGAGCCAATAATGTCCTCAGGGAAGATTATATTGCTAAAACATACAATATGAGTGGTTTTCCTGGGGTAGGAGGAATTAAAATAGGAGGATTGGCCAAGTACTCTTTGATTTGTTCCATGCTCTTTTGGAAATCCTCATTCCAGACACATTTAACCCCTTTGTGCAATGTCTTATTAAAGGGTTGAGCTTTATTAGATAGCTATGAAATGAACCTCCTTATAGATTGAAGGCATCCCTAAAGATTCCTCATTTAGCTAATGTTTTTGGGAGGTTGCATATCCAAGATTGTTTGAACTTTCTCTAGGTCCACCTCTATTTCTTTGCCTAAAATGATAAATCCTAGAAGTTTTCCAGAGGTAACCCCAAATGCACACTTTTTTGGATTTAATCTTAGTTGAAACTACTCCATGTGATCTAAAATGACTTCTAAATCACCTAAGTGTGTATCCCTTTTTTTAGATTTTTCCAAGGTGTCATCCACATTATATTCCATATTCTTATGCATCATGTCATGAAAGATTGTTATCATAGCTCTTTAGTATGTAGCTCCTACATTTTTTAATCCAAATGGAATTAACATTCTAGCAATAAGTACCCCATGCGTAAGTGAATGCAGTCTTTTCCTGATCCTCAGAAGCTATCTTGATTTGATTATACCCAGAAAAACCATCCATTAAAGAATATATCTCATAGCTCGCAGTCATGTCCACTATCATGTCTATGTTAGGAAGTGGAAAATCATCCTTTGGGCAAGCTCTATTAATATCTCTAAAGTCTATGTAGATGTGAATGGATTTGTCATGTTTTGAAACTAGTACAATATTGGATATCCATTTGGCATAATCAATGGCTCTTATGAATCCTGCATTGAGGAGTTTCTCTAGTTCAACTTTGATGAGAAGAGCTATGTGAGGATGCATTTTTCTTAACTTTTTTTTGACTTTTTTTATACCTGGAGCTATGGAATAGTGATGCATAATGAGATTAGTGTCCAATCCTAGCATGTCTGAATATTTCCAAGAAAAATTAATCTTCTTTCTTTGTAGGAACTTGGTATATGCTTCTTTTTCTTGTGTTGATAGTGATTGAGCCAATTGCACTATTTGTGGAGCCTCCTTAGTACCCAAATTAACTGATTGAGTTGGCTCAACACGCACTGAAGACTTGTCCTAAAATTAACTTGGGAGATGATCAAGTACCTCATCCTTAGGTGCCTCAGAGAGGTTTTCACCCTTGGATACGTCATTTATTTTTACTATTTTTAGTTCTAACACCACCACAAAGTGGTTTTCACCATCAAAACTCTTTTTCTTTTTTTCTTTTCTTTTTATTTTTTGACTAAGGTACTTGATATCTGGGTCTATCATTCTCATAGCTGGTTCGCTAGTGGAAGAGACTATAGGTTCAATTGTGTTTAGGTAGCAATTTATCTCATAGTCATTGTGAAAGGTTAAGAGCTCAGGCTATTGGTATCTTTGAGTCTAATCAATGAGATGAGGATTAGCAAGGGGTAGGTCAATAACGCATTCAATATTGTGGATATGGATGGTGTCATCTCTGGTGACCGCAGAGTCAGAGTCTATCAGATATCCTTCTAAGTTACCCAAATTAGGATTAGTCCTATTAAGCGAAGAATCATCCACTAAAGCAACACGTGAGTTCCAATCCTCTAATCCTACATGTGACTCATTAGCTACCTCAAGTTGAGAACTATAAGTATGGACAACATCAACGTCCATGTCAATTGTAGAAGAGTCAGAGAGAGACTCCCATTCATATTCATGTGAGTCTGTATCTGACTCCTAACTGGGGTGCTTACACCATACATGCTTGTGACGTCTTGATGTGGAAGCTTTAACATCATCAAGGGTGACATTTCTCTCCATCAAATGAACAATATTCTTACATTGGCATTCTTTGATGGGATCTTCTATTTTTGACTCTTCCTGTTCTGGTCTTGCAATTGTTACATGAGAAACTGGAGTATCTGAATCTCCCCAAAGCAGATTTGTGGAAGGGACCCAATCTTCACACATGTCCCACTGATTTTTCATGTTGGGTATGTAGTTTGATTCATCATTACTATCCATCATAGCAAGGATAGGAGTAGTTTTCTTGTTACTATTCTCAAAACCTAGACCAGCCATCTTCTTAGAATTGCATCCAAAAAGAGCATGGTTGAGAGGCTCAACTCTAGCATCTAGTATGTGGCTAAGAGGACCATGTCTTGGGTAACCCATATTTTTGACCAACGTATACCCTCTTCCATAACCCTTAGCAGAGGGAGAGAAGTTCTAATTGTGCATGTATTTTTCTTCTCTATAGATCCGGTCTTTGACAGCCACTTCTTCTTTTTCATCCTGTATAGGCACCAAGGATTCTACAAATGTGTCGAATAAGGTCATGGCTGAGGATGAGGATTTCATCTCTTATGAGGGCCTACCATAAGACCTAGGTGAAATTTCCATCTTTGCAAAGGAGCCAAGTTGATACCCCCCATACCAAGGTCTATTGATTTAAACTTATCCTTGCACTGCTCTACAGTTGCATTGAAATCCTCTACTTCTCTATTAAGGGGAACATGGGTCCCTACTAAAATGGAGTTGATAGACAATGTGCTATCCCTAGGTATACAAATTTCTACTCCATTATAGGGGAACTTAACACACTGGTGGTAGGTGGATGGCACTGCTTACATCTCATGGATCCACGGCCTACCAAGTAAAATGTTGTATGCAAGAGGACCAACATCAATGATTTGAAACAAAATGTCCTTTTCAATAGGACCAATCCTGATAGGAAGGACGGCCAACCCCTTATAACTCCTCTCTGCCTCATCATAGGCTTTTATCATTATTTTCTTTCTAGAATATATGACCTCTTCTAAGTAACCCAATGTTTTCAACAGACTTAAAGAAAAAATATTGAGCCCTACACCCCCATCAATTAGCACATGCTTGACATGGGTTTTATTAATCATAACTTCAATGTGAAGGGAAAGATTATGTGGATGGCTCAAGGCTTTGTCATCATTTTCTGAGAAAGTGAGGTAATGTGGGCTAGCAATGTGATTGACCATGTTTTGGAATTGGTCTACATCTATGTTGGTAGGAACATTTGTTGTGCACAAGGCATCCTCAAGGATTTATTTATGTCTTGGGGACAATTCTAGAAGTTCAAAGATTGAGATTTGAGCTAGGGTTCTCTGTAATTGGTCAACAAGATTATAGCTCATTTCAAGGTTCACTACTAATTTTTTGGTGACATTCTTGGATGCCACTTGCTTTGGTTTGTTGGACTGGTTGGAACTAGGACCTCTAATAACCATAGGACCTTGGTTTTGACTTTTGGTAACAGCGTTAAGAGCTTGGGATGACCTTTGAGAGCGAGGACCCCTTAGTACTAGTCATCAAATATAGGAGGAGAGCCCACATCATAACCGTAAGGATCTTTGTTTCCTATCATGTTGACATTTTCCTCCACAACCTCAAGCATATTGACCACATTTTTTGCACCTATGTAGGTGTAATTGATTTCGGCCTTACCATTTTTTGGTTTAGAGGTTTCCCCCTTTTCATATTTAGGAAAAGGCTCCTTGAAAGCTTTGTGATCAGCATTAGTGTTTAGACCAGTCACCTTAAGCTTTCAACTCTCAATAAGGTCCTGGATAATATGCTTTAGTTGCCAACAATGTTCGATGTCATGTCCAATACCATTGTGGAACTTGTAGAAAGCCTTCACATCCCACCAATGTGGTTTGACATCAGGAATATGGTGCTTTGTTGGATCTTGGGGATGTGCAAGATTATTATCAATGAGCATTTTGAAAACATCTTCATAAGAATCACCAAGTTTTGAGAATTGATGCCTCTCTCTCTTAGGCTTCTCTGGGTACCTTGGTTTATGCTCTTGTTGGTTGGATCTATTGAGCTTCATTGCTTGAATAGCACTTGATAAATGGAGGACTCCTTGATCCTTGGGTTGGGAAGAGTCCATAACTCTATCATTAACCACTTTCTTATTCTTATTCTAGTGTTGGTTTTTCCCTTTGTCCTTATTAGCATTGTTTTTTTTTACCATTATTGTTGTTCTTGTTTTTATTGGTCAAAATTCCTTGTTCTTTCAAAACATCCTCAATTCTGCATGCGGTTTTGACCATGGTGTCAAAAGAATCAAAGACCATCTTCCTAACCTCATACCGCATCTCAGGAACTAAGTTGCTAATAAGAATGTCAATTTTCTCCTTTTCAGGAATGGTTCTAGAATAATGAGAACATTAGCATCTCCATCTTTGTAGGAAAACAACAAATGACTCCCCTTGATTCTATTTCAAATTGCACAGGTCCAACATAGTGACTGATCTTGACAAGTTATATGCAAAATGTTGAACAAATATGTGGACAAGTTCTTTGAAAGTTTTGACAGGGGCAATTATGTTGGTAAACCACTCCATCACTTGACCTTTTAGACTCTTGGGAAACAACCTCATTAGATAGGAGTCATCTTGGTGGAATTCAAATCTCATGATGTAAAATTGGTGCACGTGGTCATGTGGATACCCATTACCATCATATTTATCATATTGGGGGATCTCCACTTTTCTAGGAAAATCCTTCATACTTACACTCTATTCAAAAGGGTTTGGACAAATAGAGTCAAGTAAAAAGGAGCTCTTTGGTGCCAATAATTTTTCCATCATATGCTTGAGTTGTTTAATCTCCTCCTCTTGGGATGGACCTTGTTTCTTGATCTTTCTATCCATGTCAAAGTTGTAAGGAGCCCTGGCACCTTTGTTGATCAAGCTCTCTAGGAACTTACCCTTGTTTTGAGCTAGATACCTCTCCACATATTGTTGGAAAAGGGGTTCTTATTGCATCCTCATAAAATCTTGAGTATCAAAACTTGAACTACTTCCTCCATGTTGGGAGCCATGATGAACTCATTGGGAGGGTGGTCTTGGGTTCCTAGGAGGTATTTGTCTCCTATGTTGTGAAGTCCTTCTTCCTCTAGGACTAGGAGATATCGAAGGTGTCCTTGAACACCTTCTACTTCATGAGATTCCTGAGGGATTAGATGGTGGAGAATTTTTTCCACTATTGGTACCCCTATTATTGAATTGAGCATTGAGTTGTTGGGCTAAAAGCCTATCTTGTTCTTCCTGAAATGCTTTTCTCTCCAATTCTAACAAGGCTTGTTGCTCCACCTCTAGGATTCTAAATCTCTCTTCTTTAGTGGCTTGTTCATCCAAAAAGGATTTCTTTTGTCATTTGATTATTTTGAGCCTTTCACTCACATGTCTTGAGGTTTTTTGGAGTGGAGAGTTGGGCATTGAATGTTTGAACAAGTCATTAGTAAATTTTGCATTTACATGAGCATCACAAGGTTCACTGTTTTGGTCTTCATGTTGTGACCTTTCATCTTGGTGAGCTCGTCTTGTATACCTTTTAGCTCTTTGATGGGCATCTAGGTATCTGGTGTTAATAGGGGGTGATTTTGGTTGATTTTTATCACCAAATAGCATGTTATCCCTATGTCTTTGGAAAATGTCATCAAGATTTTGATCCATTACTTCTCTCTCCTTTCTAGTCAGAGTGTAACTCATGTCCATATCTAATTGAGAAGGTGCTAAAGAGGAACTCAACTCACTAGGATTTCTCTTTGGGTCAAAGCAAACTTTAGTCTCACTCTTAGGTGATTGATCAAAGCGGGGTTCTTTTCCCTTTTTCTTTTGATGAGTTTGGACTAAGGGTAACTGATCAAAGACAACTTGAGGTCATTTTCCTTGACTAACTTGGTACCTTGTTGTAACTGACATGAAAGAAAAAGACCCTTGGTGATAAGATGACCCTATGAAATGTCAATACCAAACCAAGATAGTAAAAGTGTTCAATTATCCAAAAAGAGATGGTACAATAGAAAATTACAACAAGTGTAAACCAACACTGCCACAAAGGTGTATAATAAAAGGATAAGTATCCTAACACATATGGATCAAGAGGATGGATTTAACCAAAATATATAATTGAAATTGATTTTTGATGGAAGTGATTTGGACAAGAGACTGCTAAGACTCTCCAAGTGTGTTACCAAAGAATCTAAAGGTTTACTTTTTCAACAAGGATGATTTGTAACTTATCAATGACAAGTAAGATTACTTTGTAAAATCAAAGAATACTAATTCAAGGGGTCTAAACATAGGAACCCAAGGTACAAATAGGCTTCCAATGGTAGATTAGGTAGCCTACTAAAATTTGGATTGACCAAAGGAAGACTGAAAATGGCATAAATTAGACAGAAAACAAAAAGACTATGTGCGACAATTCACAGAATACTAGGATGATACAATATTTTTGGGTGATATTCCACACTAAGGTCATGCGTCATTTTCCAAGTAGCCTATGTGATAAAATCCAGGCAAGCTATGCGATAGTTGTGCAGCAACGAACTATCACATGATAAATCTTAGAATAGTGTGCGATGATATTTCAGTGTCATACGATTCTTGACCAGTGAATGTAAAAAATTTTGTTTTAAAGGCAATTCAGTCAATGTTTCAATTTGATGGTTGGATTTTTCAATGTCAAACATAGTAATAGCAGTAATCAAACAAGTTTGCAAACAATAGGTGATCAAACATGTCATAAAACACTTGCACAAGGGCAAAAGCAACCTTGCCAAGACAAGAAATTGTGATATCAAAGCAAGAAAACCCTATGAATGCTACTGTGATGTTTGATGTTTGATAACATTTGCACAGGTAGATCATAGTGAGAACACTTCAAGCACTTACTAGCCTAAAAAGACAAAGGCTCAATACTTAACAACTTGGCCCACACTTGATGTCCCATTGCCTCACACAAAGTCGTTTCCCACAATAGATTTTAGCTTTGTCATGGAAGTGCCAATGACACAACCAAAGGAACATAGATTGTGAGTAATCTTGGGCTAATCTAAGTTAGTCCACTAGGATCAATCCTTACACCAAGAAGCTAAGTGGAAAAATAGGGTGGCTTCTATCTATGGTTCTTAGTAAGGGCTTCTATTCGTAATACCCCTCTTGCTCCCCAAAGGGACTCCTTACCTTATAGTAAGTAACAGATCTCATGGCCACAAGAGTACCTTAGGCATTCATGCTCAACATTTTCCTCATGGTCACAATCCCACAAGTACTCACATCAAGTGAAGACAAGTACTATGTCTACCAAGGTTTTGTGTCCTTGATAGCCTTGAGTTTATAGTGGGTCGGAATAGCCAGAAAAAATCTTGTCCCCACTTGGGTCGTTCCTCTTGATTGCTCAAGACTAGGCCCACTAAAGGATTCTAACACTAAACAAAGAGTGGATTAATCTTTGAGATTCAAGATTTCTAGTTCACCTCAAGGGTGAAGAGCATACTCTCCTATCTCAAAAATTTCTCCCAAACACACCAAGCATTAGTTCAATTACCCTCTTGCCTTCAAAATCCAAAGATGGGTCAAGATTTCTATTTCACCACAAGGGTGAAGAGCATACTCTCCTACCACCAAAAGATTCCTACAACAAGATATTAAGTGCCTAATAAAAGAAGCAACTAGTATATGTCGCACTTAAAATGAAAGAAATTAAACAAGCACTTGATTTGTTTTTATGCTTTTGGGTAGCCCTGCAAAAACAATTAGTAGCCCTTTTGCATTTGGATCTTTGACATGCATTCTTTTAAGCAAATATTTCAAAAAATGAGAGCACCTACAAGCACAACTTGTTAGCTCCACAATGGTTAGCACATCAAAAACCAATTAAAATCTACAAATCAAACTTTGTTCCACCATAGCAAATCAGAAATCCGAATCAACTCAATCAAATCTTGTAAAGAAATGACCAAAACCACTCACTGAGACTTTCAAAACCTAGACCAACTATTGTCTTTCTTTGTAAGAATTTTTTATATGCCTCTTTTTCTTGTGTTGATAGAGACTAAGCTAAATGCACAATTTGTGGAGCCTGTGGTGTATTCAGATTGACTGACTGTGTGGGCCCAATAAGCACTGATGACCTGTCCTAAAAATAACTAGGAAGATGATCAAGTACCCCATCCTCAGGTGCCTCAAGGAGGTTTTCACCTTCAGATACATCTTTTATTTTTAATTTTTTTGGTTCTGACACCGCCACATAGTGGTTTTTGCCATCAGAACTCTTATTATTTTTTTCTTTTCTTTTTATTTTCTGACTAAGGTACTTGATATCTGGTTCTATCATACTTGTAGTTGGTTCACTGGTGGAAGAGACTATAGGTTTAAGGGAATTTAGGTAGCACACTATTTCATAGTCATTTTGAAAAGTTAGGAGCTGAGGCTCTTGATAGTGCTGAGACCAATCAATTAAGTGGGGATTGGCAAGGGGTGGGTCAATGATTGGTTCATTATTGTGAATGTGAATGGTATCATCTCTGGTGATTATAGAGTTAGGATCTATCAAGTATCCTCCTAAGGTACCCAAATCAGGACTTATCCTACTAAGCAAAGCATCTTCCACTAAACTGACCTATGGATTCCAATCCTCTAGTCCTATGCTAGACTTGTTAGCTACCTCAGATTGGGAACTATATGTATGGACAACAGCAATATCCATGTCAACTGTAGAACAATCAGAAAGAGTCTCCCACTCATACTCATGTGAATCTGTATCTGAATCCCAACTGGGATGCTTACACCAACCATATTTTTTAGGTCTTGAGGTAGAAGCTTTGATGTCACCAAGGGTAACACCTTCTTGAATTTCATTAGTGTATTGAATCTCTTGAATGGGATCCTCAACATGATCTTCAATAGTGGATTGTTCTTATTCTAGTTCTGAATCTATTGGATTGTGAACTGTAGTGTCTGAATCTCCCCAAAAGAGATTGGTGGAAGGGACCCAATCTTCACACCTATCTTGTTGATTTTGTAAATTGGGTGTGTATTCATCATCACTATCTGTTGCAACTAGGATAGGGGTAACTTTCTTATTCTGACTTTCAAAACCTAGACCAACTGTTGTCTTGGATCTGCGGCCAAAAAGAGCATAAAAGAAGAAAAGCACTTTTTGTCTCATATGGACACAAAAGTCAACTCATATTTTCTCATTGGAGGATATTTGTGCACATGGATTGCTCCTCTTTGATGCTTCACCCTTGATTAATACTTTTGCCTCTTAATCTCCATCGTCCATTATTTCTAATTTCCTATAAATGAACTCCCTTCTTCACTTTCATATGCATTTTTTAATACTAATGTTATGCTACAGGTTTTCTAGGTCACTTTGGAGCTTTTAAAGATTTGGAGCATTCTTGGCTATTGCATCTACATGTTATCATAGTTTCATTTCTTGCATTTTCATGGCATTCATAGCTTCATATTAGCTTAGTTTACTTTATGCTTTAGATTACTTCATCTAGCTTAATTAGGAAGGATTTGTATACTTGCATCTTTCCTTTCATAGTTTAGTTTGCACTTTCATTTCCATAGTTTAGCTTGCATCTCTTATTTGTAGCTTGCATATTCATCTTAATCTAGTTTTCATTTCATTTCATAGTGATTCTTGGGGATATTGGCATTCTTTCCCTTGTCTTCATTTGAATCTCTCATTGTGTGGTTGACTACCAAGGTCATTAGCTTAATAGCTCTAGCTAAGAGCAAATTTCAAATAATCTTGCAACTCCATGCATAGAGAGCTCTAGGTCACTTTCTAAGGTTTCCCTTTCATGGATTCCCTTGGATATAATGACTTAGAGAAGTGCACTATTTGAGGTGTACATTTTTTTCCCACACCGAGGGGTAGAGCATTAGTGTTTTGTCCTTAATTTTCTGCATTTTCATCAATTTTTTGGCAAGTTTTTAGCTTAATTTTGGCTCTCTATTTTTCTATCTCAGAATATCATGTGATACTTTGTCAAGTATCGCATGATACTTTCTTATATAGTGGTGTAATACTTTACCAGTTTAAAGTATCACTTGGCTATTGCAGGAATTATTGTGCTGTTCGAAACATATTACTCCCTGGTGTCAAACAAAGTATCGCTCAAAAATATATTATCACCCTAGTATATTGTGAAGTATCACGTGATATTTCTAGTGTCTGTGCTATCACCTATACTTGGCAGTGAGTTGTTTCTTGCATCCTTTTGGTCAAATTTAGACTTAATTAGCTTGCTGGTTTAGTTTGTTCTAGTTAGATAGATTTTATTTGCAGATTTCATTTGGATTTTGGATTTTGCTAACCTTGTGGGCCTAACAAGTTGTGGTTGTAGGTACATTTTCTTGAAAATTTTCCAAAATTGCATGCTAAAGGGCTACTAACAATTTTTGTAGGGCTGCCCAAAAAGCATAAAAAATACAAAAAAAAAATTGCTTGTTGTTTATTTCATTTCAAGTGTGGCAATTACTAGTTGTTTCATTTCATAGGAACATAATATCTTATGGAAGGAATTTTGAGGTGGTAGGAGAAGTATGCTCTTCACCCTTGTGGTGAACCAGAAAATCTTGACCCATCTTGGGATTTTGGAAGCAAGAGAGTAATTGAACTTTGCTTGGTGTGTTTGGGAGAAAAATTTGAGATAGGGGAGTCTGCTCTTCACCCTTGTGGTGAAAAAAAAACCTTGAACCTCATAAGTTGATCCACTCTTTGTTTAGATCTTTAGAATCCTTTAGCGGGCCTGCTCTTGAGCAATCAAGAGGAACGACCCAAGCGGGGACAAGCTAATACTGAGCTATTCCAACCCACTATAAACTCAAGGCTATCGAGGACACAAAACCTTGGTAGATGTAGCACTTGTCTTCACTTGATGTGAGTAACTTGTGGGATTGTGACCATGAGGAAAATGTCAAGCAAGAATGCTTAAGGTACTCTTGAGGCCGCGAGGTCCTAGTCCTTTTTGAGGAGCAAAAGGGGTGTTGCAAATGGAAGCCCTTATTAAGAACCATAGTTAGAAGCCACCCTATTTTTTTTCTTAGCTTCTTGGTGCAAGGATTGATCCAAGTGGAATAACCCAGATCACCCCAAGATTAATCACCATATGTGTTCCTTTGGTTGTGTCTTTGGCACTTCCATGACAAAGCCAATATCTATTGTGGGCAACCACTTTGTGTGAGGCAATGGAGCATCAAGTTGTGGGCCAAGTTGTTAAGTATTGAGCCTTGTCTTTTTAGGATAGTAAGTTCTTGAAGTGTTCTCATTGTGCTATACCCGTGTAAACATTCTTGCATACTCAACATCTTGATAGCATTCATAGGGCTTTTTCAATTTTGATATCACAATTGTTTGTCTTGGCAAGGTTTCTTTTGCCCTTGTTTCAAGTGTTTGAAGACATGTTTGATCCCATACTATTTGCAAACTTGTCAAATTACTACTGTCATTGTGATTGAAATTGAAAAATCAACCCTCAAACTGCAAATTTTGAACAAACAGTCCCAAAAACTGAGATTTTGCACTTCACTGGTCGAATTTTGCAATAGTATCATGCCTTGTGGAGAGGAGAAGTATGCTCTTCACTCTTGTGGTGAACTAGAAAATCTTGACCCATCTTGGGATTTTGGAAGCAAGAGAGTAATTGAACTTTGCTTGGTGTGTTTGGGAGAAAACTTTGAGATAGGGGAGTCTGCTCTTCACCCTTGTGGTGAAAAAAAAACCTTGAACCTCATAAGTTGATCCACTCTTTGTTTAGATCTTTAGAATCCTTTAGCGGGCCTGCTCTTGAGCAATCAAGAGGAACGACCCAAGCGGGGACAAGCTAATACTGAGCTATTCCAACCCACTATAAACTCAAGGTTATTGAGGACACAAAACCTTGGAAGATGTAGCACTTGTATTCACTTGATGTGAGTAACTTGTGGGATTGTGACCATGAGGAAAATGTCAAGCAAGAATGCTTAAGGTACTCTTGAGGCCGTGAGGTCCTAGTCCTTTTTGAGGAGCAAAAGGGGTGTTGCAAACGGAAGCCCTTATTAAGAACCATAGTTAGAAGCCACCCTATTTTTTCGCTTAGCTTCTTGGTGCAAGGATTGATCCAAGTGGAATAACCCAGATCACCCCAAGATTAATCACCATATGTGTTCCTTTGGTTGTGTCTTTGGCACTTCCATGACAAAGCCAATATCTATTGTGGGCAACCACTTTGTGTGAGGCAATGGAGCATCAAGTTGTGGGCCAAGTTGTTAAGTATTGAGCCTTGTCATTTTAGGATAGTAAGTTCTTGAAGTGTTCTCATTGTGCTATACCCGTGTAAACATTCTTGCATACTCAACATCTCGATAGCATTCATAGGGCTTTTTCAATTTTGATATCACAATTGTTTGTCTTGGCAAGGTTGCTTTTGCCCTTGTTTCAAGTGTTTGAAGACATGTTTGATCCCATACTATTTGCAAACTTGTCAAATTACTACTGTCATTGTGATTGAAATTGAAAAATCAACCCTCAAACTGCAAATTTTGAACAAACAGTCCCAAAAACTAAGATTTTGCACTTCACTGGTTGAATATTGCAATAGTATCATGCCTTGTGGAGAGAAATATCATGCGATAGTTCACCCCTGCTAGCCTATCGCCTGGCCTTCCTGGAAACTATCACCCGGGCTTATTGGATATTATCGCCTGGCTTAAGGCAAAGTATTGCCTCCCTATAAACTATCACCATGTTTTCCTAGAAAGTATCACCCAAAATTTTTCTACAGTCTATCTAGTTTCAGCCATTTTTAGCCTTTTCTTAGTTGATTAGATTTTAGTGAGTTTCACACCCTACAACTAAAAGCTTGTTTAAACCTCAACTTTTTGGCTCTAGACATCTTGGAGTAGTGACCTTTGACTTTACCAAATATTTTGCTTGTCATTAGTAAGTTAGAAATCATCCTTGTTGACAAGATTCACCTTTAGACTCTTTGATTGCACACTTGGAGAGTTTGAGTACTCTTTTGTCCAAATCCATTTTCATACAAATTCAATTTCAATACATTTTGGTTAAATCATCCTCCTGATCCATATGTGCTAGGATACTGGAATCCTTTATTATGCACCACTGTGGCAGTGTTGATCTATACCTTTTGTTAGCTTTCTATTTCATCATCTCTCTTTTGGACAATTGAATATTTTCACTATCCTAGTTTGACAATTAATGATTCATAAGGTTATCTTTTCACTAAGGGTCCTTTCTTTCATGCCGGTTACAACAAGATACCAAGTGGGTCAAGGAAAGCAACCTCAAGTAGTTTTTGAACAATTACCTTTAGTCCAAACTCGTCAAAAGTGAAAGGGGAAGGAACCCATCTTCGATCAATCTCCTAGGAGTGCTTCAAAAGTTTGGTTTGAGCCTAAGAGCAGCCTTAGTCAGTTGAGTACTTCTTCACCATCCTCTCAATCAAATATGGATATGAACTACACTTTGACTAGAAGACAAAGAGAAACAATTGATCAAACTCTTGATGACATTTTCCAAAGACATAGGAGTAACATGTCATTTGAAGATGACAATCAACCTGAATCACCTCCTATTAACTCAAGATATTTGGATGCTCATCAATGCGCTGAAAGACACCATGCACAAGTTCATCAAGATGCATGGTCGCAACATGAAGACCAAAACAACCAATCTTATGATGCACATGTGAATGCAGCTAACTTGTTCAATTGTTCAAGGCCAAGCTCTCCACTAAAAACAACCTCAAGATATACAAGTGAGAGGCTAAAAAGAATTGAGTGAGAAAAACAAGCCTTCTTGAATGAACAAGATACAAAAGAAGAAAATTTTAGGCTTCTAGAGGAGGAACAACGAGCCTTGTTGGACATAGAAAGAAAGCATTCCAAGAGGAACAAGATAGGCTATTAGCCCAACAACTCAATAATCAATTTAACAATGGGGGTACCAACAGTGGAAACAACTCTTCACCATCCACACCCTCAAGATCTCCAAGAAGTAGAAGGTGGTCAAGGACTCCATCAAGATCTCCTAGTCCTAGAGGAAGGACTTTACAACATGCTCACTATAGGAGATAGACGCCTCCTAGGAACTCAAGGCAACCCTCCCAATGAGCTCATCATGGCTCTCAACATGGAGGAAGTAGTGCAAATTATGAAGCTCAAGAGTTTATGAGAATACAACAAGAACCACTTTTCCAACAATATGTGGAGAAATATGTTGAGAAAAATAAAGATAAGTTCCTAGAGAGCCTAATCAACAAAGGTGTGAGGGTCCCTTATAACTTTGATGTAGATAGGAAAATAAAGAAACAGAGCCCCTCACAAGAAGAGGAGATTAAGCAAATCAAGAAAATGATGGAGACAATGATGGCTCCTAAGAGTTCCTTCAATCTTGACTCTATTTGTCCTAATCCTTTTGATAGGAGTGTGAGCATGAAAGATTTTCTTAGGAAAATTGAATTTCCCCAATATGACAAATATGATGGTAATGGTGACCCACATGACCATGTGTGTCAGTTTTATACTATGAGTTTTGAATTTCACCATGAAGATTCCTATTTGATGAGATTATTCCCAAGGAGTCTAAAAGGTTAAGCTATGGAGTGGTTTACCAACATAACCCCTCCTATCAAAACTTCTAAAGAACTGGTCCACAAATTTGTGCAACATTTTACCTACAATTTATCAAGATCAGTCACTATGCTCAATTTGTGCAATTTGAAATAGAATCAAGGGGAATCCTTTGTTACATTTTTTCAAAGGTGGAGATGATTATGCTCCCAGTATTCTAGGACAATTCCTGAACATGAGAGAATTGATATCATTGTGAGCAATTTAGTACATGAGATCTGGTATGAGGTTCAGAAGATGGTCTTTGATTCATTCAACACCATGGTCAAAACTACATGTAGAATAGAGGATTTCTTAAAAGAGCAAGGTATTTTGACTAAACAAAATAATATAAACAATAGTCAAAATAATAACAACAATCATAAGGATAAAGGCAAGAACTCGCATTGGAACAAGAATAAACAAGTAGTCAATGATGGAGTTGTTGACTCTTCTCAACCAAAGGATCAAGGTGTCCTTCATTTATCTAGTGTAGTTCAAGCTATGAAGCTTAATACATCCTCTAACCAACAAGAGCATAAAAAAAGATATCAAGAGAAGTCTAAAAAGGAAAAGCGACAATTCTCTAAGCTTGGGGATTCTTATGAGGATGTTTTCAAAATGCTTGTTGATAACAATCTTGTATGACCACAAGATCCAGCAAAGTTTCACATACCTAACATTAAGCCATATTGGTGGAATGAGAAAGCATATTGCATATTTCATAATGGCATTGACCATGACATAGAAAACTATTGGAAGCTTAAACATCTCATCCAAGATCTTATTGAAAGTGGAAAACTTGAGATTGATGGATTGAAAACCAATGCAAATCACAAAGCATTTAAGGAACCTTTGCCTAAATATGATAAGGGGGAAACCTCTAAACCCAAAGATGGAAAAGCTACAATAAATTACACCTATACATCTGTAGAGAATGTTCTCAATATTCTTGAAGTTGTAGATGAAAATTTCAACATGATGTGAACCAAAGATTCTTATAGTCATGATGTGGACTCTCCTCCTATATTTGATAGAGAACCTGTGGTGGTACTTAGGGGTCCTCACTTTGAAGGTCATCTCAAGCTCTTAATGTTGTCACCAAAAGTAAAGTTCAAGGTCTTGTGGTCATTAGAGGTCCTAATTCTAATCACTCTAGCAAACCAAAGCAAGTAACATCCAAAAATGTCACCACCAAGTCAGCAGTCAATCTAGAAATGAGCTACAATCTTGTTGACCAATTACAAAGAACACCAGCCCAAATCTCAATTTTTGAGCTCCTAGAGTTGTCTCCGAGACATAAGCATGTCCTTGAAGATGCTTTGCATACAGCCAATGTCCCTAACAACATAGATATCCATCAATTCCAAAACATGGTAAATCACCTTGCCAGCCCACGTTACCTCACATTCTCAGAAGAAGATGACAAAGCCTTGAGCCATCCACATAAGCTTGCCCTCCATATTAAGGTCATGATCCACAAGACCTATGTTAGGCATGTATTGATTGATGGGGGTGCTGGGCTCAATATTTGTTCCTTGAGTTTGTTGAAAATACTGGGTTACTCAGAGCAAGTTATTGATACTCGCAAGAAAATTACAATAAAAGCCTATGTTGAGGCAGAGAGAAGCTCTAAAGGGTTGGTCATTCTTCTCGTTAGGATTGGCCTAGTGGAGAAAGATATTTTGTTTTAGATTGTTGATGTTGGACCCCTTACATACAACATCTTACTCGGTAGACCATGGATTCATGACATGCAAGTAGTATCATCTACCTATCACCAATGTGTCAAGTTCCCATACAATGGCATAGAAGTTTGCATACCAGGTGATAGTACCTTATCTGTTAATGCCATTTTAGTAGGAACTCATGTTCCTCTTAATAGATCAGCAGAGAATTTTGATGCAACTCTTGAGCAATGCTAGAATAAGTTTAAGTCCATAGACCTTGGTATGGGAGATTATCAAATTGACTCCTTCACAAAGTTGCCAATCTCACCTAGGTCCTATGGAAAACCTTCATAGGAGATGCGACCTTCATCCTCAGCTATGACTTTGTTTGACACTTTTGTGGAGTCATCTATACCCATTCAAGAATAAAAAGAAGTGGTTGTTAGAGATTGGATTTACAAGGAGGAAAAATACAAGCACAATGAGAATTTTTCACCATCTCCTAAGGTGGGAGAGGGTATACTTTGGTCACAAATATGGGTTACCCAGGTCATGGTCCTCTTAGTGATAGATTGGTTGCTAAAGCTGAACCACTTGACCATGATCTTTTTGGCCGCAGATCCAAGACAACAGTTGGTCTAGGTTTTGAAAGTCAGAACAAGAAAGTTACCCCTATCCTAGTTGTGATGGATAGTGATGATGAATACACACCCAATTTACAAAATCAACAAGATAGGTGTGAAGATTGGCTCCCTTCCACCAATATCCTTTCAGGAGATTCAGACACTACAGTTCACAATCCAACAGATTCAGACCTAGAACAAGAACAATCCACTATTGAAGATCATGTTGAGGATCCCATTCAAGAGATTTAGTACACTAATGAAATTCAAGAAGGTGTTACCCTTGGTGACATCAAATCTTCTACCTCAAGACCTAAAAAATATGGTTGGTGTAAGCATCCCAGTTGGGATTCAGATACGGATTCACATGAGTATGAGTGGGAGACTCTTTCTGATTGTTCTATAGTTGACATGGATATTGTTGTTGTCCATACATATAGTTCCCAATCTAAGGTAGCTAATGAGTCTAGCATACGACTAGAGGATTGGAATCCACAGGTCACTTTAGTGGATGATGCTTCGCTTAGTAGGATAAGTCTTGATTTGGGTACCTTAGGAGGATACTTGACGGATCCTAACTCTGCAATCACCAAAGATGATACCATTCACATTCACAATATTGAACCAGTCATTGACCCACCCCTTGCCAATCCCCACTTAATTGATTGGTCTCAGTGCTATCAAGAGCCTCAGCTCCTAACTTTTCAAAATGACTATGAAATAGTGTGCTACCTAAATTCCCTTGAACCTATAGTCTCTTCCACTAGCAAACCAACTACAAGTATGACAGAACCGGATATCAAGTACCTCAGTCAGAAAATAAAAAGAAAAGAAAAAAATAATAAGAGTTCTGATGGTGAAAACCACTATGTGGCGGTGTCAGAACCAAAAAAAGTAAAAATAAAAGATGT
This sequence comes from Chamaecyparis obtusa, assembly GCA_027943335.1. Lineage (NCBI taxonomy): Eukaryota > Viridiplantae > Streptophyta > Pinopsida > Cupressales > Cupressaceae > Chamaecyparis > Chamaecyparis obtusa. The sequence goes on from BSBK01003450.1 coordinate 1,449,042, forward strand.
AGCCGAAGGTGAAAACCTCCTCAAGGTTCCTAAGGATGGGGTACTTGATCATCTTCCCAATTATTTTCAAGATAGGTCATCAGTGCTTATTGAGCCCACACAGTCAGTTAATCTGAATACACTAGAGGCTCCACAAATTGTGCATTTAGCTCAGTCTCTATCAACACAAGAAAAAGAGGCATATACCAAATTCCTACAAAGAAAAAAAATCAATTTTGCTTGGAACTATTCACACATGCCAGGATTGGACACTAGTCTCATTATGCATCATTTATACATAGCTCCCGGAATCAAACTAGTAAAACAAAAATTGAGGAAAATGCATCCTCACATAGCTCTCCTTGTCAAAACTAAATTAGAGAAACTCCTCAATGCAGGATTCATAAGAGCTATTGATTATGCCGAATGGATATCCAATATTGTACCAGTTTCAAAACATGACAAGTCCATTCATGTTTGCACAGACTTTAGAGATCTTAAAAAAGCATGCCCAATGGATGATTTTCCACTTCCAAACATAGACATGATAGTGGACATGACTACGAGCTATGAGATCTATTCTTTGATGGATGGATTTTTTGGGTATAATCAAATCAAAATAGCTCCTGAAGATCAAGAGGAAACTGCATTCACTCATGGATGGGGAACCTATTGCTAGAATGTCATGTCATTTGGGTTAAAAAAATGTCAGAGCTACATATCAAAGAGCTATGACTACTATCTTTCATGACATGATGCATAAAAATATGGAAGACTATGTGGATGACACCTTGGCAAAATCCAAGAAAAGGGATACACACCTTGCCGATTTGGAAGTAATTCTAGATCGTATGGAATAGTTTCAACTTAGATTAAATCCCAAAAAGTGTGCATTTGGAGTCACCTCTAGCAAACTCTTAGGATTTATCATCTTAGCTAAAGGGATAGAGGTGGACCTTGAAAAATTTCAAGCAATAATGGATATGCCACCTCCCACAAACATCAATCAAATGAGGAGTCTTCAAGGATGTCTTCAATCCATAAGGAGGTTTATTTCACAACTGGCTGATAGAGCTCAACCCTTTAATAAGACTTTACACAAAGGGGTTAAATGTGTCTGGAATGAGGATTGTTAGAAAAGCATGGATCAAATTAAATAATACTTGGCCAATCCTCCAATCCTAATGCCTCCTATCCCAGGAAAACCACTCATATTGTATGTTTCAGCAACAGAATCTTCCCTAGGGGCATTATTGGCTCAACTTGATGATAATGAAAAAGAAAGAGCCATATATTACATTAGCCAAACACTTGTTTCATATGAGGTCAACTACACCAGTATTGAAAAATATTTCCTTGTGGTGGTGTTTGCTTCCCAAAAGTTGTGACATTACATGCTTGCACATACAATACACCTCATAGCCAAAATTGATCCTCTAAAATACTTGCTTGGTAAGGCTGCTCTCATGGGTAGACTTGCTAACTGGATGATGATTCTTTCATAATTTGACATCGAGTATGTTGATCATAAAGCCATAAAAGGACAAGCTATCGCTGATCAACTAGTTGATTTTCCTATTCAAGATAGTATACCCATTCAAGTTGAATTTCCAGATGAGCACATAATGTATATGACTGCAAGAACATGGAAGATGTTCTTTGATGGTTCTTTCATGCAAAATGGTTCAGGTGCAGGGGTGTTGTTTATTTCTCATCATGGGTATACTATCCCTAAGTCCTACAAGTTATTGTTCCCATGCAAAAATAACATTGTTGAATATGAAGCCTTGACAAATGGATTGAAAATGGCTATAGAATGGGGAATTATAGAGCTACACATTTATGGGGATTTGCAATTGATTATCAACCAAGTTAATGAAGAATATCAAACAAAGGATGACAAACTGATACCCTATAAGAAGATGGTTGATTCATTGCATCGATACTTTACCTTTGTTACATTTCAACAAATCCCTAGAGCAGAGAACAACACAGCTGATGCTATGGCTACATTGGCTTCGCTTCTTCAGCTAGAACAACATGAGTCCAGATATGAATTCCTGGTGGAAGAGCTACGTTACCCTATTCTTGACTCCTCAGAAAGCCATGTTATTTGTACCTTGGTTAGCCACAAATCCTCCCACTATGGTGCCATTTACTCATACCTTCATGATGGTACTATCCCTGAAACCTTCAATCATTCTGAAAGAAGAAACCTTGTCTGAAATGCCTCTCACCACACCCTTATCTCTGGTGATTTGTATAGAAGGGGTTTAGATGGGACACTTCTTAGGTGTTTAGAAAAGGATGAGTCCAAGCAAGTGTTAGTTGACATTCATGAGGGTATTTGTGGAGGACATTCTAATGGTCTTGCCATGGCCCGAAGGTTGCTTAGGGAGAGGTACTATTGGCCTACCATGCAAACAAATGCAGTAGATTTTGCTAAATCTTGTAAAAAGTGTCAGAAACATGGAAACCTGATTGATGCTCCAAGCAGGGAGCTTATTCCTTCTATTTCTAATTAGTCATTTCAACGTTGGGCCTTTGACCTTGTTGGGTAGATTCATCCCAACTCATCGGGTGGACACAAATTCATTATTACTACTACTAATTACTTTACCAAATGGGTAGAAGTTGTCTCACTTTCTATTGCCTCAGGAAAGATAGTTTCTTTATTTATTTTGAATCATATCATTTGTTAGTTTGGTGTGCCTTCAAAGATAATCACTGACAATGGAGGTCAATTTAAAAATAAGGACCTTAAACATCTCTACAAGAAATTTAAGATAAAACAACATTGGTCCTCCATGTACTTCCCACAAGGAAATGGACAAGCAGAGGCCTCAAATAAAACCATTCTCAAGATTCTCCATAGAATAGTTCACAAGAATGGTAGAGACTGGCATTTACAGATCAATCTAGCCTTATGGGCTTATAGAATGAGTATTCGTACTCCCATAGGGGCTACTCCTTTTGCCCTTGCTTACGGTGTTGAAGCAATGTTACCTTTAGAGGTAGAGATCCCTTCACTTAGAGTCTCTCTCAAATGTTTAGTGACAGATGAAGATTATCATGCCATGAGACTACAAGAACTAGAACTTCTAGATGAAAAGTGTAAAGCATCTTTTGATCACATGAGAGTTTACCAAAAGCATATGTCCAAAGCATTCAACAAGAAGGTCTGCCCTAGGGAATTTCAAGTGGGGGATCTTGTTTTGCGAGAAAACCCTAAGAACCAACAAAATAGAGAACAAAAAGGGAAGTTCAAACCTAATTGGCTTGGACCATACATCATTACTGTAGCTTTTGGTATAGGTGCTTATTTAATATCTGAACTAGAGGGGGAATAGCTCCATGACCCTATCAATGTTTTGCACCTCAAGAAGTTCTATCCATGATACCTATTATGTCTAGGGGCATCCTTTGTACATATTTATTGATCCTGAAAAAATTCTAAAAAAATTCATATATGATGCTGAAAAAATCCTTAAAAGCATAAAAAGTCCTGAAAAAATACAAAAAAAAAATCAAAAAATGCAAAAAATTCAAAAAAATAGAAAAAGTGCCTTGGTGAAAACCTGGAAATAGGTGCCTTGGTAGCAAAAATACAAAAAAAAAAAAAATTGAAAAATCAAAAAATCTCTGAGTGGTGAAAACTTAGAAATAGGCACTACTTGAGACCTTTGCACCCTTGTCTTTTAGCATGTGTCCTTGACACTTAGCCTTTCTCCATCATGCTTTAACCTTGTTGCCTTGGTTTGGAATTGGTCTCTTCTTTTTCTAGGGGGCATAACTGTGGTAGCTTTGGTCTCTAGGATGCATTGGTCTTTAGGACATCCTTGCAAATGGTGTTTTTCAACACCACCCCAAACAGTGTTTCTCAACACTACCCTAGCATCAAGTGTTTCTCAACACTTATCAGATATCCTACCTATAGTCTAGAATGATGTGATACTACTCACCGACAGATGCGATACTCAAAGTTTGACTTTATGACCTACACACACGCACTTAAACATTTGACTCGTTGAGCCTTGTTTGACTTTATTTTCTTTGTGTGCTATCTATGATGATTTCTTTGATGAGTGTTCTTTTCCCTAAGAATTTTTCAATGATGTGTAGCTAGAAGACTGAGGGTATGAGGACATGTTTTATTGCTTTTTCTGCTTGTGGGTATATTTTTTTGGTCCTAATTGTGATTAGCATTTAGGCTTGATCCACTTGACACCTAGGATCTACAAGGTATTATCCTAGACTATTTTATGAGTGCATGCTTATAGCCATCTTGACCTTCTTGTGTCCTGATGCAAGCATAATCTCGCTATAGAAAACTTAGGTAATCTCACTGCACTAGTCATCTTGACCTACATTTCTTTGGTGCCTAGGTGGGATTCCCACATTCCTATCTAATATAGATCATATTCAGATTCACATAGTCATAATAGTGTGTATTTTATGATCTTGTGATGCTACCAATAAAGCTCAATGATGATTATGAGATGTCTATTGCCATTATGACCTTGCATGTCAACCACTTTCATAGTAGCTTGCATTCCTAGGTTCATGATAGTTTAGTTTTTGTATCTTGCATATGGAGAGAGCTCTCCTTTTATCTTTCATGGACCTATTGGTCAACTACACTCACCTTTCCTTTTCTCAATCATTTCTTTCGGTCCTTGTCTTTCATCACATCCTTTTCTCTTCCTAGCCTTTTAACTTTTTTGGCCGATTTTCAAAACACCTCAAAATTGCTTGAAAATTGTACCCCTAGCTAATTTCGACATCCTGGATCCATTTTCAAACTCAAAATCAAAATCCAAGTTCATCTTGATAGTCAAAATTGCATTTAAAATTTTCTCCTTCTTCTGCGTAGTTGGCTGATCATGTTGAAGCCTGATCCTTCGATCTTTGTTGGGGCATCTCCATCCCATCTCTTTCAACCTTCTAGTCTTTCATTCAGTTTCACTCGCTTCATCTCTCTGAGGTTTGACTTCATCTTTTTCAATCAAACTGGGGCATATCTTCACTGCTTGATGGTTATCCTATCATCCTATCATTTTTTTATTATGATTTCTAGTGCCTTGATCAAGTTTATCAATTTTCTGTCTCTCCTCTACCTAATTTTGATTTTGATTTTGAGGGGGTAGTACCTATTAGCTTCAATATTTGATTCAACTTATCATTTAGCTTAGCTTGAGATTCTTATTTTTAGACTTCATTATCACTTAACAGCAATGGTGATGGTTTTGTCTTTTGATTCTTATCTCTCATTTTAAGACCTGATTATCACTTAACAGCAACGGTGTTGATCTTATCTTTTGATTTTTAGACTTGACTATCACTTAACAGCAATGGTGTTGGTCTTGTCTTTTAGCTTATGCTTGTGCTTGTCTTGATGTGTTCCCATCCATTGAACACACATCTGGGTTGTTTTATGATCCCAAATCGATCTCACATTTCAATTTTTCTTTGACCACGTGTGTTCCCAGAATGATCACACATTAGTCAAAGAGGGAAAAATGTATGCAACCTAAAATGGTCGCCTAGACTTTGGGCCCCCATTCAACAATTTATCAAATCCCTGAATCAATATTTTCAAAAATCAGCATTTATCAAATATCAATTTCCTTGATCAAATCCTTTTTATCATTTTCAATTATTTTCCTTGGGCTAACCATTTCATCCTAAGTCTTTATTTATTTAAAAGGAATATTTCCTCCCCTTTTAATAAATAAAAAGCCCCCACTTTTCCTCTTATCCTAAGTTGCACAAATAAAACATTATTCTTAGTTCATAAAAAGAAGAAAAGCACTTTTTGTCTCATATGGACACAAAAGTCAACTCTTATTTTCTCATTGGAGGATATTTGTGCACATGGATTGCTCCTCTTTGATGCTCCACCCTTGATTAATACTTTTGCCTCTTAATCTCCACCATCTATTGTTTCTCATTTCCTATAAAAGAAGAGCTCCCTTCTTCACTTTCATATGCATTTTTTAATACTAATGTTATGCTACAGGTTTTCTAGGTCACTTTGGAGCTTTTGAAGATTTGGACCATTCTTGGCTGTTGCATCTACATGTTATCATAGTTTCATTTCTTGCATTGTCATGGCATTCATAGCTTCATATTAGCTTAGTTTCCTTTATGCTTTAGATTATTTCATCTAACTTAATTAGGAAGGATTTTTAATACTTGCATCTTTCCTTTCATAGTTTAGTTTGTACTTTCATTTCCATAGTTTAGATTGCATCTCTCATTTCTAGCTTGCATATTCATCTTAATCTAGTTTGCATTGCATTTCATAGTGATTATTGGGGATATTGGCATTCTTTCCCTTGTCTTCATTTGAATCTCTCATTGTGTGGTTGACTAGCAAGGTCATTAGCTTAATAGCTCTAGCTGAGAGCAAATTTCAAATAATCTTGCAACTCCATGCATAGAGAGCTCTAGGTCACTTTCTAAGGTTTCCCTTTCATGGATTCCCTTGGATATAATGACTTAGAGAAGTGCACTATTTGAGGTGTACAGTAAAGAAATGACCAAAACCACTCACTGTTAGGCATGTGCGATAGTTCTGTCAGAGAAATAATTGTACAATATTTCACTGTAGACTGGTGTGATACTTGTTGTTTGGGTGATACTTCACACTACCTGCATGTGACAGAATACAAAACAATAGTGCGACAAAATCCTATATAACCGAATGATACTTTTACTAGAAAATTATTGCATGGGTATGTAATAAAATATCACATGATACTGGAAAATTATCACATGATAATCTATCAGAAAAACATAGAGCCAAAATAGCAAGCAAAAATGATGATGAAAAATTGACGGAAATGCATAAAAAGAAGGACAAAACAAGAGTGTTCTGCCCCACGATGGATGCCAAAAATGTACACACTAAAATGTGCACTTCTCTAAGTCATTACTTCCAATAGAATCCATGAATGGGAAACCTTGAGAAAGTGACCTAGAGCTCCCTAAGCATGGAGTCACAAGGATATTAAGAATGCTCTCAGCTAGAGCTATTAAGCCTATAACCTTGCTAGTAAACCACACAATGGGAGATTCAATGAGACAAGGACAAGAATCAGAATATCCTCAAGAATCAAGATGGAAATGCAATGCAACTATGCTAAGAATGAAGATGCAAGCTAAGCTATGGAAATTAAAGCATTACAAGCCTTACTAATTAAGCTATGTGAGCTAATCTAGAGCATAAAGGAAACTAAGCTAGATGCCATGAAAGCTTAAGCTAAGAATGGAAGCTAAATGCATGAAGATCTCAAAAGATCCAAACTCTCCAAGAAATCCTACATCATAAGATTAGTATTCAAATTTGGGATCCTAGAATGAGAAGAGAGCTCTTCTTTTATAGGAAATGAGAATCAATGGACGATGGAGATTAAGAGGCAAAAGATTTGATCAAGGGTGGAGCTTGAAAGAGGAGAAATCCATGTGCACAAGTATCCTCCAATGAGAAAATAAGAGTTGACTTTTGTGTCCCATATAAGACAAAAAGGCCTTGTCTTCTTTTTATAAAATAAGAATAATGTTTTATTTGTGCAACTTAGGATAAGAGGAAAAGTGGGGGCTTTTTATTTGATAAAAGGGGAGGAAATTCATTTTAATGAAATAAATACTTAGGATAAAATGGTTAGCCCATAGAAAATAATTGAATAAATGATAGAAATAGGATTTGATCAAGGAAATTGATTTTATTGAAAACCTTGATTTTTGAAAATATTGATTCAAGGATTTGATAAATTGCAAGAATGGGGGCCCAAAGTCTAGGCAAGCATTTTAGGGTGCATACAAGAATAAATGATCAAACCTTATGAAATATTGAAATAATTGAATTAATTATGATTTGATCAAGGAAATTTATTTGAATTGAAAATATTGCAAGGCATTGATTCAAGAAATTGATAAATTGGTTCCATCATTTGATAAATTGAAGAATAGGGACTCATAGTCTAGGTGACCATTTGGGGTGCACACATTTGCCCCTCTTTGAATAATGTGTGATCTTTATTGGAACACATGTAGTCAAAGAATGCATTTGAAGTGTGAGATCAATTTGGGATCACAAAACAACCTAGACGTGTGATTGACGGATGAGAACACATCAAGACAAAGATAAGCTAATTGAAAAAGACAAGATCAACACCCCTATAAATAGGTAATTGACATGTCCAAGATAAGAATCTCAAGAAAGGTTTCCCCAAGCGGAGAAATTGATAGGATTGATAAAGCTAAATTAAGGATTGAAGTTTGATAGGTACTGCCCCTCATGATCGAAATTGAAATGAGATAGAGGAGAAATAAAAAATTGATAAATTTGATCAAATTAAACTAAAAATAAGGTTATTGATGTAAGATGAAAGATATAAGGATCATAGAACCAAGGTAGATCATCAAGCATGAAAGATTATGCCCCAAGGTTGAATTATAAGAAAAGAAGTGGGGTGAAAGTGAATGGAAGATAGAAGTTTGGAAGAGGTGGAAAGAAATGGAGAGAAGAAAGAGAATTTTCCTTAAGAAAGAGAATTCCCCAAAATCAATCAACTGTTTAAGATAGAAAATTTTGATTGAGATCATGAAAGAAGATAAAGAAATAAAGATCAAAACATGACCACAGTTGATTAAAAGTCCAAAAGAAAGATGAAGGAAAACCCTCTCAAACTCATAATGCATCCTAAAAATGCATATTAACATAAAGTCTAACAATGCAAGCTACATGAAAATGCAAAGGTGTACTTGCAATAGAGAAACTGTAACATAGGATTTTGTGTTCATCATTCATTAGAGAATGTTAAGGAACTTATTTTCATCATTGGGCCATTATTAATGAACATCAGAAAATCACACAATCATCACTAGTCACAAGTGCAACTATGAAGATATGAATGTGATTTATATCAGATTGGAATGTGGAAAGATTCTAACATAAGCATCAAAGACATAAAGGTCAATATGACTTCGATGTTAGCTTACCCAATTTAATGTAGCAAAACCACGCTTGCATCAAGGCATAGATGTAGAGATGACCATAAGAATGATTGTGCAAAAATAGTCAAGGATGATGCCTCGAATCTCCTAAGTGTTTCAAGGGGACAACAAGAGACACTCTAGAGTTTCAAGAACACACCCACAAGAAGAAAGATAATTAAAACATGCCCCATGTCTAAAGTCCTCTAGTTATGCATACCGGAGAGACTTATTAGACAAGGACACTCAGCGAAAATCAATAATAGTCAGCATACAAAGAAAATATCATGACATAACTCGAGCATTAAGTCTTTTGTTTAAAAATTTAAGTGTGTTAACTAATACTAAGTTCTGAGGATAAGGATCGAATGCTTTCCAGTAGGTAAGATAACATGACAAAACTAGATAAGACCAAACTGATAAGTGTTGAAAAACACTCGATATCAGGGGTTGTATGGAAAAACACAGTTGGGGTGGTGTTGAAAAATATCATTTGTGAGGTGTCCTAAAGACTAACGCATCCAAGAAACAAAAGATAACACACTTATGCCCCCTAGACAAAGACAAAGACCAATTCCAAACCAAGGCAACAAGGACAAGGCATGATGGAGAAAGGCTAAGTGTTGAGGACGTGCGCTAAGAAACAAGGGTGCAAAGGCCTCAAGTAGCACTTGTTTCTAGGTTTTCACCACTTGGATTTTATTGCAAAAATTATTATTATTATTTTTTAATTTTTTTTCAAGACTTTTTATAATTTTTTTGTATTTTTGCTACCAAGGCACTTTTTCTTTTTCTTTTTAATTTTTTAATTTTTTTTATTTTTTTGGTATTTTTGGAATATATAATTTTTTTTGGAGATACATCAAAGTGCCTATTGCTAGGTTTTCACTAAGATGATCATTTTTTCAGTACATTTTTAGATTTTTAGAATTATTGACAATACATCATTTGTTTGGATTTTTTCAAGATCAATAAGTATGTACAAAGGATGCCCCCAGACAGAATGGGCATCATGGATCAAACTTCTTCAAGTGAAAGACATTGATAGGATCAGGGAGCTACTCTCCCATTGTTGTAGATAGAAAATAAGAACTTGACCCAAAAGTTGTTGTAATGATGTAAGGTCCAAGCCAATTAGGTTCAAATTTTCCCTTTTGATCTCTATGTTGTTGATTCTTAGGATTTTCACATAGGACAAGATCTCCCACTTGTAATTCTCTAGGATGAACCTTTTTGTTGAAGGCTTTGGACATGTGCTTTTGATAAACCCTCATATGGTCAAATGATTCTTGATGTTTCTCATCTAGAAGTTCTAACTCTTGAAGTCTCACGGTGTGATAGTCTTCATCTATAACTAGACCTTTGAGGGAAACTCTAAGTGAAGGAATCTCAACCTCTAAAGGTAGCACTGCTTTAGCGCCATATGTAAGGGAAAAGGAGTAGCCCCGGTAGGAGTATGAATACTCATTCTATAGGCCCACAAAGCCAAATTTATTTGTAAATTCCAGTCTCTACCACTCTTACAAACTGTTCTATGTAGGATTTTAAGAATGGTTTTTTTTTATGCCTCTGCTTGACCATTTCCTTGTGGGAAGTAAATGGAAAACCAATGTTTCTTAATCTTGAATTTCTTGCAAATTTTCTTAAGGTCTTTATTTTTTAACCGGCATGTGTTGTCAATGATAATCTTGGAAGGCACTCCATATCAACAAATGATATGGCTCAAAATGAATAGAGAAATTGTCTTGCCTGAGGCAACAGAAAGTGGGCTGGCTTCTACCCATTTAGTGAAGTAATTAGTAGTAGTGATAATAAACTTGTGTCCACTTGATGAGTTGGGATGAATCTTCCCAACAAGATCAAAGGCCCAGCACTAAAATGGCCAATGAGATATAGAAGGAATGAGCTCTCTGCCTAGAGCATGTATCAGGTTACCATGTTTTTGACACTTTTCACTTGACTTTGCAAAAGCTACTACATCAATCTACATTGTAGGCCAATAGTACCCCTCCCTAAGTAACCTTCGGGCCATGGTAAGACCATTGGAATGTCCCCCATAGATTCCCTCATGGGTGTCAACTAATGCTTGATTGGATTCTTCCTTTTCTAAGCATCTAAGAAGTGTTCCATCTAGACCCCTCCTATACAAATCACCAAAGATAAGGGAATGATGAGAGGCATTTCGGGTAGGGTTTTTGTGTTCAGATCGGTTAAAGATTTTAGGGATAATTCCATCATAAAGGTATGATTAAATGGCACCATAACGAGATGACTCATGACCAACAAGGGTAAAAATGACATGACTTTCTTGGGAGTCATAGATAGGGTGATGTAGCTCTTCCACCAAGAATTCAAATCTGGATTCATGTTCCCCTAATTGAAGGAGTGAAATAAGTGTAGCCATAACATCAGCTGCTTTGTTTTCTTCTCTAGGGATTTGCTGAAATGTGACATATGTGAAGTATCGTTTCAAGGAATCAACCATTTTCTTGTAAGGTACCAGTTTCTCATTTTTTTTTATATTCATCATTGACTCGGTTGATTATCAGTTGTGAATCCCCATAGATGTGTAACTCTATGATTCTCCACTCTATGGCTATCTTAAGTCCATTTGTTAAAGCTTCATACTCAGCAATGTTGTTTGTACATGGGAACCATAACTTGTAAGACTTAGGAATCATGTACCCATGAGGAGAAATAAACAACACACCATATCTTAAACCATTTTGCATAAGGATCCATCGAAGAACATCTTCCATGTCCTTTCAATCATACACCTAAGGTGTTCATCTAGGAAGTCAACTTGAATAGGTGCATTATCTTGTATTGGGAAATCAGCCAATTTATCTACTATGGCTTTTCCTTTGATTACTTTACGCTCAATGTACTCTATGTCAAACTTTGAAAGGATCATCATCCATTTAGCAAGTCTACCTGTGAGGGTAGCCTTACCTAGTAAATACTTGAGCGGATCTATTTTTTCTATGAGGTGTATAGTGTGCGCAAGCATGTAATGTCACAACTTTTTAGAAGAAAACACAACTAAAAGGAAAGCTTTCTCAATGCTAGTGTAGTTAACCTCATATGAAACAAGAGTGTGACTAATGTAGTATATTTCTCTTTCTTTCCCATTTTCATCAAGTTGAGCTACTAATGCCCCCAAGGAAGATTATGTCAATGAAATGTATAGAATAAGTGGTTTCCCTGGGATAGGAGGCATTAAAATGGGAGGATTTGCCAATTATTTCTTGATTTGATCTATGCTCTTTTGACAATCCTCATTCCAAACACATTTGACTCCTTTGTGTAAGTTCTTGTTGAAATTTTGAGCTCTATCTGCCAACTGTGAAATGAATCTCCTTATGGATTGAAGACTCCTCATTTGACTAATGTTTCTAGGAGGTGGCATATCTATGATTTCTTTGACCTTTTTAGGGTCTACCTCTATTCCTTTTACTAAAATGATGAATCCTAGTATTTTTCCAGAGGTGACACCAAATGCACACTTTTTAAGAATTAACCTTAGTTGAAATTGTTCCATGTGATCTAGAATGACTTCTACATCATCTAAGTGTGTGTCTCTTTTCTTAGACTTGGCCAAGGTGTCATCCACATAATCTTCCATGTTTTTATGCATCATGTCATGAAAAATGGTGGTCATATCTTGTTGATAGGTGGCTCCTACATTTTTTAATCCAAAAGGCATAACGTTCCAATAATAGGCACCCCATGAACAAGTGAATGCAATATTTTCTTGATCTTCAAGAGCTATCTTAATATGATTGTATTTGGAAAAACCATCCATCAAGGAATAAATCTCATAACCCACAATCATATCCACTATCGTGTCTATATTGGGAAGTGGAAAGTCATCCTTTGGGCATGCTCTATTGACATCTCTCAAATCTATGCAAATTTGAATGGATTTGTCATGTTTGGAAATTGGTACAATGTTTAATATCCATTCAGCATAGTCAATAGCTCTTATGAATCCTTCACCAAGGAGTTTCTCTAATATTGCTTTGACCAAGAGAGCTATGTGAGGATGCATCTTTCTCAATTTCTATTTAACTAGTTTGACAGCTGGAGCTATGGACAAGTGATGCATGATAATATTAGTGTCCAACCCTGGCATATCTGAATAAGTCCATGCAAAGTTGATCTTCTTTTTCTGTAAGAACTTATTTTAAGCTTATTTTTCTTGTGGTGACAAGGACTGAGCCAAGTGTACTATCTATGGAGCCTCATCTACACCCAAATTAACTATTTGTCTTGGTTCGATAAGCACTGAAGATCTATCTTGAAATGAGCTAGGGAGATGATCAAGTACTTCATCCTTAGGCACCTCAAAGAGGTTTTCACCCTTGGATACATCATTTCTTTTTTACTTTTTTTGGTTCTGACACCGCCACACAATGGTTTTTGCCATCAAAACTCTTATTCTTTTTATTTTCTTTTATTTTTATTTTGTGACTAAAGTACTTGATGTCTAACTCTGTCATGCTGGTAGTCGGTTCACTTGTGGAAGACACTACAAGTTCAATGGCATTCAAGTAACAGGTTATCTCATAATCATTTTGGAATGTTAAGAGCTCAGGTTCTTGATAGTGTTGGGACCAATAAATGAGGTTAGGATGAATAAGAGGTAAGTCAATGATTGGTTCAAGGTTTTGAATGTGAATGATATCATCTTTGGTGACTGAATATTTGGATTCTATCAAATATCCTTCTAAGCTACCCAAATTGGGATTCCTCCTAACAAGTGAAGAATTATCTACTAAGGAAACATGTGGGTTCAAATCTTCTAATCTTACATGTGACTCATCAGCTACTTAAGGTTGAGAACTATAAGTGTGGATGACATCAACATCCATGTCAACTATGGAAGGCTCTGAGAAGGAGTCCCATTCATACTCATATGAACTTGTTTTTGAACTTTGACTAGGATGTTTACACCATGAAGGTTTAGGACATCTTGATGTGTAAGTTCTAATGTCATCAAGGGTAACACCTTCTCTCTCCATCAAACAAATAATATGCTTGCATTGACATTCTTTGATAGGATCTTCTACATCTGATTCATCATGTTCTAAGGTTGCAACTGTCTCATGAGTGACTGGACTATCTGAATCTCCCCAAAGGAGATTAGTGGAAGGGACCCAATCTTTACACATATCTTACTGATTTGTCAAATTAGGTATGTATTCTGGTTCATCTTCACTATCTAACTCATCAAGGATAGGAGTAGTGTTCTTGTTGTAATTTGAAAATCCTAGGCCAACCGTCTTCTTAGACTTGCATCCAAAAAGATCATGATCAAGGGGTTTGGCTCTAGCATCCAATCTGTGACTAAGAGGGCCATGTCCAAGATAGCCCATCTATTTGAAAAAAGTATACCCTCTTCCATAAGCCTTAGGAGAGGGATAGAAGTTCTCATTGTGCATGTATTTCTCTTCTCTATAAATCTAGTCTTTAATAGCCACCTCTTCTTTCTCATCTTGAATAGGCACTGAGACTCTACAAACATGCCAAATAAAGTTATAGAGGAAGGTCTCATTTCTTATGAAGGCTTTCCATAGGACCTTGGTGAAACTGGTAGTTTTGTGAGGGAGTTGAGTTGATACCCCCCCCCCATGCCAAGGTCTACTGACTTAAACTTGTCTTTACATTCAGCTAAATTTGCATTGAAGTATTCTTCTTCTCTATTGAGGGGAACATGAGCACTCACTAAAATTGAGTTAACAGATAAAGTGTTATCCCCAGGTATACAAATATATGTTCCATTGTAGGGGAACTTAACACACTGATGATAGGTAGATGACACTTCTTTCATATCATGAATCCATGGTCTACCGAGTAAGATATTGTATGCAAGGGGGATAGCATCAACTATTTGGAATAAAACATCTTTTTCAATAGGGCCAATCCTAACAGGAAGGACAGCCAACCCCTTGGAACTTCTTTCCACCTCATCATAGGCTTTGATAGTTATCTTTTTTTTGGTATCTATGACTTGTTCAAAATAACACAATGTCTTCAAAAGACTTAAGGAACAAATATTAAGCCCAGCACCCCCATCTATCAACATGCACCTAACATGGGTTTTGTGAATCATGACCTCAATATGAAGAGCGAGATTGTATGGGTGGCTCAAAGCTTTATCATCATCCTCCAAAAAGGTAAGGTAATGAGGGCTAGCAATATGGTTAACCATGTTTTGGAATTGATCAATGTATAAGTTGTTGGGGATGTTCATTGTGCGCAAAGCATCCTCAAGGACTTACTTGTGTCTTGAGGACAACTCTAAAAGATCAAAGATTGAAATCTAAGTTGGGGTTCTTTGCAACTGATCAACAAGATTATAGCTTGACTTAGGATTGACTACTAGTTTTTAGGTGACATTCTTAGATGCCACTTGCTTTGGTTTACTTGGTTGACTTTAACTAGGTCCTCTAATGACAATGGGACCTTGACTTCATGTGACAGCATTGAGAGCTTGAGATGACATTTTGGAGTTAGGACCCCTTAGCACCATGATGGGTTCTTCATCAAAGATAGGAGGAGATTCCATGTCTAGATCATAACCATAGGGATCTTTATTCCTCATCATGTTGACATTCTCTTCTACAACTCCAAGCATGTTGACAACATTTTTTGTAGCTGTGTAAGTGTAATTGACCTCAACCTTGCCATTCTTAGGTTTAGAGGTTTCCCCCTTTTCATACTTGGGCAAAGGTTCTTTGAATGCCTTATGATCAGCATTGGTTTTCAATCCATCTACCTTAAGTTTTCCATTCTCAATGAGATCTTGAATGATATGTTTGAGTTTCCAAAAAATTTCAATATCATGCCCAATGCCATTGTGAAACTTGCAAAAGGCTTTCTCATCCCACCAATGTGGCTCAACATCAGGTATATAATGCTTTGTGGGATCTTGAGGATGTACAAGGTTGTTGGCAATGAGTGTTTTTAAGACATCCTCATATGAATCGCCAAGTTTTGAAAACTAATGTCTCTCTTTTGTAGGCCTATCTTGGTATCTTGACTTGTGCTCTTGTTGATTAGATGCATTGAGGTTCATGGCTTGAACAACACTAGACAAGTGGATAACAGCTTGATCTTTGGGTTGAGAGGAGTCCACAACTCCATCATTGACCACTTGTTTTTTCATATTCCAATGTGAGTTCTTTCCTTTATCCTTGTTAGAGTTGTTGTTATTTTGACCATTGTTGTTGTTTTTGTTTCCATGATTGGTCAAAATTCCTTTTTCTCTCAAAACATCCTCAATCCTACATGCGGTTACAACCATGGTGTCAAAGGAATCAAAAACCATCTTCCTAACTTCATATCACATTTCAGGAACCAAGTTACTAACAAGGATTTCAATCTTCTCATTTTTAGGAATGGTCCTAGAGTAGTGAGAGCATTGTCATCTCCACCTTTGCAAGAAAGTGACAAAGGACTCCCCTTGATTTTTCTTTAAGTTGCATAAGTCCAACATGGTGACAGATCTTGAAAGGTTGTATGCAAAGTTTTGGAAAAATCTATGGATGAGTTCTTTGTAATTATTAACAGGGGAAGTTATGTTGGTGTACCATTCCATCACTTGACCCTTAAGACTCCTTGGGAAAAATCTCATGAGGTACAAGTCATCTTGATGGAACTCAAAACTCATGGTATAGAATTGACACACGTGATCATGTGGATCTCCATTCCCATCATACTTGTCATATTGAGGGATCTCAACCTTTCTAGGAAAGTCTTTCATGCTAACACTTTTGTCAAAAGGATTAGGACAAATTGAATCAAGTGAGAATGAACTCTTGGGTGCCAACATCTTTTCCATCATACTCTTAAGTTGTTTGATTTCTTCTTCCTAAGATGGACCTTGCTTCTTGATCTTCTTGTCCACATCAAAGTTTTAGGTAACTCTAGCACCCTTGTTGATTAAACTCTCTAGGAACTTGTCTTTGTTTTTCTCTAAGTATCTCTCCACATACTATTGGAAGAGTGGTTCTTGTTGTATCTTCATGAAGTCTTGGGAGTTGAGGTTAAAACTCAAGTATTGTGAACCATGGTGAGAATTTTGTGAAGGTTTCCTTGAGTTCCTAAGAGGTGTTCATCTCCTATAATGATCATGTTGTGAATCCCTTCTTCCTCTATGGCTATGAGATCATGAAGGTGTTCTTGAATGTCTTCCACTCCATGGAGTCTTAGGAGGAGTGGATGGAGGAGAGTTGTTTCCACCACCAACACACATGTTGTTAAATTGATCATTAAGTTGTTGGGCCAAGAGTCTATGTTGCTCTTCCTGGAAGGCTCTCTTTTCTATCTCCAATAAGGCTTATCTCTCTGACTTCAGGAGTCTAAACTGCTCTTCCTTTTCAACTTATTCATCTAGGAAGGCTTTCCTTTCATGCTCAATTCTCTTAAGTCTTTCACTCATATATATTGAAGGTGCTTTTAGTGGTGAACTTGGTCTTGAATGTCTAAACAAGTCATTGGTGTATGCTTCATTCAAACGAGTGTCATAGGGTTCATCATCTTGGTTTTCATATTGTGATTTTTCTTCTTGATAGGCTTGCTTCTTATCTCTTTTAGCCCTTTGGTATGTATCCAGATATCTAGTTGAGATAAGGGGTGATACTGTTTGATTTTCACAAGAGGAACTACAAACAGAATGGTATCTCTATGCCTTTCAAATATGTCATCAAGGCTTTTATCTATTTCTTCCCTCTCTCATTGAGTCATTGTGTAACTCATATCCATATCTGAGTGAGAAGGTGCTAAGGGTGTACTCAACTCACTAAGGTTACTCTTGGGATCAAACCAAACTTCTGAGTTGTTCCTAGGTGATTGATCAAACATGAGTTCTTTTCCCTTACATTTTTGGCAAGTTTGAACTAAGGATAATTGGTCAAAGACTACTTGAGGTCTCTTTCTTTGATATACCTGATATCTTGTTGTAATCAACATGAAAGAAAAGGTACTAGGTGATAGGATGAACCTAAGAAACATTGGTACCTAACTAGGATAGTAAAAGCACTCACTTGTCCAAAGAGAGGTGATAAGATAGAATTTTTCAAGAGGCATAAACCAACAATACCATAGAGGTTCCCACTCAAAGGGTGAATACCCTAACACATATGGACCAGGAGGATGATTTACCCAAGTTATATTGATTGAATTTGAATTTGTATGGAAGTGAATGGACAAGAGATTACTAAAACTCTCCAAGTGTGTTATCAAAGGATCCAAAGGTTTATCTTCTCAATAAGGATAGTTTCTAGCTCACCGACTCCAAGAAAGATCACTCATGAAATCAAAGATTACTAGTTCAAGAGGTCAAAATGCAAGAATCTAAGGTGAAAATAGGCTTCTAACAGAAGAATAAGTGACCTGATCTGACCCAGATCAACTGAGGAATACTCGAAATGACATGATAGAAAATCAATCAAGTTGACAGTTTCAGGTGATAATGAATCAACATTGGGCGATAGCTCACTCTAAGGACAGGTGACAGGTGCTGACAATAAGCTGTAAAAAGTTGTTTTTTTTAACTCAAAAACTCATTTTTTTCTCATTTTAATTGACCAACTAAATGCATTAACATATTCTTATCATTAATCAGGCACGCAAGATAGCAATCAGGGAGTTCAAGTAAACAATTGTCTTCAAATAATGAGCAAGGGACAAAGCCACCTTGTGCATGAACAAGAATAGTGATGTAGTATTCTACTCCCTAAGAATTCTACTTGTGTATGTTGTTAAAATGTTTTACAGTCATGCACATAGTCCTAGAAAATAAAAATTTGGTTGCATTATGGTTCGTAGTAATGGTCAACTCTACAAATTTTGCAATCTCAAGTGGGTGAACTCTAATCCAGGTGCACCGGGATTTTGACACATTCTGAGAATTTAATCAATCAAAGATGCTGAGAAGATCTGACAGCCCAACAAGAGACTACACCTATGGAGATTTCTTCCACAAGGACATTTATATAGCGGTTGTTGCTACCACGGCAAGAATGGCTAATACCACTTGAGGTTCCGTCCACATGGTTTACCCAATAAAGGGAGTGTCCACTACGGTTAACCCTCTCTAACAAGGAAGACTCACAAAATGGACCACGTGGGGACTTAGCTTGAATTCAAGGGTTCTGAGTTTCTGATGTGCCCAAAAGGGAACAGAGCATAATCCTCTAGCCTCTTCACCTCACTCAAACATAGTAAGCAGATTAATTGACACGCTAAGTTGCAATCACCTCATCAAGGTTTGTATGCCAACAATAATGACTATCGATCTCTCTAAATGGGACCAAGAGAGAACGTACCATCAAAGATTGAAGACTAAACCAAAGTTTGCATGCCAACAACAATGACTACCGATCTCTCTAAATGGGACCAAGAGAGAATGTACCATCAAAGATTGGAGACTAAACCAAGGTTTGTGTGCCAACAAAAATGACTACTGATCTCTCTAAATGGGACCAAGAGAGAACGTACCATCAAATTTTGAAGACTAAACCAAGTAAAACCATGAGATAATAGCAAGTCCTTCCCTACCTACAAGGGTTTCTATCATCAAGAAGAGCTTCACATGTAAGACAAGCGAATGTAGCCCACTCTCTCAAGAATGCCACAAATAGTTTTCATAGGGCCTAATTACTATGTGAAACATATATGCAAGAAAGAAAATCTAGATTCATTCTTTCCTTTAGAGAAAAAATTGAAAATGTGATCTATGAAAGCAAGAAACACTCAAGTCAAACACATGAGAGGTTAATTTTTATTTCCAAAATCCAAATGTTATAGAGATGAAACAAAATACCTCAAGTCCAAAGCAACGCGCTTAGTAGATTTTACCTTGTTTTTATTTTTGTTGAGCTTTTATGTGCAAGCAAGCCACGAACTCTCCAACAAACAAGACAAGTAAACAAGCAAACAAGATATGCAATGTATATTCAACTTATGCAAACCCTAGGGTTAGATCTGAAAATAAATTGTTAGGAGAAATAATAACCAAAAAATAATTCAAATGACAACTCATATCATGCATTGAACCATGTGAAAAATAAGTGCATACTCATCACAAAATTTATTTTTTTTTGCATTTGACCTAGTCAACAAGATCTAATTTTTTTGATATGATTTTGGCCACAAAAATAAAAATTAAAAATAGAGACCCCTACTAAAAAATAGAGAGATTTCCAAAAATGTAAAAATTTTGGAAAAATTCCTTAATTTGTGCCCTAGGGACATGATTTATCAAAACATACCAGTTTTCAAAGATTGACTTTTTGAGCCATATTCATGCATCACAATAAAAAAAAAAAGAACATGCCATCTATAAAATTCTCAGACCTTTCTGAAAATGTAAAAATTTCCAAAAAATATGGAGATTTGCGACCAGAAATGAATTTTTATTGAAAATCATAAAAAAATCATAACTCACAGGAAAATAATCAGTAAAATATGATCTTCGGACTGAAACATACTATGATGATCCTCCACCTACAAAAACAAATTCAAACCCAAACTCCCAACTGTTTAAAAGATATGATCAAATATTTCAAAATCCTAGGTTTTTGTCTTCAAGCAAATCTGCACAAGGGTTAGGCTTGAAAAACTTCAATAAAACAACCATGTAAAGATTAGAAAATATGAAAATCTGAATAAAATGAAGGAAAATCAGGAGCATCAGCCCCACAATGGGCACCAAAAATGTGTGGTAAAATTTTGACACACTTCTATGAGTCATTATATCTAAGATTGCTCAAGAATGAGGTTTCAACTGGTGACTCATAACTCTGTATTCATGGAGTGCAAAGGTTTATAATGGAGGCCCTCAATTTAGACCTAGTTTGTGCCCATGCAAGAACACCATAAAATAAGAGATTCAAAGAGGAAAAGCAAGAGTTCTAGTCTCTGTGATCATCAAATATGCATGCAAATGAAAATGGAAGCTATTCTATATGATAACTATGCATGAAAGCAAACTAATCTATAAAAGGAAATATGCATGAAAGATTATTCTATGAAATGAAATATGAATCTAATCTAACATTCAGGTGCAAGAGTAATCTAAATGGATTTCTATGGAGGCGTGAGAGAAGAAGACAAGAAAAAAGAAGTTGCAATGTTCAAGCTCAAGTGCTCAAATTCTCCTCCAAAATTGCTCTCCAAACCTGTAACATAACAATAGCATAAAATCTTGATTTCTAAATGAGAAGGAGAGGATTTCTTATAAAATATTTAGAAATGAATGGACAGTCAAGATTAAGAGGCAAAAATAAATGAGCAATGGTGGAGATTAAATCTTGGTTGATCCATGTCCTCAAGATTTTCAAGAGGCAAAATCAATAGGCATGATTAAGAGGCAAAATAATGAGTGGTTGAGATAAAGAGGCAAAAACCTTTTTCAAAAATTCAAAAGATTCTATCTCATTGGAAAGTGCACTTTTCTTTTTATTTTTATTTTATTATTTTTAGCAAAGTGATTTCCATTATTTAATTAAAAGAGTTTTTTATTTATTTAAAAAGATATTTTTATTTAATTAAAAGGGAGCATGTTCTTTTAATTAAATGAGACTTAGGATAAATGATCAAACCTTAGGAAATATTGAAATAATTGAATTAATTATGATTTGATCAAGGAAATTGATTTTAATTAAAAATATTGCAAGGCATTGATTCAGGAAATTGATAAATTGGTTCCATCATTTGATAAATTGAAGAATGGGGGCCCATAGTCTAGGCAACCATTTAGGGTGCATACAATAAAAACATCTTCAAGACTATTGTAGGCATTTTTATCCATTTCCTAACATTTTGAGGTATTTTTCATCCTTAGGCTCTTTTCCACTTTCTAGGACCATACTAGCCCTTATGTACAACTTGGCTCTCATCCCAAGCTTGAATAGTCCAAACCAAAACTAACCTAACCAACTAACTTCACCACATCACCTAGACCCTCATGGGATCTTTATTTTATTCTTGTCCTAGCTAGGATCAGTACAAGCCAAAATTAAAGTAGACCACTAGCCTATGTCCTAGGTTATCCTGCACTATTCTCCCCTAAACAAAATAGATCAAGTCCCATTAGAAGGAATCAAGTTAGGATCAATGACCAACTTTTGAAACTATGTCTTAGAGACCCATGTAGCCTTTGAATATTCCTTTCCCTACCATTTGATGAAATATTCCATGTATATTTTGTGCCTTGTCTTCTTAGCAATCCAAGAGCTTAAGATCTTCTCTGTCTGTGGTCTTGGTGTGACTGGAAACTTCAAATTTTTTACTTCTTCTACAACCTCAGTCTGTTCATGACTTTCTACAAGGATTGGTCCTTTGTAAGGCACCAAATCTGCAACATTAAACACTGGAGAGAGTCCTATATCTATAGGAAACTCCACCTTATAAGCATTGCTCCCATACTTTGCGAGGATGGAACAAGGGCCTATTCTTCTCATTTAGAGCTTGTTAGGGATCCCCTTCTGTAACCTTTTTTTTCAAGTGAACCATCACTATATCCCCAACTTGGAACTAAATATCCCTCTTCCTCTCATCAACTTTGTGCTTTGTCTTGGTGGTATTGTCTATTAGTGCTTGTTTAACTGAGTCATGTAATTCCTTCATGGACTAAGAAAAGCCTTCTACATAACCACTCCTAGTTTTTGTATCTCCTAGATCTCTGATCTCATGGATGCCTCTTGAATGAATCCCATAGACCACTTCAAAGGGACTTCTACCAATGGTTCTATTTATGGTGTCATTGTAAGAAAATTCTTCATGAGAAATGACTTGGTCCCATGTTTGCCCATATTCCTTGGTAAGACATCTTAGGAGATTACCCAAACTCATATTAACAACCTCGGTCTATCCATGGTATGGGGATGGTATGCAGACTCAAAAGAAAGGTTGGTGCCAAGCTTTTTCCACAAGGTCTTTCAAAAGTGACTCATAAATTTGGATTATATGTCTGACACAATACTCAAAGGTAGACCATGTATCCAGACTGCTTCTCAAAAAAATAAGTTAGCAATATGGCATGCATCATGAGTGGTTTTACATGGCACAAAATGGGCCATTTTTCTAAATCTATCTACAATCACAAATATACTATCAAAACCATGTTTTGTCTTGGGAAACCCTAAAAAATAATCCATACTAGGACACTCCCAAGGTTTATTAAGGATTGGAATGGGTTGATACAACCTTGCATTTGATGAATTTCCCTTAGCTTTCTAACAGATAATACAAGTTTCTACATACCTCTTGATGTATTGGTTCATCTTGGACCAATAGTAGTATCTTTGAACCAATTCTAAGGTTTTGTGAACAGAGAAATGTCCACTAAGTGATCCATTGTGCTTCTCTTGGATTAAGTTCTCTCTTATTGAACCTCTAGGCACACAAAGTTTCCCTCCCCTAAACAAAATATCTTCTTGAAGAATTTAATTAGAATACTCACTGTGAAAATGATTTTGAAATTCTTTGGATACCTTGTAAGCAGTTGAGGAGACTTCATCCACAGGGTAAAGTTCCTTGAAGCTATCTATACCAATGCTCCTTAATTTATTTCTTGGACTTTCAAGATTCTTCTTCTCAAAGCATCTGCCACTTTGTTTTTTTATCATTTCTTGTGCCTTATTGTGAATGTGTAGGCTTGAATATACTCTACCCACTTCATATTTTTGTGTCTTAGCTTATCTTGTGAGTTTAGAAATCTTAAAGCTTGGTTATCTGTATATACGACAAATTCTTTAGGGAGGATGTAGTGCCTCCATTTTCTCAAGGCTTGAACCAATGCATACAACTCCAATTCATATGAGGAGTACTTTATTTATCACTTAACTTTTCACTATGAAAGACCACTGGTTTGTCTTCCTGACTTAGGACTGCTCCTATAGCAATATTGTTGGCATCACATTCAATAGTGAATAGTTTCTCAAAACTAGGGAGTACTAGGATTGGTTGGGTATCTATCTTCCTCTTAAAGGTCTCAAAACCTCTATTGGATTTCTCATTCCATTGAAACTTATCTTTCATGCCTCCTTTTATGGTTTCTAGGACTGGTGCACATGTCTCACTGAATTGCTTAATGAACTTCCTATAAAATTGTGACAAACCATGGAATATCCTTACCTCTGTAGCAGACTTAGTTGTAGGCCAATTTATGATTGCATCCACCTTTCTAGTATCTATTTTCAATTTCCCTTATGATACAAAAAAATCAAGGTACACCATCTCTTGTTTCATAAATTCACACTAGTCCAAATTGATGGTTAGCTTTTTCTCGTGCAACCTATGTAACACAAATTGTAAATGCATCAAATGATCTACATTACTCTTGTTGGAGATTTTACTATACTATTTTATATGACTATAATTAAGTGTTTTCATTATGGAAAAAAATTCATATGGAGTTTTGGAGTCAGCGCACTTACTCATAAGATCAAAAAAATGGCTAAGTATGGAAGACTAGATAGTCAGCAGAGCACCAGATGAATAGAGCATCAACGCACATGCATATGACCAAGTTATGGCATGTGCTCTTGAAGATAATATTTTGAGTATGTAATCATGTCAAGTCTAAGAGCGCATGATGAAGTGTCACAGACAATGAGTGGCATAACAGAACAGAGCATGGAGCTGATTGTTGTTATTTTGGTTAGCATGTATAATATTCTTTTGTAAAGGCTATGTGCCTATTATATTTAGGTTATAGACATGTTAATCTCATTGTATGTAAACATGCTTGAGCCAATTCATTTGGAAGCATTGTATGTAATAGGTTGAAGGCTGACCTAGTGAATAGTTTTGTTTGTGCATGTAAATAAGACATGCGCCTTTGTATTTAGAAATGGCATGAGATATATAGTTGATAGAAGTAGAGAAGAAGTATGTGAAGAGTATTTAGAATGTTGTAGAGCTTTACAAGAGGCTAAAGCATCAGTGCATAAAAGGAACTGATCAGACAAGTAGTGTCAAAGCAGCAATTCACCATTGGCAAATATAGTGTGTATCTGATATCTAGGAGGTTGTAGCCTTCTCATTGAGTAATGAGCTCTAGCAGTGAGCCACCACCCCTAATAGGGTTATTGTAAAAGACTCCTAGATCCTTGACTAGGTCACTATACTTAATACATTGTAAAGATCAACTTCTAATAGGGTTGTAAGATCTTCTAACATGGATCATAATACTCAAGAGCAGTTCTTAGTGGGTGTCAATTCCCACTGAGGTTTTTACCTATTTGGGTTTCCCCATAATCATATTTGGTGTTATGTGTTATGGTTTTTAATCTTACTTGCATTGATATTCATTTCAGTACTTAAGCAATTAAGTTAAGTTTCAAGATATCAAAAAAATTAATAATAATATAGAACACTGATTCAACCCCCCCTCTTAGTGTTACCATTCCTAAAAATTGGTATCACAGCTTTGGTCCTCTGAAGACAAGTTTAACCACTTGAGGAGATCATAGGTTTGGAAGAAGTAAAACATCTGAAGAAGAATCTTGAAGAAGTTCTTGAAGACCTTGACAGATCTGAAAAGGAAATTGAAGAACTAAAACTAAAGGTTAGTGGTTCTCAAGTATTCATCAAGAAACTAAGAAAAGATTTGAAGGATTGTTCAAATATTTATTTAGGGAAAATGGTCAAAAAGATGAATGAGGAAAACACATCTCTAAAGGTTCAGATTGAAGAGTAGGATGAAAAACTATTTAACAATCAAGAAGCCTATGAAGAACAAGTCAAAGAAAATAAGCAGTTGGATGAAGAACTGAGGCAAGCAAACATGAAAATCTTGGAGTTAGAGAATATGAAGAAGTGAGTGGAATCTAAATTGACTAAAGCAAAGAATCATGTTGACAAATTGCACACAAGCAAGGATCTAATAGAATCACAATTGTATGCACAGAATATTAAAGGAGATACCTCTGGTATTGGATTCAATGAAGCACAAAATCAATTCAATGATATATGAGAAAGAATGAAGGCACCAAAAGAACCTATAGAAGCTAAGAAGACTAAAGATCATACTAAAGCTAAAGAAGAAACATCTAAAGATGAACACAAGCAAGTAAACAAAACAAGTTATGCCTGTGACAAGCATGGTCACATAGCAAGAGATTGTAAAGAGGTAAGACCTTTCAATGGTTAATGTTATTTGTGCAATAAGATTGGTCATAGAGCTATGAATTGTAGATCAAATCAAAGAAATCAGACTCAGAAGGTGCATACTCTAAGAGTGAGTATACCAGCCGCGCAGGGGTTTAGAGCTAATCTAGCTCCCCCTATGACCATGATGGTCATTTAACCATAAATAGGAGGTGCATCCACTACAGATGCATCCTCAACTATTTCACCAACATTATCTATCTTTTCTTCCTTCCAAATCATGCTCGCATCTTTTGTAGCTTGCACAAACTTGACTTCTCCTACTTCATCCAATATTGATCCTTTAGAGTTTTTAGGGCTTTCCTGTCTTTACACTTTTGATCTGCAAAAATTAGAGATGTGTCCAACCTTGTTACAAGAGTGATAAATAAGTGGAGTTATAATGGTCATACAGCCAGACAATGCAAATTGTTAACTCACATCAATGCATCGAGGAATATAAGACCTCCACTTATTTGTCACTCTTGTAACAAGGTTGGACACATCTCTAATTTTTGCAGATCAAAAGTGTAAAGACAGGAAAGCCCTAAAAACTCTAAAGGATCAATATTGGATGAAGTAGGAGAAGTCAAGTTTGTGCAAGCTACAAAAGATGCGAGCATGATTTGGAAGGAAGAAAAGATAGATAATGTTGGTGAAATAGTTGAGGATGCATCTGTAGTGGATGCACCTCCTATTTATGGTTAAATGACCATCATGGTCATAGGGGGAGCTAGATTAGCTCTAAACCCCTGCGCGGCTGGTATACTCACTCTTAGAGTATGCACCTTTGGTTATAATTATTTGGAGACTAGTTTGTGTAGTATGCAAGAGCGCACCTCCTCATTGATAGAAGAGATGGATATTGAAATTCTCTATTGTATTATGTGTTTATGCAGCAAGCATTAATGGTGGAAAGTTATTTTTATATTCACCAAAGATTCTTTATCTGCCCATTTACATTTGAGTTCAAGCCTTTGGAGAGCACAAGAGATCAAGTAGTTAAGAGTTGAAGGATTGCAATTGGTTTATCAACGAATAAGTTTTGAAAGTTGGTTACAAAACCGTTGTTTAGATGCAACAGTTCAGAATTCATTTAGAAACCTATATAAGTGTGATCAAGTAATTTATGGCTACTCTTGCTATATTGGATGTTGCCAAAAGGAAAAGATGTGTATTTAAAAGGCATACATTTAAGTGAACCCTAGATGATTTGGAAGGAGAATTCTCTAAGACTCCTATGGGAGTTATGCACATAGAGGACATACACGCATATATTTATTGCAAAAAGGAACATGTTGGATTGGATAGAATCAGGTTGCACATAGAAACCATGATGAATCTAGACAAAACCTTCCTAGATGAGTTCGTGCACTTGGAAGACAACCCTATTATTGAGTATGCCACAACATATGAATTCTATGAATCTGAATGGATCAAGATTATTTTGAGTAGAATTCATGATGACTTATTCTAGATTGGTGAAGTCCCTATTAGAATAACTACTAATCTCATTCATGAGATGATTGGATTACCTAAGACCGACACCATCCTTCCCACTGGCAAGGATGTCAGGAAATAGGTGGAACAAACTTGTAAGTTGCACAGTGATAAGCGCAGGATGACAATTGAGCCTATAGAAGAGAAAGATATAAATTGATGTCTACAATACTTGGATATAGATTCCAACATGCAAACAAGGTAAATAGTGTGTCCGCAGCCACTATTCAAGTAGCCATAAGGATTGTAAAAGAAAATGGAGACTTCAACTTGTGTGAGATCTTGCACACACAGTTGTTGGATAACATTAGAGCCATTAAGCATGATAAGACTAAAGTGTTTAGATTTGGATCATTGATCATTTACATGTATTTCCATATAGTTGGAAAATTATTAGATCTCTATTTAGACAAGAGCCTACCTACAATGTCACAGATTTCATTCAAGGCATCAGCAGAGGGTACCTTGAAGGACTACATGGAATTGGAAATCAAGACTTTCAGGATAAAGATGCAGAGAAGGTATAGGATACCTAAGAGCATAGTTGAAAAGTACAAGGATAGCATTTTTTTCATGGTGGAGATAGACATAACTTGTATGGAAGTTGTAGAGCCTATAACTAAGTGGATTCATCCACTTGGTTATGAAGTAGAAGAACAGGTTTTGGAAGCATATGCACAAGTTCTGCTATCAGTGCCCAAGGATCCTAATGAGCCAAGATGGGGAACCTATGAAGAAAAGACTAGATAGGTTGATTCAGTCCTAAATAGTGTTGCGATCACGAGGAAAGCATCTAAAATCACCTCTGAGATACTAAAGATTCATGGTGTCACTCAAGATAACCTAGATAAGGCAAGGGAAGCTAAGATTTCCATGCAACTTGAGAGTGCACCCTCTTCTAAAGTGAAAATTGAGAAATCTAATGACCCTAAGGAGAAGAGAGTAAAAATTGAGAAAATAGATGATCCCAAGGAAAAGAAGAGTAAAACAGATGATATCACTCTTGCGCCCATAGATATAATTGACTTGGAGTCCACTGAAGCATCTCCTGAGCCAAGTAAGATGCCTAAGAGGAAGAAGCAGTCTGTCACAAGCCATCCATCATCTAGATCCATAAGAAGCCAAAGCAAAAAAAAATTTCAAGCACCTCCTGAGGTAGGATTCCTACCAACTTTAGAAGTATTGAGATCAAGAGTAGTTGATGAAGGTAGAATTGATCAAATAGATAAGTTCTATGAAAAGTACCATAAGATAGATAAATCAAAGATCCATGGTATGGTTATAAAACACATGATCAAATTTAAGAAGACAGTTCTGGAACTCAAAATAGTCATTCCAGACAATGTATAGAACATTATGGATTCCTTGAAAAGACAAGCAACAGAAGAAGATTTCAGAATGAGAAAGAAGACACTGGATGATAACCTACCAATATGTTTAGTTGAAGAAAAATCCTCATTGTTGAATTTGGTGAAGCCTCACCTTAGAACCAAATTAAGAACTTTACAAACTATGAACTGGTTGCTAAGGAAACTAAAAGAGAATTTGAGAAGGTATTTATGGAACAATATATGCATCCATCATCGGTGCCTACAACCCAAGTTCCCATTGAGCAAGTAAAAGTAGCTGAGACTCCAAATGCACCTATGATAGGTCCATAGGATTATGCACCTATGCCTGAAGCCAAGGAGGACACAATTATGATAGATAATGTAGAGATATCAATGGCAGCCACAAATAAGGACTTGGATCACTTTGAAGAAGCATTTGTGAACACTGAAGAAGTAGAAATGTTATGTGCTGAAGAAATTCTCAAGCAGCAAGAAGAAGTTCTCATTGAAGACATAACTAGACAAGAAGAGAAAGAGGAGAAAGAAGAATAAAAAGATAAAGAAGAGGAGAAAGAAGAAGAAGAAGAAAAGGAAAATGAACCTGCTTATGAACCCTCTATTGGAATGCATGTAAAGGTTAAGAATGAAATCATGGATAGTACACTCATCACTCCCAAGCCATCATTATCATTGTTTTCAAGTTTGACCCCTGACACAACAAGTCTAGACTCATGGGGAGAAGAAGACTTAATCAAGATCAGTGTATTAGCAATGGAGAAAGCAAAGAAGAAACAAGTCATGAGGAATCCATTGTTTGTTGAATTAGTCAACATTCTGAATAGCTTATTGATTGTAGACAAGAAAGTGTCTAGTTTACATTTAGTAGATGATGTCAACACCATCATGACATGCTTTAAAGAAAATTTCTCAAGTCTTGAGGAATCAGCATCCAAGATAGCAGAAGAGAAATACATTAAGAAAAGATTGAATGAGCTGATAGAAAACTTTGCACTTGACCTCAGTTCATTAAAGTTTGGTCAAGCCTTGTTGAAGGAGATAGCAGCTAAAGGAAGAAAAATCATAGTTGGTTGTATGAACAAGGATAAATTAATTATAAACCTCTCAAATAAAATTTAGGAAGTTGAATCAATGATGGAGGTAGTAAGGAAATTAGTAGAAGATCCCTCCAAAGATGTAAATATGTGCAATAATGTCTACCAAGGACAATTGGATAAAATAGAGAAATCAAAACAAGAAATGGCCAAGATAAGGGCAAGGTAAACTCAGCTAAGAAATGTTC
Source organism: Chamaecyparis obtusa (assembly GCA_027943335.1). Taxonomy (NCBI): domain Eukaryota; kingdom Viridiplantae; phylum Streptophyta; class Pinopsida; order Cupressales; family Cupressaceae; genus Chamaecyparis; species Chamaecyparis obtusa. The sequence continues at coordinate 1,479,315 of BSBK01003450.1, forward strand.
TTGTGCCCTCATTAGATGTGCTAAATCAAAACATCAACGAGATAGATGCCACTATTATGAAATATGACCAAGGCCCATGTACAGAATTGGAAAAGATGTAGAAGTTAACTTATTCTTTGTCTGCCCATCTTCAGACAGTAGATGCACTGAAGGCATTTTGGTAGCAAGAAATTACAAACCTTTAGACTGCATACCATGATATATTATCAATGTAAGTACTTGAAGTTCCATTTTTTAGCACCTTTATCATTAATGTCAAAGGGGGAGTAGAATATATAGTAAAAGGGATAATATGAAGTAGTATATATTATGTAAAAAGGGAGTAAAGTGTACATTATAAGGGAGATATAAGATAGAGTATATGTTAGAAAGTTTTGTATAAAGATACAGTTAGTAACTTCACCATATTCCTTTGTCGCCATTAATGACAAAGGGGGAGATTGTTGGAAAGTTGACAATATTGTTGTATATGACTATAATTAAGTGTTTTCAATATGGCAACAAAGTCATATGGAGTTTTGGAGTTAGTGCACTTACTCATAAGATCAAAAAAATGGCTAAGTATGGAAGACTAGACAATCAGCAAAGCACCAGATGAATAGAGCATTAGCACACGTGTGTATGACTAATTTATGACATGCACCCTTGAAGATAAGATTTTGAGTATGTACTCATGTTAATTCTAAGAGTGAATGATCATATGAGTTAGTATGAAGAAGTTACAGCCAGATGAAGTGTCACAGACAGTGAGTGGCAGAACAGAACACAGCATGGAGCTGACTGTTGGTATTTTGGTTAGCATGTATAATATTCTTTTGTAAAGGCTATGCGCCTATTTTATTTAGGTTATAGAAATGTTAATATCATTTTATGTAAACATTCTTGAGCCAATTCATTTGGAAGTGTTGTATGTAATAGGTTGAAGGTTGACCTAGTGAATAGTTTTATTTGTGCATATAAATAAGGCATGCACCTTTGTATTTAGAAATGGCATGAGATATATAGTTGATAGAAGTAGAGCATAAGTATGCAAAGAGTAGTTAGAATGTTTTAGAGCTTTATAAGAGGCTAAAGCATCAATGCACAAAAGGAACTGATCAAACAAGCAGTGTCAAAGCAACAGTTCACTATTGGCAAATATAGTGTGTATCTGATATCCAAGAGGTTGTAGCCTTCTCATTGAGTAGTGAGATATGGCAATGAGCCACCACCCCTAATAGGGTTATTGTAAAAGACTCCTAACAGGTTCTAACCCTTGACCAGGTCACTGTACTTAATACATTGTAAATATCAACTCCTAACAGAGTTGTAAGATCTTCTAACAGGGATCATAATACTCAAGTGCAGTTCTTAGTGGGTGTCAATTCTCACTTGGTTTTTTACCTATTTGGGTTTCCCCGTAATCATATTTGTTGTTATGTGTTATGGTTGTTTATCTTACTTGCATTGATATTCATTTTAGTACTTAAGCAATTAAGTTAAGTTTCAAGATATCAAAAAAAGTAATAATAATATAGAACATTGATTCAACCCCCCCCCCCACCCTCTCAATGTTCCCATTCTTAACAATTCTTACTAAAAATTAGAATGTCATCTAGGTATACCACCACCCACTTACCTATTAAGTCATTTAACACTTCATTCATTATCCTCATGAAAGTGCTAGGGGCATTATACAACCCAAAGGGCATGACTAACCATTCATATAGGCCTTTTTTGGTCTTGAAAGTCATTTCACAGTCATCCCTCTCCTTGATTCTTATTTGGTGGTATCCACTTTTAAGGTCAATCTTTGAAAAATGCTCGGCTCCTCCTAAGCAATCCATCAAGTCTTCTATTCTTTCAATTGGGAACCTATAACTTATGGTGATTCTATTAGTGGCTCTAAAATCTATACAAAACCTCCAAGTACCTCCTTTCTTTGGGGCTAGGATACTGGGGACTGCACAAGGACTTATAATTTTCCTTATTAAGCCTTGGTAAAGTAATTCTTGTATCTTCTTGGCAATTTCCTCATTTTGTTCTAGGGTCATTTTGTAGTCATCTTAATTAGGAAAGGATGCTCCTAGTATGGAATCTATTTGATGGCTTATGGATCTTTTAGGTGGTAGGATGGTAGGTTATCCATCACTAACTATCTCTGTATACCGTCCCAACAAATCTTAAACTTCTATGGTTACATATGGCTTCTTCTCTACTTTTTCATCTTTAGGCTTCAACACTAAGTAAAATTACATTCCTTCACCTTCCTCTAGTGTGTTTAAGAACTCCTTTTCTCCCACCAAGAGTACATTAGGACATGATGTTTTCACTTCCCCTTCTTCTAGGATTGACTGAATTCTAAATGTGACTTCATCCTTCTTGAAAGAGTATGGATTTTTGGCTCCATCATGAATGGCCTTCCTATCAAATTATTAGGGTCTTCCCAATAAATTATGGAAAGAATCCATGGGTAGGACATCACACAACACTTTATCCTTATATCTCCCTATGGTGAATTCTACCCAAGCATATTCATTCACTAGCACATGTTGACCCTTGTTCAACCAAGTGACCCTATAGGGGTTAGTGTGTGGGATCCTTTGAAAATTTAATTTGTTGACTACTTCATTAGAGACTATATTATCAGTGGATCTGGAATCAATAATGATCTTGAAAACCTTACCTAATATCTTGCATTTGATATTGAATAGTGATCTCATTTGGTTTGGCTCCTCTTTGACTGGCTCTTTGATGAGAGTTCTCCTAATCATGAGGTTATCTCCCACCTTTGAATCTAAAGCTACTTCAACATTATTTTTACTTGAGAACTCCTCTTGAAGATAACTCACTCTTTTCTCTCCACCTTGGGATGGTGAAATTTTTAAGGACACCTATATGTAGGATGTCCATACTGATGACAATTGTAACACTTCATGTAAGAGAAGTAAGATCATCTTCCTTGGTCACTTATCTTCCTCTGTAGTTTTTGTTTGAGCCTCTACCCTTGTCATAACCACCTCTATTGTTGGTTACTTATCCTTTTTGTTCTGTGAGCTTAGTCTCACCTTGGTTTATTTTCTCTAAATTTCTTCCTCCAAAGCTTCCTCTATGACCTCTTCTATCTATCCCTCTACTTCTACCTTGGCTTCTTGAGTCATGCTTCTTCTTGAGCTTCTCTTCTACCTTGAGAGCAATTTGATAGCATTAGTAGACTATTCTTGGGCTCAAGAGGCTTATATCCTCTTGTGTGTTCCACCTTAGGCCATTCAAATACCTAGCCGCCTTTAAGATTTCTTCTTCCATCACATGTGACCTAAGACATAGTTTATGGAATTCCTCTGTATAGGCACTCACTTCAAGGTCCTTTTTCCTTAAATTTTGTCTTTGCTTATGTAGTTTCACCTCATAATCATCTGGCAGTTAGGTCTCTCTAATATTTTCCACCATACCTTTCCAATTGGAAATGGGGTTCTTTCCCTCTTTTACCCTCTCATCTTGCACAAACTTCCACCATGTGAGGGAAGCTCCCCTCATCCTTGTCTTAGCCACTCTAACTCTTCGGGCTTCATTGATACCTTCACACTCAAATTGGTTATCCATTCCTTCTATCCACTCCATGACTAATTCTACTTCCATCTTTCCACTAAACAATGGTGTTCCTTCCAAAGACTTGTCACTTGTGGCCTTCAATGCTCTTAAGAAAGGTTCTTCCTCTAGCACAGGGTCTAGTTTAGGGACTTTTTCTTCATCTTCCATCTCTTTACCCTTGTTTTCCACCTCTCTAACTTTCTCTCTAACCAATTATTTCTTAGTCTCCACTACACCAAGTTTTCTTTCTATCTCTGTTAGCCTTCCCTAAGGAGTCTATTCTCCTCCTCCTAGTCTTCCACCTTCTTTTCCAACTCTATATTTGTCACCATCTTTGAAGAATCTACTGATTTAGGTGAATACAACATTAATTATCTTCTAGCCCAATCTTTTAGGCTCTGATACTAATCTGATAGAATCCCACTAGTTTCCAAACTATCTTGTTATGACCAACCTAGGTTCCTAACTCACCAACTCCCCAATCCCTTGATCAGGGTCTCACAAGGTACTCCCTTGTCTCCTAAGGAATTCTCTCAATGTCCTTAATCAGAGTAAAACTACTCTCACTCTCTAGGTGACCTATCAATGTTCAAATTCACCTTCCCTTCTCATGCTCACTTCCATCTAACCAAGTGTACTCAACCTCCTAAGAAAGTGTAGAACATTTTAGGTGTGTGGAGGTAGTAAAATTCATATTCTTAACCATTTTGTGACACATTTTGTCCATATCTACCCCTCTCTTCTTTACCAATCTCACCAAATTGTCTATATTGGCCTTGTAGCCCATGAGACCCCAATTAGGTCTCATACTTCAGGTTTTTAGGCTTTCTTGCAAATTTTCCCTTAATAAATTTCCAAAAAAAAATATAGATTCTTCAATTAATTAGGAAACTCTAAGAGATTTTGTGGGTCTTGGGTCTCTATGCCTCCTTACAATTCCCTATCCAAACTATGAGGGTTTGATGAGGGTTTTTAAGGATTCTAGGAGCTCTCTATTCACTGAAGGGAAATGCTTTCCAAATGGATTGGAAAAGCCTCTATCTCTTCACCGAGGATTTGTCTCATCTCCATACTCATCTCCAATGTCTTGGATTAAACTTTCATAGTCACCCCTGCAAGTAAACTTACAAACAACCTCCTTGTTCCTAGCCAGGCATTGACTGAGCTCGCCCAGGACAAGGTCAAAAATATAGCATAAGACATATTCATACCTCCTTCTTTCTTATGTACATTTTACATTTACTCCACTTCCATTTCTTAAAAGGCAGTGATGAACACACGGTGGGATTTTATGGGGGAGTCATTTTTTAGACTGTTCCTATGTATAGGCCAGTGAACTGGAAAGAACAAAACAAGAAACAAAGAGCTTACAAAACTGATTTAAAACACACAATAGTATATAGAAATGTAGTAAAAATATTTATACTTCCAAATTTCATCAACAAAGATATTAATATAATCTATAAGATCCTATTCATGCAAAGAAACAACAAACTGTGCCTTAATTGTTTGTGACAGTGATTGATTGCTTATGTCAGTAATTACAAAACTTGTCCAACCTCGGGATTCAAGATTTTTGGGGTTTGAATAGTATTTTTTCCACATGTGTGCATTTTTAGGACCTCCTTTAGACCTAATTCCATCATTCGGTCTCTTTAGGACAAAATTTGTCATGCAACTTTGCAAAGTTGCAAAAGTTGTCATGACAACTTTTTAGCAACTTTTGTTTTCTTGCTTTCCTTCACTCCTAAAATATTTAAAACTTCCTATGTTATAAAAAAATCCTCAAGACTTTTTTAGGCTTATTTTTGTGTGTGTGAATTTTGTACCTAGTTGTAGACACAACACTTCAGTAAAACATTAGAGGTTAGCAAAAACTGAAATCTACAAGTAATTGAAACTATGCTAATCAGGTGATTTACTGTCTTCTAGTAGGTGTGATTATGATGTTCTCATATTGGAATCGAGATCAGTGACAATGCAACACCTAAACGAAGGATTTGAATGAAAAGAATTGAAAAACTATATGAATGTAGATTTAATCTATATTTTTGTATTTTTCTATGCAATAAGAATGAGAAACTATATGAATCTAAGCTAGAATGTATGAAATTGAGTTTGAATGCAAATTTAATCTAAGAAATGCTATGAATGAATATAAAAATCTATGATATGAAACTATGAATGCTCAAAACAATAAATGAAAATCTCACAATAGCCTTGATTCGCAAAAGATTGATTCTTCAGTCACCAATTTGCCAGAGTGAGGATGCAATTTCATGGATCCTTTTAGAAGAGCTGAAGCCTTGTTTTTATAGAAATCCAGGGTTTTGAGGATGCAAGAGAAAAGCCATAAATTCACTCTTGATAAACTCAGGTTGATTTTTGAGTTATCAAAAAATCAGAGATAATTAACTCGCAAAAATCATGCAAATGCAGTGTTTAATTCAAAATAGAGTTTAGATAAAATTTCAACTCATCATCAGATGTTGAGTTTCAATTTTAAAATTGATTGTTAATTTCTAGTTGCCTTCTTTTCTGATTGTGCATGATTTAATTATAAATTAATTAAAAATAAAGTGATTTATTCTCAACTTAACTAATTTTTGACATTAAAACAATTGATTTATGGGTTAATCAATTATTAAATCAAACTTTATTCAAAAACTAAATTATTAAATATTGATAATTGACTTTAATTAATTAAATAGGAATTTAATCAATTAGTCATGAGATTTTTTGATTTATTGTTAGCATTAAATAATACAATTTAGGAATAAATGTAATTAAATTTAATTAAATAATTAAGTGGCAATATTAAATCTAACTAATTAAATATTCAGAATATTCAATTAATTAAACTTTAGGATAAATTATCTTTATCACCAAATAATCATTAAATTAAAGATAATTAGGATAAATAGGAATATTTCTAGGAATATTCCCCGATGCAAAATTTAGGATAAAATCAATTAGGATTCTATAATGTGCAAATGTGCCTTAGGTTAGGACTTTGATGTCGATTTCATTTGAATTGAAGATGTAGGAGGTTAATGAACCTATAGCCCATTTTTGGGGTATTACATTTTGCCTCTTTGAATTATTGTGCAAAGCACAGTGGTTCAAAGATAGTCTATGTATGATAAAGATGTTTGAGATTGAAACTAATAGATTAACCGATTCTGAGACAGAAACTGATTGAAAGATTTAATGATTCAAGATTTAAGATTTAGGTCCTGAATGACCAGAGATAATGTTAACTACAACAACAATGAACCGGTGATTACGAAAAAGTACCAAAATGCCTAATTCTGAACCTTATGATTGCGAAGAAGTGAGTGGCTAATAACAAACCTGAATGTCCTTGTATGAACCATATTGCTATCACATCCTGAACCCATCAGTTACGAAGAACCAAGGAAATGATGCAAATGAACCGTTGGTTATGAAAAGTTGATATAGTTTACAAGATAGATTAGGATACCAGATTGATATGGATCTCGATGAATCTGATATGCCCCAAGTGATGATAGATTTTCCCCGAGTGATGATAGATTTTCCCCAAGTGATGAGGACTTTTGATGAGTCAGCAAGTAGACGTGGTTGTTGTCTTGATTACTGAGGAAAGATTGATTATAGATTTAGATTTATAGACTTGAATGATGTGCAATAACATGCCCCCTTCGGGATTAAAATTGTAATCTGACAAGAAAAGTCAATGTTATAGTTTATAAGCATGTTAATTGATTTGAGAATTGGTTACACATGTTTGAGAATGTGTTCTGCATCGTTTAGAGGTCCTGGAGACCAAGTTTGACTAGGTTAAACCATGAGTTGACCATAGTTGACCAAGTTGAAATTTTGATAGTTTGATGTAAGATAATTAGTTAATTTGAATTCTAGATTCATTTGATGATTGAAGGTCGAATATGCAAGCAGTTTACAATATAAATGATCTTAGATTTTGATTTTGATCCTGAAAAAGGATTCTACTTGTTGTTTCATTTGAGGAACCTTCATACAATGCTGAGTCTTTGTGTCATGGTTAGCATTTTTTGTTTTGAAGAATCGTTTAAGTGTTCAAGCAATTTGTGAGATCATGCAAAGTGCAAAATGAAATGCAGAATGAAATGCAAACCTAGGACCTAGGACCTAGTCACTAATCATGTGTCGATTTGTTGTCATCATTGAACTTTTAGGTAACTAGATAAATTAATACAATGCCCACTAGTTATGAAACCATAGACATATGAATATCAATTTGTATGTGCACGAATCAATACAACACCCACTGGTTAGACAACCATGGACATATGAATATTGATTTTGTTTTCAGAATGTCAGATTAGATATAAGCACCAAGGCACAAATGCCAGGATGACCTAAATATCATGTCCATTTTGATATAGCAATTTGTATAAGCATTAGAACATAAACATTGTGATGACCTGAATATGCCTTGTGTTCAAACACATCAAACAGTCAAGAGATCATTCTAAATCCAGTGTGAATTAGTTGTAGTGACCCTTTATCTTTCACATCCTTAGGAAAGATCGCATTTCACAATAGGAGAAAGAACTCACTCAAAAAGACAATAGTTAGATCAAACTTCCTTGAATTTTCTGGGTATCAATGGTCGAGGTACTCATGGCCATCCAATTCGAGATAGAGGCTCTTACAGATGGACACCATTTCAATCCAAAATTTCCAAAGTTGTTAGATTTTTACATACAAGCAGAAGACAAAGAAAAGAGTATGCCCTCAGTCATCACTCTCCAAATCCTATAAAGGACATCATCAAGAGCTCAAAGGACACAATATGCAAAAATCTCAATATGAATCAGTAAGCATACAAGGAGATAAAAGCATGTAAAAAGCATAGATTATTTTCAATTTGTGTTTGATTGTGTTGTTGTAGATGCAAAATCCTTTCTGGAGAGGAGACTGACTGATTGACTCAGATGAAGCTTCAAAGGACTCTGACTAGATATGACTTGTCTAAGATGTACTGGAGGCCATAGGATATGACATTGATTTTCCCCAAGTGTTAAGCATTGATAGGATACAGACGCTTGAGCTGATTGGTGTACAGACTGACTTTATTGAAATAAGGATATATACAGACTAAAGAAGACTGAAAGATGGGAAAGACCAAGATTGTGCTAATAGATGGAGCATTTTTTAACAATTGGCGCTCATTTGCCAGGTTTTCACCATCTTGGCAGAGATTCTATTTTTGCTACCAAGGCGCCTGTTTCCAAGTTTTCACCAAGGCACTTTTTCTTTTTCATTTTTTTGTTTTTTTTCATTTTTTTTCAATTTTTTTGTACTTTTCCATTTTTATTTTTTTTTGTGAATCATCAAGGCACCTATTGCTAGGTTTTCACCAAGATGTTCATTTTTTTAGGACTTTTTTAGATTTTTAAGATTTTTTTAGGAGATTTTACCATAGACTGAATGCCTTAGGCATAGAATTTCTTCAGATGGAGAACATTGATTGGTTCTCAGAGCTGTCTCCTTCAGTCATTGAGAGTTGATAGGCTCCATAGCCAAAAGTAGCAATGATAACAAAGGGACCCAGCTAGTTGGGTTTGAACTTCCCCTTGCGTTCTCTATGTGATTGATTTTTAGGATTCTCTCTCAAGACTAGATCACCAACCTGAAATTCTCTGTGTCTGACTTTCTTGTTGTAGCCTCTAGACATTCTTTTCTAATACACTTTGAGATGATCATACACTACTTTTCTGCACTCATCTAGTAGTTCAAGTTCTTGCAACCTAGACACTATGTAGTCATCATCAGTTACTAGACCATACATTCTGATTCTTAGTGATGGGATTTCAACCTCAATAGGCAGTACTAATCAATATGCAAAAAGGATTCCCCTAGATAGAATGGGCATCGAACTCCCAAGAAAGATCACATCATGTAGTCCCAATGTCTAGCAAGGTGGAGAACATGAGGGATTAGCAAGCTAGTGGAAGAGATGGAAGACAAGAGAATGAATGAGAATGAAGGGAAGAAATCCTCAAGGGAAAACTCCTCAAGGGTACCCAAGCTAGGGAAAATTTTTCATGTAGAGCACATTTGGACAAGCAATGAAAGGCCAGCATAGGATAAGTCACAAAAGCGTAATGCCAAAGAAGAAAAGGATGTAGTCCAAAGGAGTAGACATGTCAAGAGGTTTCAAAGCATCATGTTCTACTCTTTTTTTTATTAGATCAAGACCAAAGGGGAAAAGGATAGCGAAAGGCTAGAATGAATGGGGGAAAATAAATATGAAGACTAAACAGGAAGGGAATGAAAGAAAGATCATCGTAAGATAGTCAAATGTTTGTGTATAGATCAACATTGTCAAGATCAAAGAGAGAAGATGGAATGGATGAAATATGTAGAAGAACTACGCATGATGCCTGATTGCCAGGTTTTCATCATGGTACTAATCCAAGGTGCCACAAGGGAGTGGTTTTCACCATAGGATGAATTTATTTCTCTTTACTTTTGCTACCAAGGTGCTGTTTCCAGGTTTTCACCAAGGCACATTTTCAATTTTATTTTATTTTTTTTGGAAGAAGGCAAGTTTGTTAGATAATGCTCTTTGAAAGGATAAAATCATGATATGCCAAGGATTCAAGATGATATGCTCAAAGATGTTGATAGGGAAAGGAATATGGAAGAGAAAAATGGAGGATAAGGTTTTATGTAAAGTGAGTGAGATTGGAAGATAGGAGGAATAGGCAAATGAGGAAAAAGGATAGAAGGTAGAATGATAATGAATGGAAGAATCGTGAAAGGATAGATGGAAAGGAAGGTAAGATCAACATCAACACACACCTTGAAGGGTGGCAAGAGGATGGAGGAAATGTGAATGAAAGAATACGTGAAGGAATATAGTGAATGGATAGCAGAGGTTGTGGTTTAGGTGCATGGAATGGAAGAATGTTTTTGGAAGAAGATGAAGTGGAAGTCTTTGGAAGCTTGAATGTCAAATTCACTTTTTTCTCAACACTAGACTCTTTCAAGAGAGACTTTTGAATCCATATAGTCGTAGGCTTTTCATTCCTTTTTGATGATCTAGAAAGAATATCTTTAATGATGGATTTTGGAGCCCATACTTGTCTTGTAGTTTTTTTCTTAGATATCTCTTTTGACTTTATGCCTCTATGTCGATTAGAGGAGACATGGTGATCTTTTTTTGATGGATTATTGTATCACTTCTTTTTCTTGTGTTGAACATTCAAGTTACTTCCAAAGAACTTGGGACTTGTGGAAGAAGAAGAAGGATATGACTAGTTTAGATGGGTGGGTGGATGAAAAGGATTCAAGGGCATGTATCTATTTTGATCTTGAGGAAAGATGGGAGATGGAGGGATGTAAGGACCCAAGATGGATGGAAAATTAGGAGAGCTAGGAGGGGAAAGTGAAGGGACATAAGGACCCAAGACGGAAGGAAGACATGAACCCCTTAGTAGTGGTGGAAGAGGTCCAAGGATGGAAGTGGAAGATGCAAAAGGATAATCAACAAGTTTATCAACATTCATATGACAACCAAGGACATCAGCATCTTTAGAGTGAGCATTAGGATTTTCAATAGAATCATGGACATCTTGACTATGAGAAACTTCTTTGATAGGATTGTTCAAAGCTTGCAAACACTTAGGAAGAGTAGAAAGTGGAAATGAACATGGAGTAGTAGAATAAGAAGATTGAAGACTTTGATCTTGAAAAGGATCTATGGATAGGATAAGTGCATAATTTTTCTCTTGATTTTCAATAGGCTTAACATTGGAAGTAACAACACCATTTTTACCAACCTTAATGGAAGTATCATCTTTGGAAAGTGCAAGTGTAGTAAGGTTATTTTGATTGTCAATAAGCTCAACAGTGTAAGTAGTAGTGTGATCTTTCTTAGGAGAAGACTTAAGATATGGTGGAATGCATGAAAAAGGGTGTGCAGGATCAAAAGAACCCTGAAGTGGATAAGAGACATCATGAAAAGGAGTGGATGACAAGGAGGGTTCTTGATCTTGATCTTTCTTTATGTTCCTTTCTTTATTATTTTTAGAGTCCTCTTGACATGGAGCCACTTCTAAGGACAAGGAAGCATGTTGGGATTGTATGGAAGACTTTGGAAGAGATGGTGAAGGACTATCTGGAGTAGGCATTATAGTGTATAAAGGCTTAGGCTCTTTAGGTTTAGCATTATTGAAAGTATTTGTAGCCAAGTGAAGGTTAGCTTGAGTTTCTTTAAGACGTAGCCCTTGAGGATAACTATAGGAAACTGCATGAAAAGTATTAGGACCTTTAGTGGATGAAGGACTTGTGAAAGATTTGATAGGCTTGGAAGCTTTAGGAAAATTATGGGTATTGGAGGAAGTAGGGATAGAAGGGAACCACGGCAAGACAAAGGTTCAACATTAACATGATCTTTCTTGAGAGTATAATCTTTATTTTCAGCTTGAGAGTTCTTAGAGGAGAGATCCTTATAGTATTGATGTTTATAATCAGCGCGGAAAGCTTTCTCTTCTTCAAGTATAGATGGATCATCTAGGTATTGTGCACAAAAATCATCAAAGTCTCTTTCAAAATCATAATCATATGGATCACCATCATGATCTTTCCAAAGTGACGTCCCATTTCTAGTAAGCACGAGCACATGACGAGGAGGACTCTTAGGAACAAAGGAGTCATAGGTATCATTATATTGTCCATCATCATAGTCTTCAAAGATGGGTGTGTCACTCTCCGTGGAAGAGGTATCATAAGGGTTATCATGTTGCTCAACATGGTATGTCTTGAGACAAGGAGTAAGACTCTTGGGAGAAGTAGAAGGGGAACGGGACTATGGAGAAGAGGAAGGTGAAGACCCAGTGGAGGTAAAAGATGAGGAAGAATGAAAAGACTTAGAAGCTTAAAGACGTTTGGAAGAAGGAGGTCATGACAGGATCATGTGTATGATCCTAGCAAAGGCATCTGATTCAATCAATTTTTCCTTTATTTTTATCATAAATTTATCACTCATGGTTTTTTTGGAATAATACTCTTCAAATTGAGCAATGAGTTCAAGGTCATCCATTTTCAAGAGAGGTTCCATAACAAGATAGCATAAATTCATGGTTCTGGAAGAGGAGAAATCAAGCATGGAAGTGACAGAAGAGATGAATAGAAGAAAGAAGACTATATAATAAGAGGAAAAGAATCAAGAAGACGTGAAGAGTTTAGGAAGAAGAGAAAGGATAGAAATGGGAGACTAGGAAGACATGAGAGATGTGGAAGAAAGAAGACCAAGAGTCATTTTGTGCAACTTGATACCATTTAAGTTCATTTGGATGTTGAGCAACATGTCATAGCACCTAAGATTTGACCTAGACTGACCAAGGATGACTAGAAATGACAAGAATCAGTTTGCTATTTTGACAAAATTTGGGATTTGTCTCTCAACTCTAGACATGTAGTTTCAGACAGTGTGCAATAGGAAAATAGGCATACAGACCCCAGACAAAAATCAGATCTGATGGAATAGTTGACCAACTGGTAGTAATAAGTTCTCTATTTTGAAAATTTCAGGACAGGTTCACGCGAGAAAATGCTGCCCCGCGTGAGGAAATACCAGGCTGCACGTGAGAATATGTTGTCTCGTGCGAAGGAATGCTCAGAAAGTGAAATCTCACGTGATAAAAGGACACAGTTTGACAGTTTTGGGCATAGATTTTGAGGCACAAATTTTAAGACATATATTTCAAGACAGCGCTAGCTGTTCTCTGACAGAATATTAGTTCTCACTCCAAGAAAGGATTTTTGCTCATATTTTGCAATTTTTGAGTGTTTCAGTATCAGATTGTTATGTAAATTTGAAGATCCGTGTAACAATTTGTTTCAAGCAACTGAGAAGATATCAAGCATGCAAAATAGCAAGCAAGGGAAGCAAGCAATTGTCTGAAAACAATGAACAAGGGCAAAAGCAACCTTGCACATGAACAAGCAATAGTGACTTATTGTGCTAATCCCTAGAAATACTACTTGTGTATGTTCTAAAAAGTTTTTCAATAATGCACATATTCCTAGAAAATGAAAATTTGGCCTCACTAGGGTTTGTAGTAATGGTCTGACTCTGCAAATTTTGTGATCTCAAGAGGTCAAACTCCAATCTAGGTGCATCAGGGTTTTGACACAGTCTGATAAATTAATCAATTAGGAGCTGCTAGGGAGATCTGACAGCCCAACAAGAGACCACACCTGTGAAGATTTCCTCCACAAGGACATTTATATAGTAGCTGCTGCTACCACGGTGAAAATGGCTATTACCGCTTGAGATTTCATCCATGTGGTTGACCCAATTAAGGGAATGTCCACTACGGTTAACCCTCTCTAAAGGTGACTCGCAAAAGATACCAGATGGGGACTGGTTCCAGATTCAAGGATCTGAGTTTCTGATACTACCCAAAAAGGGAGTAGAGCATAGTCCTCTAGCCTTTTCACTTTTAACCAAAACAAAGCAGACAGATTAATCCGACACGCTAAGACCAAGATTATCTCAGAAAGATCTATGATGTCAACTGCTTATGATCTATCAACCTCTCTGGAGAGAGAATGTATCAATCAAAAGTTGAAGACACACAAATATAGTAGAACGTGAGATGCTCTCAATACCTTCCCTACCTACAATGGGATCCTTCATCAAGAGGAGCTTCACATGAATAAACAAGTGAAAGAAGCTCAATCTCACAAGATCATCTGCAAATAGTGTTCATAGGGCCTATTTACTATGTGTAACAGATATGCAGAAAGCAAATCTACGTTTGTTTTATAGCCCAAAATGAAGTCTGTGATATGAAAGAAAGAAAAGTCACACAAGCTTGACTCGTGAGAGTTTATTTTAATCCAAATCGAAATATTATCATCTTGAGAAGAATACCTTAGTTCCAATGCTCTGCAATCTAGAATTTAGCACACACCTGAAAGTACAAAATCAAGACAAATCAACAGCAAACAGTAAGTGTTAAGAAATCAATAATCTAAAAGTACAAATCTACAAATTTTGTGTCTCTGAAGCAAAATCTCGCGTGAGTCAAGATATGGTCCCGTGCGAGGAAATACGGTCTCGCACGACGAAGGATGAAATCTCACACGAGGAAGTGCTGAAACCAACAAAACTTCACGCGGTGTGATGAAAAATCTTGCGCGAGAATCCATACAGAGATGTACAGAAGTATGAACAGAAAATTAAAAATCACAGTTTTGATAGAAAAAGTGCTAAAAAAATTTGCAGGCAAAAAAGAAACAAAAAATAACATCCTACAAAGAATACCAGATCTTAAAAAAAAAACTTGAAACCCTTAACCTCAAAAATTGCTTCAAAAACACTAGAACAGGCAGCAGCAAGGGAGTTTTGATAGAGAAATAATAGAAGATTGATAGAATACAAGGGAAACCCATTTCAGGGCCCCACGGTGGGCGCCAGAAATGTGTGTGTGAATTTTGTACCTAGTTGTAGACAGAACACTTCAATAAAACATTAGAGGTTAGCAAAAACTGAAATCTGCAAGTAATTGAAACTATGCTAACCAGGCTATTTACTGCCTTCTAGTAGGTGCGAGTATGATGTTCTCAGATTGGAATCGAGATCAGTGACAATGCAACACCTAAATGAAGGATTTGAATGCAAAGAATTGAAAAACTATATGAATGCAGATTTAATCTATATTTTTGTATTTTTCTATGCAATAAGAATGAGAAACTATATGAATCTAAGCTAGAATGTATGAAATTGAGCTTGAATGCAGATTTAATCTAAGAAATGCTATGAATGAATATAAAAATTTATGATATGAAACTATGAATGCTCAAAACAATAAATGAAAATCTCACAATAGCCTTGATTCGCAAAAGATTGATTCTTCAGTCACCAATTCGCCAGAGTGAGGATGCAATTTCATGGATCCTTTTAGAAGAGTTGAAGCCATGTTTTTATAGAATTCCAAGGTTTTGAGGATGCAAGAGAAAAGCCATAAATTCACTCTTGATAAACTCAGGTTGATTTTTGAGTTATCAGAAAATCAAAGATAATTAACTCACAAAAATCATGCAAAAGAAGTGTTTAACCCAAAATAGAGTTTAGATAAAATTTCAACTCATCATCAAATGTTGAGTTTCAATTTTAAAATTGATTATTAATTTCTAGTTGCCTTCTTTTCTGATTGTGCATGATTTATTTATAAATTAATTAAAAATAAAGTGATTTATTCTCAACTTAACTGATTTTTGAAATTAAAACAATTGATTTATGGGTTAATCAATTATTAAATCAAACTTTATTCAAAAACTAAATTATTAAAGATTGACAATTGACTTTAATTAATTAAATAGGAATTTAATCAATTAGTCATGAGATTTTTTTATTTATTGTCAGAATTAAATAATACAATTTAGGAATAAATGTAATTAAATTTAATTAAATAATTAAGTGGTCGTGTTAAATCTAATTAATTAAATATTCAGAATATTCAATTAATTAAACTTTAGGATAAATTAGCTTTATCGCCAAATAATCATTAAATTAAAGATAATTAGGATAAATAGGAATATTGCTAGGAATATTCCTCGATGCAGAATTTAGGATAAAATCAATTAGGATTTGATAATGTGCAGATGTGCCTTAGGTTAGGACTTTGATGTCTATTTCATTTGAATTGAAGATGTAGGAGGTTAATGAACCTATAGCCCATTTTTGGGGTATTACAATTTTATCCATTTCCTAGCATTTTGAGATCTTTTTCAACCTTAGGCTCTTTTCCACTTTCTAGGACCATACTAGCCCTTATGTACAACTTGGCTCTCAGCCCAAGCTTGACTAGGCCAAACCAAAACTAACCTAACCAACTAACTTCACCACATCACCTAGACCCTCATGGGGTCTTTATTGCATTCCTGACCTGACTAGGATCAATACAAGCCAAAATTGAAGTAGACCACTAGCCTATGTCCTAGGTGCTCCTGGACCAATATATATGGAATTCAACTTGTTTAAAAAAAATGTATATGGGTGATGTGGTAGATAGGTAGGAGATTAGTTGATAAGGAAGGAACATAAAGAGCACCATGAAATATTTCATCACCAACATCAATATACCCTCTCCCAAGAACTTAGAAACATGGATCCAAGGATAAGAAACTTTATTGTGCATGGTCCATGTGGTGAAAAGAATGTGTTGCCTATGAATATTCTCTTAATGAATTAAGATTAGCTTAATATGACACCTTAATGAATCAATGAAGAATTTTCAAGATCTACATTTGAGGAAATTAGATTCAAATCTTATATTGTCTCTCCTTTTTTATTTCCTATTTTTTTGTCAAACCATTTCTAATATTTACTGCCCTAATTTGTAGCCACGGTATAAGATTTAAAAGGATTTGTAGTTCTCGTATGAACCAATTTACCGTCTCCTTTGTGATTTCATTGCAAAAGTTATCAAAAGAAGCCATTTAGCATGTGAAACCTATAACACTTTTAGTAGCATGAAATGTAGAAACAAAATAAAACAATTAAGACCAATTTTACAAAAAAAAAATAGATCAATTGTATATAATTCTTCTCAATCCCACACTATTGTAGTTTCAATCTAATGACTTTTAGTTTAGTGAAGAAATCTTAAATCATGTTGAAACTATGATAACTCAACCCTATGAGCTCATTCTTGAGTTGACGACCACTCAAATCATCCTATATACAAAAGAGGTTTTCTAAAGTGGGACCCACAATTCATTTGGTGTAGAGATAAATTCAATATGAAAGAGCATATCTAGAGATACAAACATACACAAGGTAACTAATGCATTATCACACTAATGATGTCACTAGATTTTTTTGTAATTAAATATGCTTCATTTCAAGACCTATTGTAATCCTATACAATCCTTTAATTTTTAGTTATATTAACATTTTATATTTTTAATCAAAATAATTATAGGGTGTGAGAACATGAACTATTGATTAATCAATTTACAACAAACAAAAGTAGATTGTAACTTTCTATTATTGTGTGGAAAAAATGCATAGATGCAAGAAAAAAGGCTCATGAGACACCTCTACTTTTCCATTAGTTTAGAAGTCACCCGACAAAAAATCACTAGATTGGAACATTATACTTAGTGTGTTTTTCAAATTATAAGTTTTCAGGGTCTAAAAGTCACCAAAATACTACATTTTAATAAATCATGAAAAATAAGATATGTGGTTGTGTAGTTCTTTGCAATAAATTTTAAATGCCCATTTGTTTGTAAGAAATAGAGATGCAAAATGAAAGATATGGAGTCAAATGTATAACAACAAATGCATCAACCTATAATTTTCAACAAAAATTAATAATTTTTTTAGTGAAACTAATATGGCTACAAAGTTTTCAACACCGACTTTCTATTATAACCATAAGAGTTGCAATCACCTAGTCTTAAAACACAGATGCAATATAAAATTAATAAATATTAATAAATTATTTTTAATTCTCTAGATCATTCAAAAAATACTCATAAAACACTCAAGGAAAGCATACAAGAATTTACAAGATCTTATAAAAGAAAACTCTAATATCTCAATTAGGAACTCAAGACTCTCAAAACATATTCTTTGATACGGTTTTAAAATCAAAAATAGATGAATAACAAAGAAATTTTAAAGAGAAAAAATCTATAAAAATGTAAATGAATTAAAAAAAATTGAATATAAATTTTGAGAGATGTTCAAAATGACAAGTTGAAAAAAATTGCATTAAGAGCTCACAAAGAGAACTTACTGAATCAATTAGATATACCAATTATGCAACGAGTATACATAGATTCAAGAAAAGTGTGGAGGTGGAAATTCCAACCAATAACAGTGAACTTCAAGTGGTTTAAACATAACAAATGTAACTCCCTTAGAAGACGATAACCCTTCAATAACACATTCACCTAATTAATACTTTATTAACCTAAACAAACTTCATAAAAATGTAGGAGAAACCTAGGAAAAAGAAATAAAAACCTATCCTAACAAGAAACTCTTTAGAAACCTTTAGAGATTAAAGATGATTGTAAAAACATGGATCAAAGAGAGATAGACTTTAATGAGGGAAAGAATATTAGTCATTTGTTTTATGTCTTTCAAGAGGGTTGCATTAATCTTTTTTATCATGATATGGTTTTATGAATGTTATAGAGGGATGCACCTCCCCCCTCTCCAACATTCTCACATTTCCAAGATGGGGATGTCTTTAGGATACATGGACTTGGAGGGGACGTCCCCCCATCATCATGTCACCCTGCCACCTACACCATCATCCTTGAGACCTATTTGAAATGTCTCCCTCTAAGAAGGGAATTTTTTGAGACATCTAGTGGACTCCTTAGTGTGTCATGGATATCTTGAGTATGCCTAGGCATCTCCCATGGCTACTCAGACAAAAAAAAATTTAAAAAAAAATTGTGCCCAAGGCTACACACTAATGTCATATGGACCCCACCAAACAGTAAAAATTCTACAACTATAATTGCTAACATCATTTTAACTTACAAAAACAAATCAACAAGAAGATAAAAGTTGTAAGTGGGTAAAAGTATAGATATGTGTCGCACTTTAGGATAAGTAAACAAATAAATTTGAATGAAAATATTTTGGCCAGAAGTGTTCCAACAAAACCCGTGTGGTGGCTTTGTGGTATCCTCGTGACGGGGGGTTTTTGGCTAAAATAGTTCTGGTCAAAACCCCTTGAGTATAAACAAGACAAATATGGTAGATGAATTAAAAATTGCTAACAATTTTCTCATAGGGTTTCGGCTAGAACAAGTTCGGTTGAAACCCCCTAGGTGGCAACCACATCACCAAATTCCTCACAAAACTAGAACTTTTGACTTCTGCAACTAATTTCTCCATCAAAAATCAACTTTTTGAAAAAAAAACTAAAAATACTCTTTTGTAGATATTGGAGTCAAGAATACTCTCATAAAATCTTTATAGTGTTTTGATTAGATATAATATATTATAATTACAAAATACTGCAAGTAGGTATTTTAATAATCAAGAAGATGTTGATTTAAAAAAAGAAAAAAAATAGTAAATCATATCAGAAAATTTTTTAAATATATAGTTAACTAAAGGAGAGAGTCCTCTTCAAGAATGTATAATTTTTTTTTAATTGGTATAGATTTGATAGAGAAAATATGGTGGGAGATGAAAACTGTTGATTTCAAGTAAGTTGGACTTTGAATTGTTAAAACAAGGAAAATATAGATCAAAAACTATTTTTTCTTTTTTCATGCACTAGCTATATATGTCATCTATAACATATTTTGAAATTAGAGGAAAATAAAATTATTTCCATATAGTTTTTTAGTGGGAACTAGAGCCCTTGATTTTCAAAAAAATTTACCAATTAAAAAATTAGCTTTAAAAAATTTAAAAAACATATCAATTATTGTTCAAAAAAATTATTAAAAATAATAGGCATAAACTTCATCAATTTTTACACATTTCATCAATTTACATCATCTTCAAATTCTACAGGGAAATGCCACCTTTATGTCATTGAAGTTGAATAATTTGGTGTCGTTAACCTTTTCCTTTATAAAAGTGTGACAAAGGTTTGTACTTTTACCCAAGTGTAAGAGTGGAAGTTTCAAGTGCAAGATACTAAAGAGAAAGAGTGTTAAGGAGGAGGCAAGAAGAAGAGTGATTCCAAGTTTCCAACTCAAGGGATTGCAATTGACATTTTTCATGGAAGAGGTAGGACTTTATAACTATTTTTTAATTAGTTTCATGATTTATGTTGATAGAATCCATAAACATGGCTGTATATTGTCATCAACATTGATAAAATTCATATACCAAGCTATAATTTTTAGTTTTAAATTTTAAATTGAATAGTTACTAGTTTGGTTTTGAATTTTGCAAATGATTCAATGAATTATCAAATAATATTAATGAATCAATGAACAAATTATGATTCTTTTAATTATATAACAGGTCGTCATATTTTGATGTGCAACCTATCTAGGTTAGGCTTCCTAATCTTCCCCTCCATCTTTGGATTGACTCCGTTCTTGAGACTATGGGGGAAGCTTTAGGGGATATGTTAATGGTGGATGAGAAATCCTCTATTTTATTTCATTCTACTTACGCTTGTATCCTAGTGGATATTGATACCTCAAAAGGTGTGCCTTCGGAGATTAAACTTGAATCCCTTACGAGAAGAAGTTGGATTCAGCAATTGGACTATGAAGGCATCCCCTTCAGATGTAGAAGATGCTTTAAGACTGGTCATATTGCCTCTCAATGTGATCTTCAAAGACATAATAAGACTGCTTCGTGGTGGAAGGGAGCCTCTTCTCAACACTATATTGTGGAGAAGGTTCGGAGCTTCGCGAATGTGGTAGGGCAAGTTTCTGGCCCTGACTCTTGTCCTGCGGCTGTTTCAGCTCCCTCTTCTTCTTTGGTTGCAGGCAGTACTTCTGTTGGATCTGCTAGTTTTCCTGCCAGATTTTCTATCGGTGGTTCTGCTCTTGCTAGAAGCAATTCTTCTGTTGTTGGTGACCCTCTTGTTACTCCTGGTTCTGTTGGGTGTTCTGTTCCTACGACTGGTAGTACTGGTGTTGGATTGTCTGCTGAGGCTGCTGGGTCTGCTGGCCTCTTTCCTACTAGTTCTGCTTCAGAAATTCCTCTTGGTGCTGGAAAGTCTGGTACTGGATGTGAGGCCGTTGTAGGTTTTGTCCAAACTTCTCTTACTGGTTCTATGTTGATTGGATCTTCTCATGCGTCTGACTGGCAGGAAAAAGCTTCTTTGGTGGAGGAGGGATGGACTGCGGTAATAGGTAAACATAATAAAAAGTCCCCTCTACATTTTGATATGACACTCCGCTCCCAGAAGAAGGGAGGCAAAGGAAAATCTTAGATTGGGTGTTGTTGTAAAGTGTTGGCTTTACACGTTTGGATTTAGCAGCTTGTGCATTTCTATTTATCTTTTGTGTGGCTGTTGTTGTTGTGCTGGATTAGTGATGCTAGTAATTCTTCTGGTATTATGTGCTGGGGGGGTGCTGTAAGGTTTTTTCATTTTCCCCCAGCTATTTCATTTAGATCTAAGCTAATTCTTCCTATCATTCCAAGGGTTACAGTTCCCTTCAAAAATTGTATGTATATGGTTTTGGGGCCCATTCAAAACCTATTTTTACCTTAATCAAAAATAGGTTGTCATATTTTCTAGTTCTAGTCTTTGAGATGTTCAATTTTTTTATCTTGTCAAATTAGAATTGTAAATTTTGTGCATCCTTTGCTAATGTTTTTATGCAACTTGAAAATAGAAAAAAAAAAAGTGAAATCCTTATTTAATAGAAATTGAGAGCAAAGATATTTATTTTTGTATCATCTACTTTTGCACTTCATGCAATTTGAAGTAAGAAAAAAAAAGAATTTTTTTTGTCTTAATCCCTTACATTATGCATAGTTTAAATTTTAATTTAAAAACTAAAAACTTATAATTTGTATATCTATTGCAATGTCATTATGAGTTATCATGGCATGATTGAGGATGCATTGAGACTCTACAAGTTGTTGAAATTTAAATGAAAATAATCTAATTATATGCCTAATCATGATGAAAGTGCAAACATAGAGGAGTGATCATGAAACCCAAACCACTCGTTTCATTGTTAGTGAAAATATTAATTGCCTTTCCACAATACCAGGAAAATATAATACAAGTCCCTTTGATCCTAAGTCTCCTCTAAAATAATGTGAAATCAAATTACAATTAAGACCTAAGGTATCTAAGGTCATTAGGTTGCAGAATTTTCATTTTTGTAACCTTGACTTTCAAGGCAATACTATCCAAGTTAATGCCCACTTGATTCATATCTAAAACAAAGGTTTGGAAGGATGTGAGAATTTGAAATGAAGATTGAAATATAGGGTAGAGATAAATAGGTTATGGGGTGGTCTCAATAGTAAAGACATTGCACATAAATCTACTTTGTTGTCTCTAAGGTTGAGGAGTTTTCGCCTAGACATGGTTCTATTTCTTCAACATTGGAGAGGCTAGTTGCACATATGTCATATTATTCTACTTCAAAGGTAGTATAGGCTAGGGGGAACACAAGATGAAAAGTGATTTCAAAACCCACTAGTAGAATTATTCAATGTGCAATTAGAAGATGAGGCAGATGTCATTGGAAAATATTCTTTGCTAATGGCATTCTATTCCATGTGGCTTTCTCTTCTTATTATAAGGAGGGGATGGTGATGATAACAAAGGAAGCGACATCATATGTTTCATCAAGGAAGACAAATTTGAGGACCACAATCTTCGACAATAAGTATTCCAAGAAAATATTTTGATGAATAAAATGAAGGAATCTAGGGTCACAAGTGGATGCAACATAGTCATGGGTGGGTGGATAGATATTAAGCATTGTCCACTCGTCATATCATGTTACATATATAGAAGGCCCTTATTTTTTTTAAGGATGTCCAAGGTATTGCAAGAAATATGATTTTCAACTTCAAATCCTGAAGGATGCTATTAAGGAGGTTGAGCCACAAAATATGGTCAATGTAGTAACAAATACGAGTTGTGTGCAAAGCTATATGGAAGTTAATCAAGGAAACATATATATATTTGGTAGAATCCTTGTTGTGTAAAAGCCATGAATAATGCACTCAAGGACATGGGAAAGATTGATTGGATCAAAGAAGTTGTCAATAATGTTAGAGATGTTTACAACCACCACATTTCACATGCACTCTTAAGAATCCTCTCCAAGAAGGAATTATTAAAACCTATATAGATTAGACAAGCATCATGTATTCTTGGTAATTATATATGGGGGTACTAAAGCACCTAGCCTAAGAGAGGTGTATGAGTTCATTGACTCCATGTTGGACCAAATGAAGGTTATCATGTGAGAGGACCCCACATTAGCATTCTACAATAAGCACATTCAACGAATCATCCATCAAATATGGGAGAAGATCAACACTTCATTGCACATGGTTCCCTATGCATTGAATCCCAAGCATATTCCTACCAGATCTACACCCATAAAAGACGTTGAGGTAAAGGCAAGGTTCATGAAGTTCATCCAAAAAATGTACGATCCAAATCATTTGCACATAGTTTACAAAATTTTCCACTCTTAAGAGTTCTCCCAAGAGGCCATGATGGATAGGGAAACTATGACACAAGTAGAACCAGTTTTGTGGTGGAGTATACATGGGCTAACTTTTTTAGCTATCTCTTTGGCCATTCATTCGATATCTCAAGTTTGTAGTTCTTCTGTTGTTGAGGGAAACTAGTCTACTTATAACACATAATGTCTTGTATCCCATTAACTGCAAGACACTTATGTACAAGGAGAGTGCAACATTGCAATGGGATGTAGAGCTAGAGGAGCCAACACAAGTTGATGAGGATGCTACATAGACATGACCGGTTGGTATTAGTTTGGAGGAGATTGAACATACAAAGTCTAATAGTTATAGTTATGAGAAGTCTAGGATGATTAGATGCCTCACTTCAATCCATTTTATTTTTTTGAACATTTGTCATTGTAATAATTAATATGAAACTATGAATATAATATAAATCTCAAACTCAAAATTTTCATTGCTAAATTGTTAATGTTCACTTTATAGTTCAAATATTTAATGTAATCATTGCAATGAGTTCACAACTTCAGGTTTAAACTTTAAGTCTAATGTTTATTGCATAATAGTTTTGCTAGTTTGTCAAAGCTTCATTTGTAATTCTATATATCTTTTTATAACTATATTTGAAATATTGTGTTTATTTTAGTTCGGGATATTGTTTCCATGCCATTGTAATCTCCTTTTTAGCTGTATGCAAAACAAATAAATGAATAAATTATTAATTTGTCTTTAAGATAATTAGTATTTAATTAAGAATTATTTACAAAAAGTGATAAGAATAAAATATTAATAAAATCACATTATAGCTGAAATATTTATTTAATAATTAGAAGTTTCAAAAGCGATAGTCCAAGATTATTAGAAAAAGGTAGTGAAGACAAGGTTAAAGGTCTTATAGGAGAATTTGAAGAGCTTGTATTTGAAGTTCCAAAAACTCTAAGGAGGGAAACCTTAGAAATTTTGGAAGTGGACGAAAACCCATTTTTAGTTAGAAGTGTAAACTAGATATCTCAGATTATTTTTACAAAATATTAAATTGTTCTTAGAAAAATATATTTATTTTTAAAAAATATTTATAATATTTATTTTATTTTAATGATTATGCCTGGACATTTATATTAATCGTGGAACTTTAAAAGTTTACCAGGCAGCTACAAACTACTGGTTTGTCTCCATAAATATAAAAACAGAAAAAAATTTAAATTGATTGGTTAGAATATAAATAAATTATAGAAATGTCTAATGTAAATATGGAGCCTCTTATATGCAATATTGTTTAAATGATTTTAGTGATATGAAGAATGAACAATTGAATGTGAAATCTATGTTGTGGGCACCAAACTAATACTGAGTTAAAATAGATTGGATTTCCAAAACTTTCTACAGCATATTGTGGACTCTATTTTAGGCTGGTCAATCCTATTGGTGATTGGAAGGGAAGAAATTATGCTTGCAGAGAATTTATTAAGCTTTTCAACAGCTTAATCTGCCTTTGAAGTTGATGTTTGATTACAGTGAGAGTTTAAGTGGAAGAGCATGAGCATGCATTCATTCCAAGAAGTGAATATTCTTATTGTGGCTTAGAAGTATCAGTCCTTGATGTTCTTTATCATGTCAGACTCTGTTGTTTGGATCAGTTTCTTATCAGAGCTTAAATGGTGAAAATGTATTTGTGCGGAGATCTGTTAGTTCTTTTGTGAATTATTATTCATATAATATTTGAATCTAAGCATCTTGCAAACTTTTTGAGCAAATGTGGAAGTTTTTATCTCTGTTTGCCTTATGTATTAATTTGGTATGCAATATCTCTGCAAGTTTAAGCACCACATGGTAAAGAGTAAATACATACAAACGGTAGTGTTAACCCAAACAAACAATTGGCGTGTAAATCATACAGTCATCTTTTGCCATCCTCAAACTTAAGCCCTTAGTCTCCATCCCAAAACCTATCTCCCTATTACAAAACTCTGTGGAATTATAGGTTTTACCACAGAGTTTTGACTTGATTTAGAGCTTATTTTTTAAGGATGTTGAAGAGGAGATTGCTGAAAGAAATTAGGCACAAAAGACATAGACTAGGATGCTTCCTTTAATTGTAGCATAGAGAAGTCTCCTTTTGAACTAATAAATAACATATCTCATCCATAGAGATATTTCATTTATTCTCAAATTTGTTTTAGAAAGTGTAGGCCACTTCAAATCAAACTGTGGTACTTTTGGAAAGAATGTAAGAATAGCATAAAGTATTAAGGTTTAAGTAGATCCGAGTAACAAGTAATATTAATCAGGATATAAAATAAAAGAGACAAAAATAACAATTCATAATAACGCATAGGTTTAATATAGTTTATCTAATGTAAGCTACATTTGTAGAGATAACTATCTATTATCTTCTATTATTTAACAAAGAAACAAATTAAATCTCATAATGTTCTACATTTCATAGTGACTTATTTATCAAGCTCTTTTTGGTTGTTTACAAAGGTCAATTTACATCCCAAAATAACAATTGACTCCTTTATGTGATAATAGAAATTTTTTGCTTCAAGGGTACCACCTTTAATAGACACCCCCAGACCCCTATCGTGGACTTTGATATTGGGCCCCGTTGGGGGATAGTTTCCCTAGGTCTCGCAGAAGGGGCTTTATCCCCTACATTCCTTGGTTAATTGATTTGGGGAAATGCAGCTATCAAGTCACCAAATTTTAAGTTTGACAACATGATCAATCACTACATACCAACAATAACAGAAAAGATGTAATCTTAGTGATAAGTCATTAGACATGCTCAATTTGGAGCATTAGCAAAATATTAAATCCTTTAATTTTCATTACACCTCGTAGCTTAGTGCAAATCATGATGAATGTCTGAGAAAGTTGGCAATTCAATCTGTAGAGAAAGAGTGGTAAAAGGTATCGATTTTGGCTATTCTTTGTACAATAAGTGCTGGTGTGAATAGGAGTATTATCTAACTTGTTCCATTGTTAGGTCATTTTCACACCTTATTGTTTGAATTTACTCAAGGTGCACATAGGATACTTATCACTTTATGTCTCATATCAATAAGATTAAGACACTTGTCATAGTTAATGGTATCTCATGTCTCACCTTAACCTATTTAATCATGGGGTTCCCTTTATAATCTTAATTTATCATTCATAGTTTATTTGCTTTCATTGAAAGCAATACATTTTATTCTTATCATATTGATCTTCTCATTTAATTGTGTTTTCTATTAGGCCTCTGTATCTTAAATACTTTTCTCTATAGACAATTCTTACATGGTGCAAGAGCAAGTTGGGTGCACTTGATAGAAATACCAAATTCTAAGGGATCCTCTTTGTGAATTTGTTTTGCAAGTTTATATTGGAGCATGCTAGTTCAAATATGACCTTACCATTGAGTTCAAGGTGTCTTAAAAAGTCAATTTT
Source organism: Chamaecyparis obtusa (assembly GCA_027943335.1). Taxonomy (NCBI): domain Eukaryota; kingdom Viridiplantae; phylum Streptophyta; class Pinopsida; order Cupressales; family Cupressaceae; genus Chamaecyparis; species Chamaecyparis obtusa. The sequence continues at coordinate 1,506,490 of BSBK01003450.1, forward strand.
GAATTTTTTTTTGTTCAAAATAGACAAGTGAGTTGAAATTTGGAAATGGTTGTCATATGTAGAAGGTAGCTGCAATTTTGGAGCATTTTAGTCAAAAAGGAACTCTGGTATTATTGGAAAGTGAAGTCATCATGGTTGAGTCATCAATTGGGGTTTATTCATCATAGACAATCATCTAATGTGTCATTAAGGTGCTTGTCATAAGGCTACCACATCAAAGATGCAAAATTTTGAGACTTACTATAAATAGATGGTTTTTATTAGGTGACTTACTATAAATAGTAAGTCATTTTGGTGACTTACCAAAAATAGTAATTTTGACATGTGTTGATTAGCATATAGTTGTACAAGTTATACTTACTAAATTTAGTATGTTGTCTGCAATTAGTACTCTACATCTCGGTTGTTATATGCAACTTGAAGACGTGATTTGAAGGAACATTTTGAAGATTGTTGTAACTATGAAAATTCTTGAGAAATAAATTGAAAGATATTTGCCTGCGGTTTTTTTCCTAGTATAATTTTTCCAAGTTTTTCCATTAAAATATTGTGTTGTGTATTTTCTCTTCTCTGTAATTTTTTTCACTTGTAATTTTCATAACAATTGGTATCATAGCAAGGTTATTTGTGTAGGATTTGTTTGTTTTGATAAATGAGCAATGGTAGGAGGTTTTGTTACCATATTTAAGGTGTAAAATTTTGATGGTTCAAATTTCACTCTTTGGAAGTTGAAGATTCAATCATTGTTGGTGAAGGATGAATGTGATAGAGCTCTTAAGGAATAGCATCAAAACCTACAAATATGGGCACATCACATTGGAATATTATGTATAGCACAACTAGAGCAACATTCCAATTATCTCTAGTAGATGCAGTTATGTTCAATGTTGCAGAGGAGAAAATTGCTCATGATTTATGGAATAAGCTTGCAAAGTTGTATGAAACAAAGTCATTGGCAAACAAAATCATGTTATGAAGATAGCTATATAATTTAAGGACACGTGGCAATTCATCAATCATAGGAAATTTGAATGATTTTAACACACTGACAAGCAAGTTGGCTTCAATGGGATTTCAAATTGACGAAGAAGATAAGGCACCAATTCTACTATGCTCCTTGCCTAAAAGTTGGGATCAAATGGTTACGGCTCTCAATAATTCTGCATTGAGTGGGAAGTTGGTCTTTGAAGATGTGGTAGCTATCTTTGAAGATTCAAGGCAAAAGACATCTCAAGGATCCTCTTAAAATGAAGTCCATGTTGCTAGAGGGGGAACTTAGGAAAGAGCCAATACTAAGCATGGACAAACAAGGTCCAAACCCAAGGGGCAAAAAAAGGTAGAGTGTTGGAACTGTGGCAAAAATGGACATGTAAAAATGGATTGTAAGCTACCAAAAGAAACCAAGGAGAATCCTAGTACACCAGCATCTGAAGCAAATATTGTAGATGTTCAAACACCATTGGAAGACATAGAGGTATTAACTACTAATCTGATAAGCTCTTTACTTCATGTTTGGATTCTTAATTCTGGTGCCTCCTTTCATATGACTCCTCATAGAGACTGGTTTTCTACTTACCAAGCTTATGATGAAGGTATGGTTTACATGGGAAATGATAACCCATGTGAAGCCATTGGTGAAGGAGAGGTAAGAATTAAGATGTTTGATGGAGTAGTTAGAACTATTCAACATGTTAGACATGTATCTGGTTTAAAGAAAAATTTGGTTTCACTCCGAGTGTTTGATGAACAAGGTTTTTGATTCAGTGGTGAAAATAGTTGTTTGAAGGTAACAAAGGGAGTCTTGGTTTTGCTAAAGGGAGAAAAAGTTGGCAATCTCTATAGGTTGGTTGGAAAAACTAACAATGGAGAGGCTACTATGGTATCTGATGCAGAGATGGACTCATTAACAACCTAGCATCAATGGCTAGGCCATATGAGTGAACGAGGTCAAGGTATTGTTAGATAGAAATCTTCTCCCAGATGCAAAACCTAGAGATTTTGAGTTTTTGTGAACATTGCTTGTTTGGAAAATAAAATAGACTAAGTTTTTCTAGAAGTACTACCAGAAGCAAAGATGTATTGGATTTAATTAATTCTGATACTTGGGAAGCTCTTGTAACATCTATTGGAGGTTCATCATATTTTGTTTCATTTATATGATGACTATTCCTGTAAGGTGTGGATTTATCTTCTCAAGAAGAAATCTGAAGTGTTATCATGTTTTGAGAGGTTTAGGGCTCTAGTAGAGAATCAAAAGGGTAAAGACAACAAGATGTCTAAAAATAGATAATGAAGGTGAGTTTTGTTCCACAAGATTTAACTACTTTTGCAGTGAACTTGCAAGAAAATTGACGATTGCCAAGACACCGCAACAAAATGGTGTTGCTAAATGCATGAACCGTATAATTATGGAGTGAGGTAGATGTATATTGAGCACTGCTGGTTTGGAGCAGAAGTTTTGGGGTGAGGTTGTTAACAAAGCTTGTTTCTTGATCAATAGATCACCCACTACTTCTCTTGATAATAAAATTCCTAAATAAATATGGAAAGGTAAACCAATTGATTACTCATTTCTTTGTATTTTTGGTTCTGAAGCTTATGTACATATTCCTAAAGAGAGTAGAAATAAATTGGACAAGAAGACCAAAAAAAATATTATTCTTGGTTATGTAGAAGGTACAAAGGGGTACAGGTTGTGGGATACCATTGCCCACAAGATTATAATTAGCCAAGATGTATTTTTAAATGAAAAGTCAATGCAAAGATGTGAAGAACAACAAGGTACTAAAGTTATTCTAGTAGAGGTGGAAAAACATGATGATAATCTAGATATGTTAGATGAAGAACAACTAGAAGAAGATCAGCCAGATGAACAACCAAATGAGCCACAGGGTGAAATATTACCCCTTGTAAGAAGATGTATCCAAAGCACCTGAAACGTACTCTCCTACTTGTAATTTTGCTTATGCATTACTAACTGATGTTGGTGAACCTAGTTCCAAGAGGCTTGTAAAGAAGAATGTGTAGACAAATGGAGAGTTGCTATGGAAGAGGAGATGGAAGCTCTTCATAATAATAAGACATGGGAGCTTGTTTCATTGCCCAAAGGAATAAAATCTATTGGGAACAAGCAGGTCTTCAAGCTGAAAAGGGATTTAAATGATAATTTGGAGAGAGATAAAGCTTGTTTGGTGGCCAAGGGGTATGCACAGAAATCTAGTATAGATTTTGATGATTTTTTTTCACCTATTGTACAATTAAGTATTGTCAAATTTGTTTTAGCTCTCATTGGTAGTCTTGATTTGGAGTTAGAACAGTTAGATGTTAAAACAACCTTCTTGCGTGGTGATCTCTCTGAGGAGATTTATATGCAGTAGCCAGAAGGTTTTAAGGAAGAAGACAATGAGAATCTTGTTTGCGGATTGAAAAAATTGTTGTATGGTTTAAAATAGGTGCCAAGGTGTTGGTACAAGTGGTTTGATTCTTCATGATGAGTATACAGTTTAGTAAATGTAAGGTTGATCATTGTGCCTATTTTCAAAGGTATGATGATGATAGTTTTATCATTCTACTTTGTATGTAGATGATGTGTTGGTTACAGGGCCCAGCATGCATAGAATCATCCATTTGGAAACTTTAGCTTGCTAAGGAGATTGACATGAAGGACATATGAAGTGCAAATCAGATTCTTAGAATGAGGATACGTAGAGAAAAAAATAATAGGAAAATATGGTTGTCACAGAAGAATTATGTGGAGAAGGATTTACAACGCTTCAATATGCAAAATGCACAACCAGTTAGTACTCCATTTCTTGTTCACATTAAGTTGTCTTTAGAACAATGCCCTAGCACAAAAGCAGAGAAGACATGGATGTCTCATATATCGTACTCATCAATAGTTGGGAGCCTTATGTTTGCCATGGTATGCACTAGACCAGACATTGTGCGAGCAGTGAAAGTTGTTAGTCGATGCATGGTAAATGGTAGTACTGATCATTGGACAATTGTGAAGTGGATTCTTAGATATCTAAGAGGCACTTCAAATGTTGCTATCTGTTACAGTGGGAGTAATCTTCAAGTAAATGAGTTTGTGGATGTAGATTTTGGTGGAGACGGAGATAAGAGAAAGTCTACTATAGGTTATATTTTCTCCTTAGTTGGAGGTGTTGTTAGTTGGGTATCAAAGTTACAGATAGTGGTCACATTGTCAACTACTGAAGCCGAATGTATGGCAGCAACACAAGCTAGCAAGGAGGCAATATAGCTTCATAGGCTTTTGGGTGAATTACAAGTAAAACGGGACAAAACGGTTTTATATTGTAACATTCAAAGTGCTTTACACTTAGCACAAAACTCAGCATATCATTCTAGAAAAAAGAATATTGATATTCAATATCACTTTGTTCGTGAAGTGGTCGAAGGAGGACAAATCTCTTTGGCCAAGATTCACACTAATATAAACCTTGCAAATATTATGAAGAAGCCTATCGGTAAAGAGAAGTTCATTTGGTGTAGAACTTCTCTTGGTATGTAGATTACCTGATAATAGGTAGCATTAGCAAGTTTTTCAGTAGAAGAATTATTCATAAGTTTAAAATTTAGCTTCAAGTAGGAGAATGTTGGAATGTGAAGTCAACATGGATTTCCACTAGTTGTGGTTGAGTCATCAATTGGGGTTGATTCATCATGGACTTACTATAAATAGTAAGTCATTTTGGTGACTTACCAAAAATAGTAACTTCAACATGTGTTGAATATGTAGTTGTACGAGCCATACTTACTATATTTAGTAAGTTGTTTGCAATTAGTACTCTACAGCTCACTTGTTATATGTAAATCGAAGTCATGATTTGGAGGAACATTTTGAAGATTGTTGTAACTGTGAATATTCCTGAGAAATAATATTGAAAGATATTTGACGATGGTTTTTTTCCTTTTATAATTTTACTACATTTTCTATGTAAAATATTGTGTTATGTGTATTTTCTCTTCTTTGTAATTTTTTACACTTGTAATTTTCATAGCAGCTATCACATCCCAAAGGCCCAAGAACACTCTGATCAATTGTTAAATTGTTAAAATTAGAGGCTTTTATATCAAGACCTCAGATAAGTTTTTGGCCTTTATGTTATATGATGGTACACGCACTAGCGTGATCCATCAGCATAAGCATGGACCATCTTGTCATACAATACATTGTTATTTCTACTTTCAAACTATTTTACAAATTCAAAAAATAATTTAAGAAAGTGCATATTATAGATTTTCCATTTGGCACCCTACAAGGTAGTAATGGAAACTCATCACTCTGGCCAACTTTTAAATGCGAAAAAAAAAAAAAAAAAATCCAATACCAAATTTTGTTGCCTAAAATAATTTTGAAGGCCTTCAAAGCTTTTTGAATACAGAATATTCATCAAGAATATTTCCTAAGCATCTTAAAGATTATATCGATTAAAAAAATATTATGCCAAGGGAGGAAATTATTCCATTGACATATTTTCTAACAAAAGAGGATATGAATGCACCTCAAGTAAATAGATTTTAAAACATTAGTATATAAAATATGTGGAAAGTAGGTGCATTCTATTGGTTGCATGTCAACTTCCTTTCCTAACATCATCATGAGGTCAACTGTTGCTACATGGTCTCTCTATGTTTGTGAAAGATTGCATTTGTACATGGGTACCTACCATGGTATAGTAGGCAAAACTCATCATTGCATTCTTGCATCTTTGTATATTTTTTTGTTCTCCCTAAATTTCACTTGGTGCAAATAGGGGTATTACCTCTTGTTCCAGTATTAGGTCATTTTTACCCCTTTCCATTTTAAGTTTAGTTCAAGAACACATAAGATACTTATTGCTCTATATCTTCTATCATAAAATTAAGGCACTCGTCATTGTTGGCATTAATCGGTAAGGATGTAACCAGTACATGACAAAGAGGTATTGTCATTGATTGGCAAAGAGGTGTTGTCATTTATGACTAGGGATGCCAACAGTGTTCAATCAGGAACTAAGGACATGTACATATGACAAGCAGGTACATCTAACAATAATAAGCGCAAGGAGAGACTAGTTTGGCGACAGGTGACACATAGTGAGCAAGAGGAGGCATTGTCTCTGTTACTGATAAAGCTCTAATTGATCATCACAGCAAGCGCTAACCAAGGAAGGTGCAACCGGTAATCAAGGTTTCAGTACTATGACTGATAAAGTGTATAACTGGAACCAAGGATCCAACCAATACAAACAGAGAAAGGAATGGTGACAGGTGAAGGTTTTTACATGTGCACAACCTAGGGATATAAACCAATCAGTGAAGATATCATCAAGACTGATGAACTGGGGAAAGTCGCAACCAACAAACACTTGTGTGACTCTTTGACCGGGATTTGTTGCACAAAATCCGGACAACTTTGTGTTATCAAGAAGATCAGTGCAAGGTGCAATTGAAGGTTTTAATGCTGAAGTTTGTGGCATTAAAACATAAAGAAATCTCTAGTAAAGGAAAACTTATGGCATGCATTTGTTGTTTCCTTTATAAAACAGAAAAAGCACATGGCATGCATTTGTCGTTTCCTTTATAAAACAGAAAAAGCACATGGCATGCATCGGATGTTTCCTCAATGAACTGAGACTCCACTGGGTGATGGATCTAAAGGAGATTTTTATACAAGTCGTGCATGTAAAAAGTGAAAAAGGTGAGAAGACTATATATTCTTCAGCCTGTGAAGAGTATTGTTTGCCTTCATTCTGCCAAAGAAAAATAGTGAACCTATACGCTGAGAGAAGCTACAAAAAGGTGAAGAGAAGAAGAAAAGAAGAGTGTGCAAGGAAGCACAACAGCCAAAGGAGAGCATACATGTGGTGACTAGTGATGACTCTCAATTGAGAAGTATAGTGATCTTATCAGGCTCAACAAAGTCATTTCTAAAAGATCAAACCTTCTATTGCTCTCTGACAATTGCAATAGCAAAATCTCAATATTTTGGGTGGACATTAACAGGTCCCTTGTACTAAATCCCTTAATCGGGTGACATCTGTGTAGATGTTCTAAATCCTCTAACCAGGCAGGTTCTAACAGGCCTTATTTCCTAAATCCCTTAATCGGGTCGAATCTAACAGTGCGTTTGTAATCCTTTAACAAGGAAGGCTCCTTACAGGGCACACTTCAGAAGAGTGCAAAATTTGTGAGATTTCCTCACACCGTTCCCGATTTGGGTTTCCACATGATAAATTTGGTGTTGTTTATTGCTTGATTGCGTGATGGTTATTTCTGTGATAGAATCTATTCTGCTTACAGTTTCAGTTAGATTATATCAAATTTTGTTTCTTAAGTTTTAGTGGGTGTTGATTTACCCCTTCCCTCTCAGCACTGGTTGGGACCATCAGTCATTAGCTTGAGATATAATGTCTCACCTTGGCCTATTTAACCAAGAGGTTCCCTTTGTATTCTCAATTGATTATTCATTGTATATTTGCATTCATTAACAATAATATAATTTATTCTTGTCACATTAATCTTCTCACTTTGTTGTACTTTCTATTAGATCTCTAAATTTTGGGTGACTATCTCCACAAAAAACTCTAACAATTTGTCTAGATAATTGTTGTTTCAAAATTGATATTATAGAATTTTATCATCAAGAGTTATCTATTTCTCCATGCTTATGAATATGTTTGTTCAAATAAGTTATTGGCAATGAAAATTACTTTTTACAGATAAATGCTTACAGCAAGAAGAATGGTGAAGCAATCTTAGCAGTAGCATTATACATTTGGTCTATAAGTTCCATTCTTAACAAAGAAATATTTTTATAAAATAGGTTATGGGTCAATATTGCAAGCATTCTCATATTAAATTTGGAGGCTATTGTATTTCCTACACTTTGATTCAGCGCCCACCAAATGAAGGCTACACGCTTCTAGTCCATCAATCATCAACAACTAAAGACCCTTTGTGAGTCATCAAAACTATAAATCTTCTTCACAGTTATCAGATTTTGCATTTTCAGCCCCCTCCTTTTGTACAATTTGAAGTTCACCATAGGAAATTCATGGTCTTGGAAAGGAGAGTACAAGCCATTGATCGCTTTCATCTAATAGTGCATGGAGTTCAAAAGGACTTTCTTTTTTGAAGGAATGTTACAAGTGAACAGTTTTCATTCAATGAGCCACATCGTTTTTATCACATGATTTGTATCGGTTTTAACTAGAGCAAAGAGAAAAATAAAAATAAAAAAAGGTTCTTTTATAGTCCACGATACTAGCCATCCATTTTTGGGTCTACACATGGTGACAACAATATGGAACTACCCCATAATCCTTGCGGGAGGCACCTCATTGTGCTACAAACAAGGCGTACACACCCTACCCCCAGTGGAATTTGAACTTGTGACCTCTTTCAAAGAGTACAAATTCTCCACCACTAGACCAACTCTGGCAGAAGAAGTTCAAGCAAAGAAGTCCATATCATTTGAGAGCAACGTCAATGCAGCCGACGGGATTACCGAGATTCGACAATTTTCCATCATTTATTAATTAGATAAAATTTAAAAAACAATTGTATTTGATTGTCAATATAAATAATAAATTGAATAAAATAGTCTTTTCAGGTAGATTTAGTCAGTTGTTTAGCCATTTCATCATTGGTGGGGGCACAAGTACTTTTGGCCTTATAACCATGTACACACATCCAAGATAGAATTTTAACACCTTCATCAACGTTTTCACGTTACTTTCAAGAGAGTCAATTCAATGTGTTACGCAAAAATCAAGGTATCTTGGCAAGGCTCGTAGACCAATGATTCGTGAGACTTCGAGCAAGATGAGCACTTCAAGAAAAGAAAAAGATAGTGGTATTCATCGATCTCGCCACCTTGCTAATACCAATGGTCTGCAACCATCTGATCAAATGAGCAGAATTTAAGATGGATCTTATTGTGAAGAGATTTTTGAAAAACAAAAAATTTAAGACACATTCAAAACCTGCAACCATTCCACTATTGATAGTAATGATTTCTGACAAGTATGTGCAGGGTGGAGGATGTATTCCAATCTACCATCTCCAAGATCTCGAGCCACTTTAAAGAGCTTTTTCACCACCAACGAAGCATTCATCGTCACTGTTGTTTTCAGCCTTATGTCTCTCTCATTATGTATAAATAAGAGCCTGGGGCAAATTGCTTGAAGGGATTGGGATTTGCAAACCTGCGCTATTGAGCCTTGTATGCAGACATATTTCTTTAGCTTTTCATTTGTATCCTTCATGGCAGCTTTAGTTTATGCGTCTAAAATCCTATTGAACTTTTGCAAGCATATATCGGCAAATATCGTTGATGCTTTCCACTGCCTACTAGTATTGATATCAACACATCTTAAGTAACTTTCCTTCACATACACAATATTAGTCAAATCTATCTACTGGAATAAAAATCCGTGCAAGGGTAGTTTCTTCCCAACAATATGAATATGGGATGCTGACAAAAGAAAATACACTCTAAAACATTGAGATTCAGTGAAATTCACCATAACGTGGTGTGTTATCCCTGCACTCTGGTTACAAACTAGAGAGAACAGTGATGCTTACACACTCTTTCTCGGGAACCCTAGTACTCTAGATGCAGTGTAAGTTAAATGGTTCAATTGCTGAAAAGTCATACTAAATGAAACATTAAACGTGCTTTCTCCTGTAGTTACATGCTTGAGGTATAAAATTAAAATGATGTGCAAGAGTTTCTGGGAAAAACTGTATATTCTTTTTTAACCAACTTTTCCTCTTCCTGATGATGGAACTTTTCCTCTTCCTGATGATGGATTGCCAAGTGCAAACCGGAATGTTGATTCGAAAAGCAAATACATTTTTTTCTAGGAAATGCTTGCACATACTACATGGACTGTGGAAAGCTCATGCCTCTATTAAAATGATGGTTTATATTATATGCTCTACGGGGACCCATGTCCCCTGGACTTTTAGACCCACTCCCATCCCTGATACAATACGGGGACCGCAGACCACGGTCCCCTAGATTTTTGCTGTTCCCAATGGCATTTCAAAATGGACAAATTAGGTACCATCCACAAAACGCCACTTTGAGAGCTGCAGGGTATAGGAGTACAGATAGAAGTCCCAGGACGGTTAGGGTACGACTAGATGTCCCCTATAGCCCAAGCCATTTTTGGATTATCAATGTTAGAAAATAAGACATTTTCAAATTTGAAAAAAAGGTTTGTTGGCCCACAAGGACACCCAAACCACATATAACAATACCAAAACCTAATCTAAAACATAAAATAACCAAAAAGAAGAAAAATAAATTCATCATCCACATTTGCAAAGGAGAAGAACGGCAAGAGGAGCAGCTGATCAAAGAGCGAACAACAATCGAAAGGGGAGGGCAGGGCAGGGCAGGGCATCAAATCTACTTGATTTAGACTCTTAGACTTACCATCTACTGATTATGGACAGTTATATATTATTGCGGACTTTTATGTTTATTGTTTAGTAGCTTAGATATAGTATTTACATTTTAATATTTTATGTCCTTTCATCATTGAAATTTGGAGCCTTTGAGCATTTTTGGTATATGTATGTATGTCATACATTGACAATGAAAGCATTTGAATTTTGTTATTTTGCTTATCAATTCACATATGAAATCTCAATTCAAGTCTAATGCTATGTATTAAGCTTCTAAAATGTTTATGATGAATGCTTGATCAATGTTATGATATGCATATTTGAAATTTCTCTCTATATAAATTTCCCTATTTTTAAAGTCATCCCCTTCCGTCTCCTAAAAATTGGCCTTAAACCGTACCTGTACTAGAAACACGTCCCCGTCCTCTAAACTGTCCCCATCCCTTAAACTCCATGGAACATAGTTTATATTCACCCATTTGTGTGCTGCCTTCTTTTGTTCTTGTAATGTTAGATTTTGTATTTCGTGCACACTGAATTACTAGACATGTTCAGTTGAATAGTTCAGTATACTTTAACTACTGTTACGTGTACAGTGGGGAGGCAAACATTATTTTACATGACAGTTGTACACTTGTAGACAGTAACAGATGCATCAGTTAGAGCAATTGACACTGGATTGTCAATGCACACACTCAGTCATTGGCACTTTATTGTTTTTCTGTGTAAATGTTAAAAAGGTACAGCTGGTGAGATCAATTAACATTACAGGTATTGAACCCCTCACGGTAAGTGCCTCATGTCCAATGATCTATCACAAACCTCTACTTTTCAAAACCATTACAGAATCAGTTGCCCTTCACTTACGGCAAAAATTAATAACACACATACAACAAAACTAAACCATTATATGTTATTGAATGTGTAAACTGAACTGTGTCAATATCAGACATAGTTGTTATATTGCATGCATCCCTCAATGCCAATCTGTGTTCTATCACAATCGTTATCAACTCTGGTTCTGTCTATATCACTGCTCTGACTACTCGTGCTAAAATATTCAATTCTATTGTAATGTTGCAAGTTAACTTGCAAATCAAAACACAACTCGAGCTGATCACTTCAAAGTTTGATTGCCAACTAACATAAAAGCTCTTAACCAAGGGCTTTCCCAGAGGGTATCACATGCTATGCTACCACAACGTGCAGCACAATGTTGACCACTCTAATGAGACAATCAAACTCAGAGAAGCTGCAAAATACATCATAAATAGTCATCATTATGTATTAATATGAAAAAAGCTGGTTTGTAAAAGACACTAAGCAGAGGTTTCTGATTCATTGCCACCATATAAATGAATTTCCAAACAACGTACCCATTGGATAGCCCATTTTCAACCCACGTCCATATTTAGCTGGTCTCATAACTTCCACCCACCTAGACTGCTAATAAAACAGACTTAAACTAATCCATCAAGTTGCTCTCATTTCCTCGTATATTTGATTATTCCACTATTGTAAGAACCATGTCACACCATGGCCTTCAATATTTTGTACTGGCAAGTGGCAACAAATTATCAACTTCAAAATAATCCTTTTAAGATCTTTAGTCTAGGATTGTGTCTTAAGTATAAATCAAATATTGTTCAAAGAGTAGCCCTGACAGCTTTCCAATAATGTACACAGAGATGACTTCGAGATTTCCTTCAATCTGTATTCCATCAACAAGGCGTGTATCCAAAACTTCACAGAGCTCAAGTGCTATATGCACATCAATTTTACCTCTGAGTGCTTCATTTCTGTTTACAAATGCATTTTGTTTGTAACAATCAGAATTTGTTGTATATGATATGTGTATACAACTTCTAGGGCATTCAATTCCTCTTTAAGGCTCATTCGATGTCAATAAAGTAAAATATTTACTTCTGAGTGCTTCATTTCTGTTTACAAAGGCATTTTGTTTGTAGCAATCTGACTTTGTTGTATATGAAATGTTTAGACAACTTCTAGGGCATTCAATTCCACTTTAAGGCTCATTCAATGTCAATAAAGTAAAATATTTCTTTTCCGAGTCCTTCATTTCTGTTGACAAAGGCATTTGCTTGTAGCAATCAGACTTTGTTGAATATGAAATGTTTATGTAGCTTCTAGGGCATTCAATTCCACTTTAAGGCTCATTGATGTCAATAAAGTAAAATATTTTAAATCTTCAAACTCGTCAAGAGGTGTAGTAGTAAAAGACTAGTATGGTCTGAAAATGCTTGCCCTAATTCATTTGCAGATGGTTCTAGTGATAAAAGTTATGCCAGATAGATCTTACACCACGATTCCTTAAACTTCAATTATTTTATTCTTATGTCAAGTGTTCACAAGATCCAGATGCAATTTGATGAAATCATAATGCATCTAAATTGAGTTTTCCCAGCCTATTGTCAAAAGTGCAAGAATGTAATCATGGTACTCAAAATATAGAAATGAACTCGGCAATTATTTAACATAAGATGTTAAGGAGTGGCTGCATGTTAACAAATGTATCCATACACCCATGTTGGCCTGAAAAAAATGTTGTTATATAAAACAGTGAAATTGGGTTTCAGAACCTTAGAATGGAGGTCAATTTACATATTACAGTTCGTATAATTCATGAAGCCACTCAACAGTGCCGAAATCTCCAGTAGGTCCCAATGACCATTTTGCAAATAAAAGATAATTTTTGAAGTACACCTTGCATCATTTTGGGGAGAATGAGTAGATCAAATAGAAAACTGGTAAAGTTTTCTCTCACTCAATTAGTCCAAATATTGAAAGAGTCATTTGTTCTCAAGAGGTCAGGTAATCTTCATCACCAAATGCTAGTACTATTACTGGGTAGAAATACGAGCCTGCAAGCGCTTCCTTTCCAGCTCAAGCTACATGTAGAAGAACATAAGTCGTAAAATGTATTAACACAATCACCAACCAAAGACAACATAATTACCATACTTAAAAGGTCAATTACTGGGGGATCTTGGTGGACAATAATGTAACATTAAAAAACACTCACCACTTTCTTTACTCTATCATTGAGAGCTGGAGCACCTCCTTTTACATTATCTGGAAGGTATGGACTGCTTACACGCACTTCATTCAATACAACAATTGTTGTTTTCTCCCACTGAACAGGAAGCCTGAACAATGGGAAAGAAGCCATTATTCAGAATATGCAAGGATATCTATGCTAACTTCTAATATGAAGTGTAACTACAGGCATTTGAGGGCAGCATACAAACTATAAGCTACTAGATTATAGAAAGAATGTGGCAATCCTGCAATTGAAAACATTCCAAGAAACAATACAAATTGAAGCCATTAAGTAGACGGCAATGGCAAGCATACCACCAGTAAACTAGGCACATTCTGTTTGTCTTGTCCGGATTTCTATTACAAAAAAAGATTACATATTTGGGTGCATCTTTGGGAAGCCTGTGGCTGCCACAATGATGAATCTAATTCTCTTATGCTTCAATTCTTCAGACTTGCAGTCTTCATATGACAACAATCTAGCTCACAAATAAACAAGTAAAATTTAGTTACCAATGCAATCTTTATCCTCGGGTTTGGTAAGAGATAGAAGATATCAGAAGTAATGGCCTTCATGACTTAATTCATAGCATGAATGGAAGGGGACCAACTTAATCACTTGCAGAATAATGATGAGTAACCCTTGAACGAGGACTCGTATCTTGTATGTATCCTATTGCAATTAGACAAAGACGTACCAACACTAGCTTAACGCTGTTGATTTTTTATGGCACGCCTATGAGAGTTCCAAGCAGACCCATTTACCCTTAGAGATTAAAGAATTAAATCCATTGCTAACCTCTGTTTTATGTACTTATTAATCTTCATCCTAGTGGAGGTGTATACATATGAGGCATTGTACAAGTGTTTGTAAAGGCTTTAATTTTCAAATTATAATGGGAATTGTGGTAATATCAACAGATTGCACATAAATTATGAGATGATTGCATAGTGTGGATCTTTATCCTTGAGTTCTTGTAAAGGTAGGCAATGTCAGAAATCCTAACATGAATGTAATAGGGCTGCATAACCCAATGAATAATGCAGGACTACTATTACTTTAATGAATGGGGATTCATGTCTATATCTATCCTATCCCGTTACAACTAGACAAATACATACCAAATTTATCTTGACACAATCAGTTTTGATAAGCGCAGCCATGGAAGTTCAAGCAGACCCACTACCCTTCAATATTAGGAGAATTACATCCAAGTCAACCTCTGATTAATGTGTTCAAACCGAACCGGTATGGAAATCTATAAAAATTGGGACAGTCTTTTAAAAGGGATGAATTGTTGTAAAGGCTTCTACTCTTAAATATTACTGAGAATTGCAGTATTATGTATTATCAACAGCTTGCAGATAAAGGATGAATCAATTGCAAATGCACACTGTGGATTTGTGTCTGTGTATTAACAGAAATTTCCACCCCTTGAAAGAGAAAGGAGATTCTCTCCCGCTGAATTCATTTCAGCCAGTCTTTAGACTTCCAAAGTGAAGTGGGAGTCTTCTCAAGAGAATTCTCAGCAATTATAGGAAGATCAAGCTTGGACTAGCCAGATTTCAACACAGATGGTAGTTAGTGATGGCAAATTAAAATACAGCATCTGTAAACTGGACTCTGTAGCAGTCAGGTTGCCAAAAATTTATACATTTGAATGTACCAATGGCATTTACAATCAAAAGCAGGAAGCCTGTGACGTTATATAAATGAATACCTAGGTTTGTCCATGCCTTGTAGAATTTTTTATAAGCTTTCATATGACAAACCATCTAACAATCAAATAAAGTTTAAACAATAAATTAATAATAATTATTCCTCATTTATGATTTAGTTCCCAGTGTGAGTCTTCCTGTCTTTATGCTGTGGTGCTTGTAGAGCAGGAGATATGAAAAGCAAATTAGCTATGTTACCAGGTACTGAAGAAACCCTGGCTGAACCCAAACTGACCCACACCAGGTTCTCATTGAAATGGGACCTTCCTGGGTTTGCCCAGCCCAGGGTCCTGTCACCTGTTCAAGTGATGTACCACTAGAGGTATGAAAGAACTAAATGCGGAGTTGCTTAAACCTTCGTGTCTGTGAGGTATTTGCAGCTCCTATAATTATGTTACTTTATGAAGCACAGGCTATTTAGATGTTTTGCTTCTGGCATCCATTCAACTCACAACCTTAAGTGAGAGAACAGTATGATTTATCTGCAATAATAGTAACATTTGGCTTACAGGATACCTATAATAAACTTTTGGGTATGACATTTGTATATCCACTGTCAAAATCTGTATGCTGCTTTCCTTGACCACTGTCTTTTTTACTCCAGCAATAAGGGTTACTCTTTCAAGAGAATACTCAGCAATTATAGGAAGATCAAGCTTGGACTAGCCAGATTTCAACACAGATGGTTACAGAAGAAACTTGTTTACAATGAGGGGATAATCAAAAATTGGTATCTAACTAGTGTGTTGCAAGAAATCTCTTTAGATGAGGCAGCTTGTAACTCATGGTTCAAATGAAATTAAACCAAATGTTGACTTTGATGCTTTTGATAAAGAACAATATGAATATTAGATATTGGTTGTAATTTTCATTGTGTATTGACATTTGACAAATTACTGAATTATGAATTTATAATTTCATATTTTTCAAATTAAGAGGTACTTAAATATTTTGTTTATTTGGCAATTATGAGTATCACAATTTTATATCATGTAATTTTTAATTTACTAATATATATATATATATATATATATCAACCTGTACCCATACCCAAGGCAATTTATATATATATATATATATATATCAACCTGTACCCATACCCAAGGAAAAAAATTGCATTAGTGCACCTGTACTAGGGCTGACAACTTAGTTGCAAACCATATAGTCACATACAAAAGAACCGTCTCCCCACAGCACCACCACCACCTCAAGTCGCTTGCTATATGCCACATGCCAATTGCAACCATTCAATTTGTGAAAACTAGTTTGCCTATCATGAGGTACTCGAAGAAATGTTATATTGCAGATTTTTCCTTGAGGATTTCAATTCACCTCAATTTGTATATCACTGCGGCCCCCATGGCTTGCACTTAAGTAGAAAGAGGATTACACAGCAAAGTTCCAACTCTATATTAGTAGACATTTGCATCATTTCAAAGGGAATGGAGATTCTCTCCACTTATTGTAATTAAGTAAACCTCTGAACTTCCAAATTGAAGACAGTGATCTCATGTAAGTTAGGAATATTACTTTGCAATCCCTGGTAAATAAACAGCTAGATGCTGAATTGCAGGATAATCAAGATCAGACTTGGCAGATGGTAATAGGCACAAGGTATCTAAGACTAACATGCATCAATGATCACATACCCAGAGGATATAAGGACGAGAATCTCCATATCATCACATGTTGTCATTCCTCATCATCATTATTGTCAATTACCATTGAGAGAAAGTTTTGGCTTAAGCTGCAAATTTTTAAATAATGACCAGCTTTCTTTTTCCCATGACTATGTTAAGGGAGAATAATAGGATGGGATTCAGAAAATATTCGAAAGAGAAGTCAATCACCTTTCCTCAATCTTCCCGTATGGCCTTCATTAGTTCTTTATCCAGACATTTTTATGTAATCAATGCATGAATAATTGCAACATGTAAAAGCTAAACATAGAATATTGGTAACTTGGAAACTGACGTTTTTGACAAAGCATCAAAAATGTTCTGTGCTTCAGGAGTTACTCCTATGCCAATCCGCTCTGCTTCAGCTTCTGCTAGCCTGATAATCACAAATAAAAATCTCAGAGCCACATTAACAAGTACTGTATAAATCTCCAATAATTAGAAACTCTAAGCCTCCTAATGGAAACGCAGAAGAACAGTTACTGCCAATGCTAATAACAGATACCAGCATCAATGCATTATGTCAGGGGTGCTGTGGAATTATAGATGCAAATGTGCTACCTTATTGCAGCTTCCTCTCGAGCATGAATATTGTTGACATCAATATAAGCATTTGTCAGATCAAGTGGATCCTCTTCTTGACTCAACAAATTGAACTCCTTGATGTAATTTGCTTTTAAAAAGCGGAAGTTACGACGAGGCCCACTTCCTCCTGTTTCTTGTGCTAATACTGTTAAGGAAAATTTCCAGATAGCATATACAAAATCCTGAGATGTTCTGTTTATATCTATATGCTCAATGATTGGTAATAAAGAAAATTATTAATATTTCTGCATCATTGCCTTCCAAATAAAACAAAATCATATCACTGAACCATAACTTCACTTCTATTCAAGACTATTAATTGCCATTTATCTTGTTCAAATTCCTTAACCATGCCATGATTGTTAGAATTCCCGACTATCAGATTTCAAGGAGAGCGTTAAATTAGATTACATGGTAAAACATGTTCACTTTAAAAAATGTTCGGCATAAATAAGTTATGATCTGGTAATAAACCTAGCAGCCATCATTCTGGCACAATACAGCATTATATGTAGAAGTAATGTTATGTATTGAAAATTGAACTAGAGTTCATTAGGTCCAATATGATGTCAAAAGATTCAATCAAATCAACTTCAACAGACATGTTACCATAAATGATATAAACAAAGATCCAAATACATTTTATGTACTATTATGAAAAATCTGAAGTCATACACAAGAAAATAAACTGATACTGTTAGTCTAACGAAGCTTCTCCTTATGAGTCTAGTTTAGTCTAACTTTCACTGGTGAGACTAAGCAAACAAATCTCTAGACAGTAGAAAACTTCCTTACCCACAGCTTAAATTCGTAGGCAAAACAAGTATCTTCTCAAATTGATATAGCAGTCAATCCAATAAGCATAGTAGCAAAATTAACTACATGTTAACTAGGTATAGAGCTCTCCAGTGGAACCCATGCACCAATCACAGTTTTCCAATGGAAACAGTATCTTTATTAGTTGCAATGTTTTAGAAGCTCAGCTCATTCAGAAGGATTACATTGCACAGATTTAAAAAAATTGGTTTGGTTTGCAAATTGTAGAAATTAAAATACACCTAAAAATGAATCAGTCCAAGGGCATGCAGAGCTCAAATTTATTATACGTAAATATGTAATGAATGCATTCTTTATTATATTACAAAGCTTTTGCAAAACTCTATTAAAAAAATAGCATTTATATACAAGACTTGAATATTTTAAATTTATGAGTGCAACATAGAAAATTATATCAACTTATAAACTAAGTCATCCCAAAAAATAATATATAAACTTGAGGTCTTAATATTCACTAATATAAACCTAACTAGATATGTTATATATAGTTTTACTGAAATAAAATCAACTTAACTAAACATTGCATTTATACAATAAATTCAACAAACTGTAAAGGTTAGTGTGGCATGAAAATGATTAATGCTAGAGCACCCAATATCATGTGGCTTGAATGGGCCCAAGGGCTCAGAAGTTCTTCACATCACGCCACACCGAGGCTGAAAGAAAAACACTAGTCACGGCAACGCAAAAAAAAGAAAAATAAATACAAAAGCCTAAAGCAGCAAATCAATCTAATTGTGAGAAAATCATCAACCATTTGCTTCCATAGCCTTGTTAAACTTAGAAGGCTCATATGGAAGAGAACAGAAGGGCAGAAAATAGTAGCTTCCATCTTAGTGCTTAAGTTTTATATTTTATTATATTTTAATACTTTGCAATAATTTTTCAGTTTACAGATAAAAATGAAAAACATTCAGACCAGGCTGAACAAGTTTGGCAGGTTCAAAAGTTCCAAATTGGGCATCACCCGTGTGACCAAACATGGTTATTATGGTCTTTTGTATATGATGATTCCACACGTTTCCCAAGTGATTCTGTTGTTATTAACTTGTTTCCATTGAAACATATTTAGTATGGAAAAAAATAAGTTTAATTTGGTAGCATTCCAACAGAATTTAGATAGCCAACCAACAGCTTGCCTTTTATTTAGAGACTTGGGCAGGCCCAATTCCTCCTATTATTAGGTCAGCTATCTACTTTTTGTTTAAAAATGGCCCTATTATCTTCTAATAAAAAGCCTCTTTCTACAATTAAAGCCTTCTTTGCAGGAGTTAGCTCAGTAGTTTCCAAGTTAAAATTGTTCTACATAATCCTTCTTCTCAATCTGAATGGGCACTCATTAAAAACAACTCTTTTCTTCGATTCAGATAATTGATATATTTACCCAAAATTGCAGGATACATAATCACAAAAGTTTATCAGAACTAGAGCATGTTATGTTAAATTTCATAGACTGCTTAAATGTTACCATTCTCATGTGGGCACAAGTTCAAATGTTAATTGAGATAATTATGTAAAACATGGGGAAAAGAAAACAATCAAGAAACTACAAAGGAAAAAAATGAGCAACAATTTCCATAAGTGGATGAAGTTTTGCTGAGCAAAAGGAATTAAGCTGAATGACACCTGTAGCAAGTTGCAAATCACCCGTAGCATGGCAAAAATTCACTTGTAGCAGCTTGCTGAACTTTTTTGGGCTACACATTCACCTCCAGCAGATATCAAAATCACCAAGACTGCTACCAATTCACTCATAGTAGCATTAGGAGCAATAAGCTTTACTCCAGAGCCTTTTTTCTTTCTGGTTAGTGGTTATCATGAAGAACACACACACAACTTGATAATATTGCTGTCAAAATGCTACAGTTGTGATCTGAGGCTTTAATGAACCCTGAAGGGCATGTTGATTTAACAAAGCATCACTCTCCAGCAGTTGCATAAGAGAACAAAGTGCCATGTGAATGTGGTTGGCAATGGAAAATTTTGGATAGGTAACTGTGAAACAATTAAGATTTTCATGATTGTAGTGACAAATGTGTCTAACAATTTCTTGAACAATGCCCATTTATCCTCAGTGGTGACTGTACATTCTCATGCAACAATCTACATTTTGCTAGACAGTCAATAGCATCATTAGTGCAAGCAATTTTTGGCACTTCTGGTAGCAAACATTTTCTTTACCCTATGCGTATGATCCAGGAACATCCATTATTCTTCCTTGCATGCACATCCAACTTCATAACTTGCTGGGACATGGGCATCATTATCTACAAGTGTTTAATGTACCCTTGCTGGACCACTCTATTTTTTGCCCTAAATTCATGAAACCAAATAAAACAAGGCATATAATATAGTTAGGGGCACATTCTTTACTTGAGAATAAGATGAGCTAGGCCGTTCCGGAAACCTGTAATCAAGTTAGGAACATTGCAGATGCTATTCATGAAATAAATCTATCATTAGTACAGAGAAATCATATATTCATCAATAAGTGGCAAATCTGATTTGTATGTGAATCTCAATCATATAAGATATGGAATAAAGAGGCATGGTAGGGTGTCTTAAGGCAGTCATTCTCCCTCCATGCAATCCACCTCAATAGTCCCTCAATGTATGGGTTGGAAAGAAAATTGCAATAGGGTGCCCTTAGCCGTTCTCTCCCTTTCACTGTGCAATAGGGTGCCCTAATAGTTATTCTCCCTACTTGCCACTGTAGCAAGGTACCCTAAAGCAGCTCTCCCTTAATGCAGATTCCTTCATTATCCCTTTCGATGGATTTTTGCAGTGCCATTATGTATGTTTAATATTTATTAGTAAATAAAAGAGATGTGCATATGTACACATATATAAAGCTGAGGAATGATCTCTACATTACTACTGAAAATTGGAATATTAACAAATGACAGTCTGATCTGAGTATTAACAAATTGGAATGCATTTCTGCTGTTCCTTCACTCTATTTATCTTTTATTTGATGGATTGATCATATTGCTGAGTATATATATTTATTTCTTGTGCTGCTTCTGATGGCATCTGAGTGATTGGATGCTCCTCCTCTCCCATCGTAGCCTTACATTTTATATCTTAATGTCTTCTGGAGAAAGGTGTCCCTTGCGAGTTATGCCGCTTCAGACTTAATTACTGCCATCTGTTTTCTCACTTAATCGCACCTTTTATTGTTCATTGTTTAAGATAGTAGGATCCCTTCTTAGTGCTTTAATTGCTGTTATTAGTGTAGACATTGAAAATTGTCCTAGGCTTGCAACGACACTTTTCACTAACTTTTCATCTAAAATCATTTTAAAAACTTATTATTTAATTAGGACTAATTTTATTCTTTTAATTCCTCATAATTAAATTATTTTATATTATTAAAATCCATTATTCGTCCTTAATCAATCAATTTTCATCATTCTTCTACGATTAACTAATCCCTCAAATTGCTCTTCCATGATTTAATAATTATTTTTAAAAATTTAATCCCTTAATCAAAATCCTCATAATTAAATAAATTCTAAATATATTTATCTATCAAATGTTATTTTCAACCCCACTTAACTCTTCCACCTTCCTGTTTCTCCACTTATCACTCAACTTACCAAATCTTCTTCCCCACTTAACTCTTCCACTTCCTAATTTTTCTCCCCACTTAACTCTTTCACTTGCTAATATGTGGAAGAATTAATAAAATTCATTTATAATCTCCACTTAACTCCATTTCTCTCATCCACTTAACACTTCTCCTTTCCATTTTCTCTCCACTTAACTTTTCCTAATTTCCATTTCCTCTTCACTTAATAATATCACTTTCACATTTGTCCTCACTTAACTCCTCTCATGTGATCATAGCCGTCGATAGTCTCAAGTTCCAAGTCGATCTTGTCCATCCAAAATTTGCTGATAAATTGTGATCGATTTGTCCAATTCTTTCAACCACAAATCTTTGAATCTTCTCGAATCACTATCATATCATAATCATTTCTAGCTTTCAAGTATGTTAATGCATCAAGTTTCTGAGAGCAACATTATAGAGAAGCAAGAAGAACAATGGAGACACATCAATGGAATGTGTTCGGTTTGATTTTTTATTTTCATGTTTAGAATTTCTAATTGATTTCTCTATTGAGTAGATTAGGTCAATTTGCATGAAATATGGCTTATGTGGTTGCCTTGTTTATTTCATGTGATTTTCTCCCTAATTTCCTAAGCAATAGTTAGCATAATAGAATCGCTCTCTAATTAAATGTTGTTTAGCATAAATTGAAGATTATTTCTTGCTTTTACCAATCATCGCTCCCCCCAATAGATAATCGCTGTTTCATTGCTTTCTAATTGTGCTGGTTAGGACAAAGTCTTAGGAGCAAGAAGATTTTCAGATGCATTGATATTTGCTCTATGGCAGGGACACGACAAAGCAACCATGACCGTCAGGATTCTTTGGACAATTATTTTGGTGAGAATTTCTTTTCCTTCAGGTGATCATTTATATTGTGGCAGGCAACTAATTTCTACCCCCACCATAAGTGTTACAACTTGACTGGGCAACAATGCTTCATGGCAATGATTTCTGATCTTCAAGGGCAGTGACTGGTAGCAACTGTTCATGTGCAAGGCACCAGAATATGAAGAGGTAGAGACAAAAGGAAGGTAAATAGATTGGGAAGAAGAAAACTCTACATAAAAATGAAGTGGGAAACCATTTGGTAGTTTGATTCGTAGTTTTCTGAACAAGCATAGCTTAGACCCGCTGTTGCACATGCAGAGCTGAATGATTGACAATCAAAGCAGAAGACATAGCCATCCATGTAAAATGGAGAGCTGAGACATGTGTGCAGAGAATATGCTGATAATAGAGGAAAGCATGATGCTGCAAGGGCGCATCCTTTTGAGTGGTTGTTGAGACCCTATGGTCCATGGGTGATAGCAACAACTCATCTTTTAACAAAGGTAGCAACTGAGGTTGATGCAGCAAGTTTTGTGGACTGCTACTAGTGTAAACAGCAGTACTATTTTAGATAGGAGTCCATCTGGAGGTGGTGCATATTCTATCATCTACAGAGATAAAAGTCTGTCAATTATACACAACTGTGAGTGCATTACAAGTCAGATTTACCTTCAAGATAGTCTACAGATGTGATGAAGCTCAGTAGGAGATGTAAACTTTCATAAATCACATGAGGAGATGTCTACATGTGTGTTGGTGTAATTAAATATTCTTAATTACACTTTACTTAATCTTACTTAGGATAATGCATTGCATAGTAGTTTGTCATTGAGACACCTAGGAGTTTGCACCTCAATTAAGCACATGATGTAGGAGAAAATTCACTTTAGATATGGGATCCACCTTTAGTGCACAAATCACATTATCATCCTCATCCTATGGCACATACTTTATTGCATAATGGAGGATGATCCACATTTGGTGGACATGTGATTACACCTAGCATAGGTGATAGCTTATCAGCTCCTTATCATTCTCTCTTATCGCATTTCTCATATAAGGAGGCCTATTATGTACATTTTAATTCAATTCATTGGATCAATTCAATCAATCAATCATTACTTCATTAATACAAGTCTATTCTTGTTCATATCATCTCTCTTGTATTTGTGCTATTCTTTAACCTCTAGATCCTTGGTTCAATTTTTGCTATTTGCAAATTCTTACAACGTCTATGACTATATCAGTGGCATGAGGAACAAAGATCACTCTTCCTGCAGTTTTCTGTCAATTTGAGGGTTTCTCCAAAGTTAACTTGTGCTACAATGTTTGTGTGTGATGCAAGTTTGTTTTCCACATGTTGAATTATCTGTATTTAGTTGCGAGGTTGCCCACGCAATGGCAATTGGCATCCATTATAGGTAGCATTGGTTCCAGATAGAAATAGATTTGAGGACTTCTTATTTAAGTTTACTCCTCTTTATGATAAGACTAATTTTTGAAATAATGAAAAGATAGATCAAAAAATATATTTTTATTCCCACATGAAGTTATTAAAAAAGTCAACCAGAGATGGTCAGCCACAGTCAGACTTCTCTTCCTAACCATGCAAATTTTATTTAAAGAGCTGACAGTTGCCAAGTAAAACATAACCATCAACCAACTCCTATGACTACCTAAAAACCAATAAACAATTAATATTATCAACACATAGTTGGACACAGCCATATTAACTAAATACAATAAAGGCATTGTATGCATTCCCCCACCACCATAAAAGAAAAGTCATTTTCAAAACAACAAAGAACAAACAATGAAATAGCATTAGCTAAGGTTTTCCAAACTTGTGGCATGTTGTAAACAAGGAGAAACCTTTGTGCTAACGCTTCCCAAGAGAAACCAAAATAGCCTAATGAGCTTTGGGCAACTAGTGAAAATTCCACAACAAAAGAGGAACAAAGATCTGGACTGATTGTTTCAACTAGAAGAAGAAATTAAAACTAACAAAGGAAACTTGGATCATCAACAAATTGAAATGAACCAACATATCCAAAATGTAAACCAATATACAAAGAATGTACTCACCACTAACCATACAATTTAATGAATTGTTGAGTAGGACCAAACAAACAAGGAACCCAATTCGATTGTACATTGAACTTAACAATGCTCCACTAATTAATTCAACAGGTTAGATAGACAAGGATTGGACAACAACCATCGCACTAAACTCGGTAGCAAAAAGTGAAGAATCAAATTCTCTAATTTAAGCAGGGCACAAGAATTGTCATACAACATCAAGGGGAGGAAAAAGAAGGATGTACATCAGCAGAAGAATGAGAAAATTAAACAAAGGGTTGAAAAATAGATGGTTACACAGCATGAAACATAGCAGTTATGGTAGAAATGAGGCAACTATATTATGAGAAAAATTTAGAGTTGTACAAGAGAAATTGTTTGCAAGGATTTATAGTACCATCTTAAGTTTCCTATAGTAGTTGCACAATGAAAAAACCAGGTTAGAGGGGCTGTATGATGAGGAATAACCACTATTGGACAAAAGTTAAAACATATGGTAAGGGCACACTGAAGTTGGGCATACAATAGAGCAAGATGGGGAACAACGTACAACATGCAATAAAATGTTAATTCTCAAGTCTATAATATGTCGTATGAGGAAATTTGGATCTTTAGAATTTATAATTTATTTTTGCCTTTTAGCATTTAGTTTCATTGACTATATGAAGGAGGAAACAAATATTGTTAAATTATTTTGGCATGTGTGGTCATACAGTAGTAAAAGTAAAATCCTGAATATTATCATTTTCTTCTCCAACTTTAATATTTTTCTATCCCATACACTATATGATATTTCTCCCCTTTCCATAATTTCCCTATGGTTGGTCTGACTTCAATTTTGTGCCAAAATATGCAATGCAAATGGACTCTTTTGTAACATTTGTTGAAACGAGTATTTGTTAGATCCAAATCAAATATTTTTTAATATAATTATTTTGAGTCATGCCTTCATTAATTTCATTGATTTCCTTCAATATTGCTACCAGAACATTGATATTGATCAAATGTAAAGTATATGGCCTTTGAGAAATAACAATCAACTCCAAACCATGTACATCATCCAGCATAGATGAAATATTCAACAATTCAAAGATCACTTGACTAGGTTTCCTCAATATGAATTGGTCCCTTCTCGTTAGAGCATAAGCCTCGTGTTGCTTCATTCATTTCTACAGCTTCAATAAAATTGCAATTTGATGAAAATATTTCATTATCTACCATTTCCCAATGGAACAAACCCATAGAATTTGTTTCATCTTCCGAACATGATTGCAATTCCAAATTCCTTTGACATTCATCTCTATGGAACGCTCATAATGCTTCTCTAACCATTCTTCTTCAGAATCTAAATCTAAGAAATCTAAAGAATCTACGGAAGTTACTTCCTCACTAAATGGATTTTCAAATCAATTATAGACTTCCTAGCTTTGCTTTCAACGGAGTGAGTGTTCCTTTTCTAATTATGATCAGCTTTGGCTGCTACCAGCCAACTGTGACCCAACATTGAATTGTACCCTTTCATTTGTAATGAGATGATGACAAAATTTGATAAAAATATTTGAGTGCCAATAAGTACTTTTTGGGCCATTACAACTCCAAGTACCTTAATTCCTTGTTAAGCTACTCCAGCTAGTTGAAAAGTGGAGCCAGATGGTCAGCTAGTCTCTTTGACATGTTAAACATCAGTAATGGGGGATAAATCACTTTGTCTACCGATAATGGTGGTCAAATTATGGGGTCCTCATTATTTTGGCACTCCAAATGGGCCATAGCATGCAGTACCTTAACCCTCCTACATACATTATTTGTTATAGCATTTTGGAATTTCATGAATACTTTGTAATAAATCCACTGCTTTAATCAGTATGGCAGGTCATAGTACTTGCCTTACAATGATTTTATTGGATAGCAATTGATTTACCATATTTACATTTGCATTAAAATGGTAGCATTCGTTATCCATAGCATGCTCCATCCACTTTGACTCTTGTTTGACACAAGTGATGACCAATACTTCATTATGCCTCTCTACATCAATCCTGTTAATGTTCACATATTTATTCAGACATATGTTGTCTTCATGATCTTCATCTTATTTTGTGCCTTTGTTGGAGTACTTGGGGAGTGGACAACTCTCCTTCTATGAAAATCATTTGTGTGCTTCTACTCTTCAAATTGTACTAACACTCTTTTGTTGAATGACTAAAATCTAACAAATAATACAAAACATTTTCTTGGGACAATTGGTTTTGAAGCGACCTTCAATTTTGCAGTCAATGCACCAAAGTACTTTAGTCTCTTTGTTCTTTCTTTCTTTGTCTTCAATTCCTCCATCATAAGAAGTGTGTCCCTCCTTAGCATTTGTATTGTTCCTGATTCATTGTCAATATTCACACTCGAACTATTATCTTCATCCACTATTTTTTTTTGCTCAAGAAGACATTTTATATTTGATTTCTATTTTCATTGCCCTATCATACGCTTCTACATATGTTTTGTATATCCCTTAACTTTTTAGACCATATGTAGAAAGGGTTATAGAAAAGGGTGTACAAAGGAGAAAATGAATGTGCTGACAGTCTAAAGAAACAGTGTATAAGAGTGTCAATTTCTTGTGAACAAAGGGGTTGATTGATTGAACTGTGAGGGGTAATCAGTTGTTAGTTCTGATTTTATCATGGATTTGCCTAAAGTAGAACTTCTAACTCCATACAATTATCATTAGTGAAAATCTGATATGGAGCTTTTGTTGTTGAAATTGCAATTGAAGAGAATCACATTAGACCAAGCTCCTAAACCCACATGTGTTGGAGAAAAGAGAAAATGGCTTGATAGAAGTGATAAAGCTCGACACAATTATTATGTCCATTTCTCTTGGTCTTTAGATATCATGTGCTATCTTGTACACATCCCAATGATGTTTGGACTACCTTGGAGAGCCTTTTTGGTAAGCGAGATAAGCTAAGGAAATTTTGATTAGAGAATGAACTAAAGAGTCTTAACCCTAGGTATTATGACAATATCCAGGACTTCTTCATAAAGCTCGATTCTCTTAGATTGCAGTTGACAGAATGTGAGATTACTAAAGAGGATGAAAAGCTGATTCTATCTACTCCCTCTAAGCTAGGTCTTGATTATTCAATGTTTGCTTCTACATTTTATGCTACTATGGATGCTCTAGGAGTGCACACAAAATGCCTTCTCTTGATGGTTTTGAAACTCAACACGCAAGGGAACAAGCAAAGTTGGCACAAATGGGCACATTGATGACACCAAGGTCTCAAACACATCATGCAAGAGATCCACATCCAAAGGCTGAATAGTGGCAAGGGCAAGAAACAAAATAAGGATTATAAGTCTAATGATCAAGATAGGTATTCTCCTTCATAGCATAACCCAAAGCCCAAGCCCCCTTCTAAAGTGAAATCATCCAAAAAGAAGTTGAAATGTGCTTATTGTAACAAATCAGGACATGATGAGCATAGGTGTTACGATAAGAAGATTGATGAACTTACAAACCTTCAGAAGAACATACCGCTGCCCTCATCAATGTCTCCTTCAGCATCTTCATCAAAACAATCAGGGACAATAGGATTTGTAAATGGGATAAAAGGTAAAGCACTCTTGGCCTCTACTATTCCTAAAATTGGGAGATGGCTTCTTGATTTAGGTACATCTCATCATATGGCATCTCCTATGGATATGTACTCTTCTTTTGAGCCTTGTAATTCTCCTAATAGATTCATGGGTAACAATACATACATGAAGGTTTATGGGAAAGTTTCTATTGACATGTGTGAGGGATCTTTTAATGATGTCCTTTGTGCACCCTCCTTGACCACTAACCTCCTTCCAATTTATCAAATTACTCACTCATAAGGCACAAGGTAAGATAGTTCACTCTTGATTATAAATACATTAGTGACATGGAGACTAGAGATATCATTGATATAGAGGTGTTGGATCATTCATCTCACTTATATTCCTTTTTCATTTTTCTCCCGATGATGATGTTCCTTTGACTGATGTTCACAATCTTCCATCAAGGATGAATCATGTTTGTGACAAAAAGTTTGGTCACTTCAATCTTGGTGTTCTTGAGACTAGTGTTGAGCTTCTTACTCCACCTCCTACTTTTTCAGTTTTGTGTTCTACTCTTCAGCAAATTGATCATACTTTTTCAAATTTTGCTTTGTGGATGAGTATTTGGCAGGTATTTCAGACTTGTTTGTGGAGTCTCATATTGAAGATTTGAGAGATACCCCTAAGGAGAGTTCTCTACTCTTTCATGATAGTTTCAACATGACTGTCGATTTACCTTCATCATCTTTGGAGATTGAATTTGATGTGTTTCCTCCTCCACTTGATTTGTAACATTTCTTGGTTGAGTTTGATCATATTATGTAGTGTCTTATTCGAGCTTGGAGACCCTTACTCGGTTTTCTATTTACAGACTTCCTCCTTTCAGTTGGACTTGGAGTGATTTGACTTGTTTCTTCCTAAGGGGAGATGTGTTGCTTGTAGGCATTAGATCATCTTTTGTTTTTGGACATACTTCATCAATATTGGAGCTTCTTCATTATTGGGGGCAGGGGGGAGGATATATTGTCTCTCTTTTTTCTTCCTACAATGGGATACTTGATTGTACATACATGTTGTATGTAGTCCTTGGGAGGTATCATTGAGTCGTCTGTGCATCATCATTTGTTAGTTTATTTTCTCTCTTTGGGGAGGAGTTTCATACATTTGGTTTTATCCTTTTCTCTATTTGTGAGAGATTGCATTGTATTTTCATTGTACAAGGGTACCTAACATGGCCTAGTTGTTGGGAACCATATTGCATCTTCCATTCATATTGCACTAAGTTGTTGGTTAGGATTTGGTTTCCGATCGAGTTCAAGAACCCAATTCACCAATACGACAAAATTTTGATATGGGGTTTTGGGTTTCTTTTGCCATCAATTCCCATCTAGAAGCATGAATTAAGACTAAAATGTCACATAGTATCATATAAACAACTTTGGTTATCACATAGTGTCAATTTTGGTTATGCACCCTAGCTGGACCCTCATTCATTCTGAACCAAGATTGGTATTGGGTTCAAACTAGACTAGTACTAGGGGCAGTAGGGGCCAAACCCTGCAACTTAGATATTGCATAATAATCTTCTCTCTAACTTGCACTTAAGAGGGGGGAAGGGGGGGATGGAGGTATATTAGTGTGAATGATGTTGTTACCTAGCTAGTGCTTAGTGGGTACCTATTAAGGTCTTCAATTTACTTAGGTTATAAGTTAGTTATCCTCAAAAAAAATTGGGTTTTCTAATTTTTGTCCTTTAAAAACTAGTGGGCGGGTTTTAATGATTTTCCCTTTAAAAATTTGTTGGGTTTTAATCATTTTGTCTTCAAAAATTATATTGTGGGTTTTAATAAATTTTTTCCTCAAAAATTATATTGTGGTTTTTCATAATTTTTTCCTTAAAAATTTTGAGAGCATTTTATAATTTTTGTCCATAAAGAATTATTGTGGGTTTTTTGCATCAAAAATCATTTTGTAAAAGGGTTTTACCGTTTTTCCTCAAAAATGAAGTTTTGTGTTTTGATCTGTGTCTCGGATTTTCTCTTGCGTTTTGATTGACGTGTTTGGTTTATTTAATTTTATCCTCAAAAAAGATTTCTAGGTTTTCTGATTTTTTCTCAAATTTATCAAGACTGGTGTTGTTGGTCTCAGACTTTTTTTTTTTTTGTTAAAAAATCATTGGAGGGTTTTGACAATTTTTTTCCACAAAAATTGTGGTTTCTTGCAACTATTTTGGATCGCACCTAGAGTTGCTAGGGCAACGATCTTCACAAGGGTTTGTCAAATTTTCCTCAAAATCGTGGTTTCAGTTTCATCTTGGTGTCTCTGGCTACAAGGAGTGATACCTTTGTTTCCCAACATTAGGTTGGACGGTTTATGGTTATCTTGGTCATTTCTAGAAGTTTTATAGATTTAGGGAGGGTCTCAACAGTAGGCTCATGACACAAAGTGTTCTGATGAGAAGGGGGCAGCCTCCTATGCATTCGTGACCAAAAGACCTACGGATTGTCTTCTGTAAGGTAGTTAGTACGATGATCATTAAGGGAGGGTATTAAAATAATAATGTAATGTTTCTAATGGTCATCTTTAGTGAGTTTGTCTAATATCAAACTATCAAGTTTTATAACAATTATCAATTTAAACTATTTTTTTGTATTTATACCATTATTAAATATTCTATTATGAAATAATTATATTTAAATTAATATTAGCCTGATAATAAGTGGGGTGACACAAGCATCATCATGATGTCAAAGAAATTCTCTTCGCATGCCACTATTCAATTGGTATTTATTAGAATGTAAAGGCGAGCACAATTCAAATGATAAACAAGACTCATCTTAACATCATTACTTTAGTGGGTTTTGAAGGCCAAAGTGTTTAGCCATTCACTTTGGGAACTGATGGCAAAAGTTAGTGTATCTAGATGGGAGAGGAGAACAGTCTATCAATCATGAAGGGAATCATTCTTTATAATAATGGATCACAATGTTGTTATGTTCAGTGGCTTTCATTGGCTTCATCTGATGCCATTTGCTCAATGGATTTATTGCAAGTATGAAAATGGCAAAGGCTTCAAAAAGAAAAATGGTAAAAGGAGAAATAAGAGCCAGGGACATGGCATAGAAAACGATACAAAGTAACATCATGTGTGGCAGAGACAAAGCAAACAAGGTGGCGTAGAACTGTGCAGAGTATGTAGAGAAGGAAATAAAAACTGAGTTGTAGATTTGGATTCTATGGATATGTATTCTGGCAAATGACATGGACAGTGAGTTATGTGGTGGCATTCAAGAGCAGATGGGCTCTCTCATCCTGGACCTTGATCAGTCTATTGGCAAGAGAAATATTTACAATATGGCACAGTCACCCAGCTATGCATTGGGGTTATCCACAGTGGGTAGAGCATATAAGCTTCAACAAGATGCAAGCAGTGTCATTAATGCAGCTACATGTGACTGTTACATAGATCACCCCCATTGACCAATGGCAGAGAAGCCAAGCTCAATAAACATATACAGGAAATAGCCTTGACTCTTAAAGTTAAAGTTTAAACTGTCAAAAAAGGATGCACTTATCGAAGATAAAAATGCTGCAACTCTTCTTGAAATGAGCAATCTGAGGAAGTAGACAAAAATATGTTAAGGTTAAGCATGGTGTTTGCAGGAAGCATACATAATTTGCCTGTGACTGCCAGAACTCTGTGGTTTGAATTCTATCGAAGGACTCATAAAGGTTTTTTTGCATGGACTGCAGACTTGTTGGACCAGGTTTCAATTTCACTGATTAAAAAAAGATGAATAAATCATCTTTTGAATGGATCCGGTGAACCATATATTACCAAAAACCTGTGCTTAATGCTTTTCTGTGGCACCTGATTGCTTAACGCGGGTTATTTAACAAAGAAACTGATTAACATAATATTATTTTTAATAATTAATATATAAATAAATATTTATTCTTTTACCTTATGTTTTATTTCAAAAGTTTGATGAAATATAAATATTATATTTAAAAATTATATAAAATTTTAAAATAGAACAAAATGTAAAAATTTAAATACCTTATATGTTAATTAAATAAATAATTAATAGCTAATAAGTTTATTTAAATAGAAAAAAGGTAAAAGATATAATTTTAAACATTTAGATAACATTTAATGGCAAAGAAATTCCTCTGATATTCTACCGCCTTTACAATCCAAGAGCATCTGTGTAAATCACATCAAGGCAAGGAGCTTGAGGGTAATGCTGTCAGATGGTCCTTTGCAAATGTATGGGATCCGCGAGTATTTTATTCATGTTGAACATTGCAGGGGGCTGTGAAGCAGAGTTGCCATGGCTTTGTGGAGAAAAAATTCAAAAAACACCCAAGTCTCAGTCTATCTTGTCATAAGTTTTATCGAAGTTTTTGACTAGTATCAAATCAAGCCAGTAAAGCCTGTATTGATCCAACTATATTTAATTACTACCTAGTTTAATGTGTACATGGCTGTCAAATTTACATTAAGGCAATTTTTGTAAACAAACTCGTGCCATTACATAACCCTCTTTTATTTAATTTATTACTAAGTAACCCCTTAAAATATTATTTACTAGTTTGACATGTAAATGGCCTGAGTGTGTTCACAACAATTGGTAACCCCTAAGTTGCCAATCCTGGTACCGATACGGATACGGATTCGAGTTCGAATTCGGATTCCTGGATTTGGCAAAAAAAAAATTTGGGCGAGTTCCAGTACCGTGGGTATATGTATGTATGTATATTCATAGATTCATACATGTAACGTGTTCAATGTTCATTTATCATTGGTATATTCATAATATATATATGTATGTATGTATGTTCGTAGATACATACATGTAACATGTTCAATGTGCATTCATCATTGGTTCAAAACTTCACATATAATTGGTTCATGTATATTCATAGAAAAATGCTACAGCCATAGAACAAAGTAAAAATGGTGAAAAATGCTTGAAAGATGAATGAATGATCATCAAATGACCAAATGCATGCTTTATGGTCGAAATTAGATGCTTTTTAGATTTAAAAATAAATAAAAATTGACATGTGGGGCTCGTTTTTGGATGCCCACAGCCTTGGGTGCCCATGGATTCCTCCGGATTCCGGCTGGGCATCCAGATTCCCTGTGGATTCTGCTCTATCTGGATGCCCATCCGGAATCCTGCCAGAATCTGGGCGGAATCCAAAAGGAATCAGAATCAGACTTGCACCGGAATCAGGATCCAGGGCTAAATGCAAGGATCCGATAACTTAGGAAAAACCCCATAACATAGATTTTATGGCCATTTACACAAAAAATTAGTAGCTAAATATAGTTGGACCAAAACTGCGCTTATTGGCTTGGATTTCATACCAGTCAAAGGATTCTTTTTCTTGAGGAACCTCAAAAAACCTTATGACAAGATAGAATAGGACTTACAGGCTTTTTGAATCCTTTTTCCACAATGCTTTGGCAACACTGTGTCATGGCCTCTGCAAGGGTCAACATGAATGAAACACTCTCAAATCCCATACGTTTGCAAAGGTCCATCTGACAGCATTGCCCTCTTATTCCTTTCTTTTATGTGATTCACACAGAGGCTCCTGGATTGTAGTGAGAGGTAGAATATCAGAGGAATTTCTTTGCCAGGTGGTAACCAGTTCCTAAATGTGCACCTTGTTGGTAATTCAGCCTAACTCAGAAGCTTACTAATGATCAGTTGACAATACAAAGCATTACAACATTTTTTATTTCCATTTCAAAACTAGTGTTAAATTAAGTATAGTTTGATATCATACATGCTTAAATTGCCATTATGATGTAATTAGATGTTGTGCCATCTTCAGATAATTGACCTCGTGCATATCAGTAACGAGACATGCTAGGTCATAATATCCAGTATTCTTTTTCTACATGTTTTATTAGACACTGTCTATCATTTAGTTTCCAAGTTTTTTACAAATCTTACCCATAACTTCTAAAGTCCGGAAAAATTTTAAAACTGATCGCAGGTAGATTTCTGATTAGACAAAGATATTGCTTTCTCTTATTATATAACCCAAACATTGAGATAAATATAAAGTTACTAGAAATGATTCCCTTTGGCACAATGATGGTTTTTAGACATTGTTATTGAATAGATTAAGCAAAGGCACTAAAGCTCCATTTGAAAGGAACTAGTTAAGTCTTAAGAATATTTAAGTCTTGAGGATGCTTGTTATCAGGCACTACTGACAGTCCTTGAGGAAAACGAATAATGCACATGCAGACAACAGTGCTTCCAGCTTTGATTTGATCTTTACAAGATGCTTCATAATGTGCCATTAAAAATTAAAATCCTTCAACTATACTGTCATATTACTCTTTTGGTAATTATAATAAACTCACTCCACACATGCATTTACGTAAGTATATTTGACACTTCCCTGTTTCTGCAATTATTTCTGTTACAATTTCTGTCCTATTTTACACAGTTTGTATTTCATATTTCATCATCTTTCTTCGTGAACCACCTCTACATGTTAAAATACTGCTTGGTATGCAGGTCAATTAGGTTCAAAGCAAGGTTACCCGGGGACACGTCCCTGGCCTAATTTCCCCCGTCCCAATACCGGGGACATTTCCGAAACTTGGGGACAGCCAGGGGACGTCCCCCCTCCCCCCACATCCCCGATTTTTGAAAATTTGGTGGGGACGTCACCCAAAAAAAGGAGGGACAGCTGGAAGTCCCGGGGACGGCTGGGGACGGCTTCGAAGTCCCCAGGACGGATAGGCGCCACTTAAAAAAACACATTTTTCTTTTATAAAACTCTTTCTTTTTAATTTTAAAGTGGGCCCTTCCAAGTTTGCCCTATTCTGCTTATTACTGTTTGGTAGTTAATTCCTACTATTTGGGGTCCTCTAATTAGTATTTGGCAATACTACATTAAGAATCATGAAATTAAGAATGTTGTTATAGTCATGCTACATGCTCAGAATCATATAGCAGACTGTTTGCAAGGTTTTGGGAAAGCATGAAAAGTGCATCACAGACCTGGAACATGCATCTTTATGTGATTTTGTGGCAATACATCAGTGCTTGGTTGGTTTTGTGTTGATTTGGGTCCTTTGTGGAAGATTTGGTGAATATTGGAGGTTGCATCAAGGTGCCATCTTGCTGTAACAGACCTATATCATGATCGGAACTGTATAGCAGACCTGTTCGACTTTGTATTAATATCAGTTCACTTACAATGAACTGGAGGTGTAGTTTTAGAGGGTAACGGTGTAACCCTAATTTAGATCATTGGTGAATGTGGTCTATAGTGAGAAGAGCATTGGGAGACATATACTTGATCCACCATCTGTAGTAGCTCTTTCTAGAGTCAATGTCAAACCTGCAACAATCAACTCCAACATAGTTTCCAGGGTTTTTCATGTTAGTATTTCATAGGAATGCTATAACTTATTTCATGTACAAGCACTAATGTGCAAATGATTATCTTCGAAAGCAATTGTAACACTATGCCCTATAATGTGTACACCAATAATTTATTATCAGACTTTAATTTTTAAATGATAGTAGTGTGCTTCAATTTGGAAGGTGGGTTATTGTTCTTGTTGCTATTGACAATGAATTCCAAATTATGTTCTTAGGTGTATTAATTTTGTATGTTGTTATTTTAATATTACATGCACATATTGACAATGAATTCCGAATTATGAATGTGTATTGACTATTGAGTGTTGAGTTTGACTATTGAAGTGTTGTATGTTAAGGTTCTATTATGTTTAAATGGCATGCTTTATCCATACTTTCATATGAATGTAATGTATATATGCAAATTTCCCTATATTTATATAGCTGTCCCCTTTGTCGTCCCCCTGCTGTCGCCAAACTTGGCAAAAAAATTTGCTGTCCCGGAAACTCGTCCCCCTGTCCCCTGCCATCCCCGTCCCAAAAACTTGTGGTAACACTAGTTCAAAGGTATCTTCGGAGCTGCTTGATTGAGAAAATTTTACTTTAATACTTTCATAATGTACCATATTTTGTCCATTTGCTGTCCTTAAAGGCTACTATTACAAATATATTGCTAGCTATAATCAAATGAAATTATGTTGTCCACTCAAAAGCAAGCATATGCTAACTTAAGAAGCAACTGAAAGCCGTCCCCCCGCTTGCCACCTCGGCAATGCCCCGTTAAATATTATGAATTAAATTGCCTAAAAATCTATATCCTTGACAGTACAATAAACACAATTGAAAATGACTATGGAAATCTAGATCTATCTCTCCTCCACTTTAAGGTTCTAACAAATTTGCCAGCGTTAGGTTAGGAAAATACTCATTTTGATTCCAAGCCCATGGATGAACCTCAAGATCAAGATAATCAAGATGCTTATGCCATTGCCCTCTTGGATCATCGGACCTTGCCAAATACTCAACCTAAAACCCTTCTAGGTGACACAAATGCAATCATCAAAACTAAACAATTGAGGATTTTTTGTCCCTAGGACAAGGCCTAAGCATATTCTCACCAAATCATCTTCCACAGTAGGAAGGAAAAGGAATCACAAAGTAAGAATAGACAAAGCAAAGGAAAATGTGGCTGAATCCTAGGCAACTTTGGAAGGCAACTTCAAAGGAAAGAAACCTACAAAATGATTTTGCTCTCCTAGAATTGTCAAGGTTTGGGCAATGTCATGAAGAAAAATTGACTCAAAAGGTCTCATCCAAGATCACTCTCTTATTGTGATAGGTGTTCAAGAAACTAAACTCTACCTTCCTAGCATGGTTAACTTCTGAGAATCTATTTAAAACAATGTTGAAGAGGATGTCAATAGTGTTAAAAGAGCCTCAGGTGGCCTACTCACTGCTTGGCATGCTAGTTGTCTCAACAAGATTGATGAATACCAAAGAGATTATTGGTTTTCTCCTTTTAATGCAATGGGATTTTCTTTCACCTCTAACAAATTTTATGCCCCCTATTCTCCCATTAACAAGGGGGGATGTAGACTCTCTATCTCCTCTTAAATTGAAAATTGAAGGCCTTGTGATTTGGTTCTAGCTAGCAATTTTAATCTCGTACTTTTTCCTTACAAAAAAAGAGGTGTATGCACATTCATAATACATGTAGAGAGTATGTTGAAGACATTATTTCCTTTGCAGGGCTTCATGATATCAAACCAAATAGAGGAAAATTCACATAGTTTAACTAAAGATTTGGGGATAACTTCATTGTTGAACAATTCAACAAATTTCTAATTCAAGAAGACATTCTCATTCTTTTACCCTCTATCACCAACATAATAATTCAAAGTATGATTTATGATCACAAGCCAATTCTTTTAGACAATGGGTGCAACAAAACCAAGGGACCTATTCCCTTCAAATATGTTGATTGCACTCATATGCCAACTTTCTCTTGGGAGGTGGAGCGGAGCCAAAATTCTGTGAGCTTCTCCAATAATGCTCAAAATATTCGGAAACTTAAGATCTTCAAATTAAAGTCTAATTTCAGAAAATGG
The DNA here is from genome assembly GCA_027943335.1 of Chamaecyparis obtusa. Lineage (NCBI taxonomy): Eukaryota > Viridiplantae > Streptophyta > Pinopsida > Cupressales > Cupressaceae > Chamaecyparis > Chamaecyparis obtusa. The sequence goes on from BSBK01003450.1 coordinate 1,544,411, forward strand.
TGAAAATACATATTTCCTCTACTATGCCAAAGCACTCCCTTTTTCTTAGGCTGGGGCAAATTGAAGAGAACATTGAAACTAAGCCCTTTACTTACGCTCTCAAGCTCCAAAGAAATTCTCATCCCTCTTAACTACATCAAAGGGCTCAAAAAGAAGACTAGAGAATCAAATCTTGTATCGTTTGGCTTCCTGAAGGGGACTCAAACAATGATTTCTTCCATCTAAAAGCTCATTAAAGATATTAGAGAAATACAATCAAATTGAGTTGGTTAATGGTAATACACGTACTGATGGTGAGGATATTGAAGCATTTGCCCATGCTCACTATGCAACTCTATATCAAAAGTCTACAAGAGACCCTGTTGCACAAGCTTGTCTACTCAGCATCCCCAATGTCATCTACAAGGACATAAAACATTTTTTTTGTCAAGGAATTACCATGGAGGAGCTCAAAGGGATTATTTTTAGCTATGCCAAGGACAAGGCTCCTTGCAACTAATGGGTTCTCTAACCCTTTTTATCATCATATTTTGATCTCATCGCGAATGACATCATTGACCTAGTCAAGGATATTTGCATATGAGAAGCCAATAGAGCTAAATGAATATTTCCTCCTTCAACAAATGTAAGTCTATTTCTCTATGCAACTCCTCTTAAAAGTTTATCACTAAAATTTTAGCTAGAAGAACTAAATTATTTTTTAATCTAATTATCTATCTCTATGGAACAAAATGGATTGATACCCTAAAAACAAATTTATGACAGTATTGTAGTTCTGCATGAACTGGTGCATACCAACAACAAAGAAGATAAGAAGAGGATTGTCATTAAACCAAGCATGGCATTTAACAAGGTTGATATTGACTTCCTAGCACAGGTCTTGCAAGCCTCTAGGTTCCCTTTGTCTTCCAAAAAATGGAGCTTTGAATGCATCATTAATTCTTACATTGCCTCAATAATCAATGGAACTTTTTATGGCAAAGAAGAAAGCAATCCCTATTAGAATATTTTTAGTATCCTAGTTTTAGAGCAAGAGTCGATTTGGGTATGACTCCCTCATGGGAGGGCCCAAGATCATGAAGAAATTGTGTGGGTTTTTATCTTTGCAAATCACGTTTGCAGAATCAAGGGCAAATTTGAGAGTTCTTCCCATCCGCAATATCTAAGGTTTTTTTTTGTCTTGTTGAAGGCAAATTGTGGGTTGAGTTGCTTGGGTATGTTTGGAATTTTCATGTCCATTTGTTGGTCGATTTTTCCAGATTATTGATGTGTTCTGGTTGCATAATTGTGGGGTAGTGTTTGCGGCATTATTTACTCATGCTTTCTACATCCTTACCTGTGTTTTTTCACAGGCTCTCTATGCTTGCAACCTCCAATCTACATTTTCCACTCACGTGCAGGCGTTTTGTCTTCCATTCGTGCATTTTTTGGAGTCTACTCGCCATTTTTTGGCCCATGCAAGCACTTGGACATTTTTCCTACCCTCCCACGACCTCATGCAAAAATGGACAAGTTTTATCCTACGTTTTCTATGTTTTTCATGGACATCATTCTCAAAAAAAATTCGTGTCATTTAGGGCAAAATACGTGCCATCTAAACTCCTGTGCATGGATGCAAACCCTAGGGCTCAGAATGGCGAAGACACTTGTGGCCCGCATCTTTAGATTTTTTCTTCGAGCTGTGATGGGTCAGCTTTTCTATGCAACAACTCAATATTTCTTGGTCGTTTTTCGTATTTGGCTAGGGTTTCGATCATGGTTTCCAACATCGAGGGGTTTTATAATTTTTCCTCAAAAATTATTTGATGGGTTTTTATAATTTGTATCCTTAAAAAAGTATCTGGTGGGTTTGCGAAATTTTTCCTTTAAATAAAATTATGTTGTGGGTTTATAATTTTTCCCTTAAAAAATTCTAGGAGGGTTTTATAATTTTGTCCTTCAAAAATTATGTCTGGTTTTTTCTCCTCAAAAATTGTTTCTGGATTTCTCTAATTCATGAAGTCGCGTGGGATTTTGTTTGTTGAATTTCCTTAACAAATTACTGAAAGGCATTCCTGTTTTAGGTTTTTTACTATGAAAAAAAATGATGCTTTTGTAAACTTCAATTTCAAGGTTTTGTCAATTTTTTTTGCAAAAATGGTGGCTTCTTGCAGTTTGTTTCGAGTCATAGTGCTCATCTGCAAAAAGTTCTTAGCAAATCATGGTATCTTGCAATTTATTTTGGGGCATCCTACTCATTTGCAAAAGTTTGGAGGGTTTGCCAATTTTTCCGTAAAATTGTGGCAATTGTTCTCGATGTGTGTCTCTGGCTACAAGGAGGGACAACTTCATTATCCAACATCAGGTTGGAAGTTTTGTGATGATTTCTAGTCAAATTTTTTGCAGATTCTGGGAGGGTTAGTGGCAAACTCATCTCAGTGGCAAAGTCAATGTGACGCAGACCAAGGCAGGGAGGATCCAATTAAGGGCAATCCAGCCTTGCAGCTTCAAAATTACACAGTGGAAAACTCAACACAACAAGATGTTTCAACTCAATTTTCATTAACATGCCCAGCTGTAAGGCCTTCCGGGTTAGGGCCAATTACAAACAGAAACAAGTTCTTCAAGATCCACACAGATCCAATACAATCTTAGCCAGTTCAGCTCTGAAAACAATTAGCAACTGATGGAAACCCTAAGGCAGATCTAAACTTGAGCTTGCAAGCCTCCAAGCAATCTCCTTGTCTCCAAGTGTGCAAACCACAAGCTCTGCAACTACAAACTATCAGAAATCAATCTGATCCTGCAAGATCAAGCAAGATCTTTTCCACAACTTCGCCAACTCCAGCTTTCAGAACCTCTGATCTGACTCGCTAAGTCTTCCAAGTCATGCCCTCAACAACTACCCCAAACATCCTATAAATACTAATCATCAGCCACAAGTCGGCTGGATGAAACCATTAACTCCTAATAATTATTAAATGCAATACAAGTCGGCTCTCAAAATAGCCTTACAAACATTTAATACAACATGTCGGCCTGTAACAATAGCTACCAACAATAAATGCACCAAGTCGGCCCAACAAATCACACAGAACTCCAGTCGGTAAACCAGAACTACCAAGCAACAAGGAAATAACCAAGCATGTCAGGCATTGCCGAGCACCAGTGTCGACCGAGCACCATAGGCATCGCCGAGTAACACTTTCACCGAGCGCCAGCGATTACTGAGCTCCTTTAGCGACCGAGCTTCCTTCAATGACCGAGACCGTCGGTCAAGGCTACAACCAAGTAACACCGGCCAAACAACACACCTTCATGCAAATTCATCGAGTACCCTAGAATGCCCCTGCATCAAACACCCCAAGTTTGAAAAGATGTTCATATGTGAGAAGAACATCTTCCGCGATTCAGCACATAAACCCCAAACCGGTTCTTCACATACAAGTCCTCCATCTTTTCAGTTTGCATACTCTTCCACTTCAACTTTCTCTGTCTCTTCAAGTCTTTCCTTGTCAACACATAGGTCTGTTCTTCACACTAATCAACCATACCTTCAGGATCCACCAACTTAACTCGGCTACCAATACTCAGGCTTCTCCTACCGAGCGTTGTATCCAGCAAAGGCATCAGGGAAAACTTCATGTCATCCTTCTCAACAGTAAACACATTTCTGACACAATCATACATAGCTCTACAATCATATTGCCAAGGTCTACCGAGCAATATATCACAACTATTCATCTTCACAATGTCACATAACACAAGATCCTTATACTGGCCAATCTGAACATCAATAAAGCATTGTTCTCTTACTTCTAAAGCATGAACATCTTGCAACCAGCCAATCCTACAAGGACAAGGGTGCTTCATTCTATTCAAACCAAGTTTCTGAACCATGTCCTCAGCAACAAGGTTATCAGTACTACCACTGTCAACAATAACATCACAGAGTTTACCTCAAACTTGCATCGGGTCCTAAACAAGTTACTCCTCTGACAAGGTTCCTCCTTTGTACCGAGCAATGTTCGTTGAAGCAACAAGTTCTCAAATTCAAGTTCATTCTCATTCACCACAGCAATTCGTCAGTCATCAAGCTTCTTTTGTGTACACTCAAAAGAACAGTGTCCTTCCTCTCCACAGTTATAGCAAGTACCTTTAAAAATAACTCTACATGTCTTCTTCTTCGGTTCCAAAGGTTTCTGTTCATCTTCTGCATCAATCGGTTTATCCTTCACCAAGTGATCAATCTTCTCCTTCCCTCGGGAGTTACTATGTTGTTTCCTCTTCAACTTATCTTCTGCCTTCAGAGCATACTGATAAGCATCTTCAACAGAATCAATCTTCAGCATACCAAGCTCATCCTGAATATTGAATCTCAAACCATTCACATACCGAGCTACCTTTTCCTTACCAAGATCTCGGTGTCTAGACCGAATAGTAAGTTTGTAGTACTCCTCGGTATAATCTTCAACAAACAGATCCTTCTGCTTCAGATTCTGCAACTTCTTAAACAAGTCAAGCTCATAGTCAAAAGGTATGAACTTAGCTTTCAGTTTAGTCGCCATCAACCTCCACCAATTGATCTTCATTTCACCTTCATCTTCTCTATCTCTTTGTAGTTCTTTCCACGAAAGAGCAGCATGTCCTTTCAACTTAGTCTATGCCAATCTCACCCGAAGAGGATCTTCAATTTCTTCCAGCTCAAAGAAATCTTCAAGTTCACCAATCCAATCAATCAGGTTCTCAGGCTTCAAAGTACCAGAGAAGGTAGAAACTTCCATTCGGTAACTGTTACTTAACCGAGCTCCAGATCTAGGCAACCGAGCAGTCTATCTTCACCAGATCTATCCCTCCGGTCATCACCACTAGATCCAGCAGCTTCAAAGTCTTCAGCAACTTCCTCATAACCATCTTCGGTACCAACATTCCGAGGTACACCAGCAACACCTCTCATGATCTCGACGACCATGTCATTTTTCATCAACTCTATCTCAAATCTGACATCCGATCTGACTTTCTCAGAAATCTTTGATTCTACAGCATCACAAAGATCTGCAATAGCTCTAGGGTCCAATCTTCTCGGAGGCATCCTTAAAGATAAGAAAACCCTTTGCAACAAACCCTACACCAACCACCTTGTGACAATCTCCAAGTTGTAGGCAAGTCAGATCGCAATCTACCACCTTGCACAAACAACTAGGGCAAGATCCACAAGTTCAGTGCCACGGATCTGCAACTCAGATCATACCATCTCTTCACCAACAAGATCAACTTCGCAAGATCAGCCTTGCTAGGTCAACCTTCGCTCCATAAGATCAACTCTGCTCTGATACCACCTAACGCAGACCAAGGCAGGGAGGATCCAATTAAGGACAATCTAGCCTTGCAGCTTCAAAATTACACAACGGAAAACTCAACACAACAAAATGTTTCAACTCAATTTTCATTAACATGCCCGGCTGTAAGGCCTTCCAGGTTAGGGACAATTACAAATAGAAACAAGTTCTTCAAAATCCACACAAATCCAATACAATCTTAGCCAGTTCAGCTCTGAAAACAATCAGCAACTGATGGAAACCCTAAGGCAGATCTAAACTTGAGCTCACAAGCCTCCAAGAAATCTCCTTGTCTCCAAGTGTGAAAACCACTAGCTCTGCAACTACAAACTATCAAAAATCAATCTGATCTGCAAGATCAAGCAAGATCTTTTCCACAACTTCGCCAACTCTAGCTTTCAGAACCTCTAATTTGACTCGCTAAGTCTTCCAAGTCATGCCCTCAACAACTACCCCAAACATCCTATAAATACTAATCATCAGCCACAAGTCAGCTAGATGAAACCATTAACTCCTCCTAACAATTATTAAATGCAATACAAGTTGGCTCTCAAAATAGCCTTACAAACATTTAATACATGTCGGCTTGTAACAACAGCTACCAACAATAAATGCACCAGGTCGGCCCAACAAATCACACGGAACTCTAGTCGGTAAACCAGAACTACCGAGCAACAAGGAAATAACCGAGCATGCCAGGCATCGCCGAGTAACACTTTCACCGAGCGCTAGATATTACCGAATTCCTTCAGCGACCGAGCTTCCTTCAATGACTGAGACCGTCAGTCAAGGCTGCAACCGAGTAACACCGGCCAAATAACACACCTTCATGCAAATTCACCGAGTACCCTAGAATGCCCCTGCATCACAGTGGCAAGCTCTTGTCTTTTCTTGCAAAGCATTTTGAAGAAGAGGGCAGCCTTCTCTGTTTTTTTCTTGGACGGATTTTGGCTACTCTTGGTCATTAACATTCTACAAATCTCGGGAGTCTCTCAGGAGGAGCAGAATGTTCTAAAGAATTTATGACCACAAGACATGCACAGTCTTCTACAGTGTAGTTGATAGAATGGCCATTAAGGGAGGGTGATAGAATATTTTTGGTATCCTAGGTTCTTATTGTTTTTAGCTTGTTATATAGAATCTCAATTTAATGGTCATTTAGGTTCTATTTTTCAGTTGCCTTAATTAGTTTATTTTTAGTCATCTATATTTAGACAGCTTTGATTTTTGCTTTTTGTTAAAAGCTTTTGTAAACTCTATATATTTGTGTATTTATAATACAATTATTCTATTTTTTAGAGTTTCAATCCCATGGAAGAATATTCCACCTTATTGGTTGGGCTATAGTCACCAAGAGAATGAAATGTGGCAGCCTAGGAATCAAGTATGCCATTGTAATGAGCAACATTCTACATGCCAAGCTTGTCTACATTCTCATCAACCTGTTGGAATCATTTGCCATTGCACCAAAAGCTCGAACTATCAATGCCCGATACAAATGCCAGATATAACCCGATCCATGGGAGGCGGTTAAGCCATGTCACAAATCTCCAAGGAGGTGTTGACCACCAAGTCAACAATCTCCCCCTCAGCACCGACTGAGCCTTCAGCACCCACTGAAGGGAGACTCGAACCCGTGACCCAAGGCTTTGATACCAATTGTTGGAATCATTCGCCGTTGCACCAAAAGTTCGAACTATCAATGCCTGATACAAATGCCAGATTTAACTCGATCCACGGGAGGCGGTTAAGCCATGTTACAAATCTCCAAGGAGGTGCTGACCACCAAGTCAACACAACCCTCCTTCCAACCTTTGGAAGCAAATCTGGATTCATAAATACGAAGGTGGTAGGTGGTAATGAAGGTAGGCACTTGCTCAGATCCATTCAACAAAAAATTGTTGCTTCTAAAATTCATCTTAATTTGTCAGTGCAGCATATTCAATAAGCGTCTCTTGATATCATACTTGCCAAGAGACTAGTATGAGAGACAAGTATCAACATTGGTGTTAATGTTTCTACCAAGAATCGAAATAAGCAGCAAAACATGACAGAATAATGAACAATAAGGCACAATTTACCCTAGGAAAACCCTCCACCCAAGGGTGAAAAACCCAGCCACACCAAGAAAAATCTCTTTATTGAATAATAATCTGAGCACAATGCTTATAAAGAAAAAGTAACTCCATATAGAGTGCTCTGCTCAACACCTTTAACCTCAAGAGAACAATATCTTCAATCAACACTTGAATGCCAAAAGAATACAGAATAAACAACAAACGGCAAATATATAGTATACATATTGCAACATCCAAGAACTTGATTGATTCCATGCGGAAGGCTCTCCATCTTCCCACACAAAAGACTCTTCCTATTCACAACCAAGAGACTCTTCACATCTCCACGCAGGGTCTTTACCTATACCAAGCGAATGGTGTCTTCATATTAATAAAAATCATACTCAAATGTTGCACTTAAGCTCGAGAATACAAAGGGTAAATATAGCAAGAAAGTAGAAGTTGATCATCACAAGTGAGAATGATCTCTTACGCAGCTACAAAACACTAACACTCCCTCTTAGCAAGTGAGAGATCATTCATATGTCTTGCCATCTCTTAACATGACAAGTATAAGAAGTTGCAACCAAAAAGTGATAATAACAAAATCTTATCACAAACTTTCTCAACATGATATTGTCATCTCAGCATGACATTCACCATGGCTACTCCCAGAGGGTGAAAGAACATAAAACTAAGTCATGGAGTCTCTCACATGACATCCACCATAGCTACTTCCAGAGGGTGGAACAAAGGCTTTCACCTCAAACTTCTCTCGGAGAAAAGAATGCATTAACAAGTGCTTGCACCTCAAACTTCTTTTGCAAAGAAGAATGCATTAACAAGGAATTGCACCTCGAACTTCTCCTTCACAAAGAAGAACTCATTAACAAGGGATTGCACCTTGAACTTCTCCCTCACAAAGAAGAACTCATTAAGGGATTGCACCTCGAACTTCTCCCTCACAGAGAAGAACTCATTAACAAGGGATTGCACCTCGAACTTCTCCCTCACAAAGAAGAACTCATTAACAACATGTATAAGAATCACTAAAGCTAAGACTCTCTCTCAACAAAGACTCCCTCTCAGTAGGGGCAGCACTCTCACTACTTGATTATCACAATAAGTTACAGTTGTCTCCAATGTAAGACCAAACAAAGAACTTTCAAAGCTATACTACTTCACGAGCTTGCTTATCCTCTACAAAGGACATGGCATTCTCCCTCTGCTACTCAAGCTCACTCTAAATCTTATTTCCTCCTCTATAAGAAATTGATCACAAATCATTGAACCTCATACTGCAGAGAAGAATACCCTCAAGGCTGGACACTCCAAACACCTCTCTTGCTAACTAGTTATAGCAAATACTGCCTCCAATGCGCCAATTTATCAGAATCAACCCAAACGCTACACATAGCTTCATTCTCAAATACGAAAGGGTGTTGGAATTGATTCTAATGCCAACAACAATTCCTTGTTTTGCATAATACACGACATAAAAGAAAAGAACCCAGAAAATACAGAAGCTTGTCTCAGCAAGAAGAACTCTTCCCAGTCTTGTGTTTCACAATAGCAGAGAATACAAAACAAATGTCTCAAAATCAATACTAAAGCACCCATTTTGCAATCAAGTGGTGTCTCTTATCAATCCTCACCTCTGCAAAGTAGAGAAAAGCACGGGCAACAACAAGAGTGCTCCCAAGAAGCCAAATAGATGCAAACAACTATCCCGGCAATGTCTTAAAAACATGATCTCCATACCCAACAGAGGTCACCGACATCACTAAAAGGTAAAAAGAATCGGTTCACCCTAAATTTTCCAAAAACAAGCATCACCGTGGTTCCAACCCCAATACACAGAATGACCACTCCAAGAGCAAGTGCAACCTTCATCCAAATCCACATTCTACCTTTCTTAAAATCCACAATATATACGATGAAACAAATGATACTCAAATCATGCACTCAGAAGTCCATGGCAATACATTAAATTGTGATATACTCTAACTCTTCAACAAGATTCTCCAATACAAATGATACTTGTCGATAATCACAAAAACTCCACGAATACAATACCAAAAATCTCTTTCAAAAGATCAACTCAAAGAATATGACAACCACAAAAACATTCGAACTCAGAAATACATCACACGTTGAACTTAACACACAGCAGAATCACCAAGACGCTATACCTCCACCACAAATACATAGAGCACAAGTCATGTCACATCCTCAATACACAACATCAAGAAGACCTTTCAAAATACTCGCCAATAATCATAAACGAGTAAAAGGATGAAGAATGTAACTGATAGTTGTTTCATTTTGAATGTATGACTCTTCGAATCCATAGCGCGGGGCTCTTCGCCTTCAATACGAAGGACTCTGGAGTCACTTAACTTCATACACACAAAAGTTTCTTAATATACACGCGAGACTTTCAACAACTTCAATGCATTCATCCACTTCAAATGGGCAATGCCAGCAATAAAGGATGAATTACAATCTTTGTGTTGTCTCCATTATCTCCCATTTGAAGTGACGACAGCTCGGGATTTTTCCTTCATCAAATAACAATCCACGTTGGCTCCAGATTACAGTTATATCTTATCTCCCAAATGCACCATTGATTCTTCTCTCTATGCATGAGATGCTAGCTTAAACCGTGCTCGGATACCATGTTAATGTTTCTACCAGGAATCGAAATAAGCAGCAAAACATGACAGAATAATGAACAATAAGGCACAATTTATCCTAGGAAAACCCTCCACCTGAGGGTGAAAAACCCTGCCACGCCAAGAAAAATCTCTTTATTGAATAATATGAGTACAATGCTTATAAAAAAAACCAACTCCATATAGAGTGCTCTGCTCAGCACCTTTAATGTCAAGAGAACAATATATTTGATCAACACTTCAATGCCAAAAAGAATCCAGAATAAACGGCACACAACAAATATATAATATACATATCGTAACATCCAAGAGCTTGATTGATTCCACGCAGAAGGCTTATCGTAACATCCAAGAAGTTGATTGATTCCATGTGGAAGGATCTCCATCTTCCCAAACGAAAGATTCTTCCTATTCACAACCAAGAGACTCTTCACATCTCCACGCGGGGTCTTTACATATACCAAGCAAATGGTGTCTTCATATTAATAAAAATCATACTCAATGTTGCACTTAAGCTCGAGAATACAGAGTGTAAATACAGTAAGAAAGTAGAAGCTGATCATCACAAGTGAGAATGATCTCTCACGCAGCTACAAAACACTAAAAATTGGTACATTAGTTTTTGAAAGAAATTGGAGACATTTGCATGGAGATGTCAATTTTTTAAATAAATAATTGAAACTTTGAATGCAAGTAAAGTTTAAAAAGAGGAAAAACTAACAAGATTAATTGTTTGCAATTTTAAATTCTTTGACAATCGATATCATGACATTTAATTTTTCAATTTCAACCCACAAAGACTATGACATAATAGCTTAGATTTAGTAGATGAAATTCATAAAATACAGATTTTGAAGAGGGCTATAGGTGGAATTCATACAAGCACCTACCTGTATGAGAATAGAAAATTTTTGCAAGGTTAAATCAAGTCTATGTTATAAAATCTACATCTTTGGTCATGGGCACAAATGATTGAAGTTGAAATCTATAGAATAGACCATGGAGTATGCCCTAAGTCCCACAATACTCGTTTTTAAAAGTATATGGAATACATACACAGTACATGCACCTATCAAGGGCATAAAATCAGATTTTGTTTAGAAAAATCGTAGTCATACAAAGGCCCTTGTGTAAGTGTTAGGGTAGGAACAGAAACAAATGTTGTTCTTCAAATCACAATCGTATGTGCACGCATTGTAAAGTAATATCAAGCAATGGAAATGTAAAATTGTAATGCAAACAATCATGAAAATCATATCGTCTGACACATTTTAGGATTGTTTTTTTTCATTTTCATTTTTTGTGCATTTTGGGGCTCGAGAAACTAAGATTTAGGGCTTTAATGAGAGAAGATGAAAGGAAATGCATGCAAGATGTTTCTTGTATTTTGAGAGATCTTTATACCCATTTCTAATATGGGAAATGCATCCCAATCCTTGAGATGCATCCTAGGGGTTCGAAGACACGTCCCTTCAGAGACACGTCTACTTGCAACATTGCTTCATATCCTAATAATGGCCTTTGCATTAACTATCAAGAGTGGACACCATTCTAGGCCACAAGCCCTTGTGCTTGTTTATGCCAAGACACCTTCTTTTGGCCATAAAACATCTAGGCTTTAAAAGAACAAATAAGCTTATTGAGTAAGCTAGAAATCAACCCAAATGGTCACACCTCTTTGGCCTTACTAAAGACTATCAAAACAACTAGACCCATGTCAGGAAGAAATTTAGGTTCTCTCCCTATAATCCTTTTAAAGATTATTTTCTTATTTGGGATGATATATGCTCCTTAGGTTGTTATTTGGTCAAGGCACTCTCTTTCTCCATAATGATGAACCTCTTGATAGGTGTCTCCACAACGTCAAGCATTATAGTATTATTCCCAAAGTAAAAACATCATCAGCTTGTTCATTAGCAAAAGATTCTCATTGGCGAAAATCCCATTAAAAAGAATATCGTAGGACCCCATATCTATAGATGCTTCAAGGCTTGTGAAAGCACGTTTGCTCTTTGAAAATGAAAAAGTTGCTTCTAGTCGGATCCCCCTCTCTTTGTTTTGGGTTCACTTCTAAAACCACTTAAGTTTGTCAATTTGCACCCAGCAAGGAACTCATGCTATACTCCAACACGCTCTAATGCAAGCTACAATAAAAAATTGTAGTCTTCTCTTCCTTTCTTTTGCATGTGGTTTATTTGGTTTGACAAGAATAAAAGAATCTTTAAAGATAATGCCACAACAAAACACTTTATCCACAAAATTCAGTTGGCTATGGTGGTAAATGTTAAGGCTTATTTCAAATAAAAGCAAATCTTGAATGTTCTATCTAACACTTAGATTCTCTTTATTAAAAAAATTGAAACTTTTGGACTTCATTTGCAATGCTTCCATTTTCTACCTTGTTCCACTCCATTCACTTCAACTATCCTACTCTCTTTTTCAAGGTGCCTTGAAAGCCAATCGTAGCATTGTTGCTACGAGTGGAGTATTGTGGCTAAGTAATTTGGAAAATAGAAAAAGACATTTGCAAAAATCTTGGACAGACCTCTAACAATGTTGTAGACTTCGCCACAATATTCCTAGTGCCTATTCTATAGTAGGATGCCCTAACAAGGGCCTCCACACTATAGAGAGAGCCATAATGGATAAGAAAGGTGCCTGCTGTCATGTGGGCTAGCAAACATCTATCAAATATATGGTATTGTGGTACAAAGCTTCCCAACCCCAACTAGAACCTATAGCTTATAGCCCATAGCCTCTCTAGATAGTGTTGGGAATATTCTTTTCATGATAAAAAAGAGTTGAATATCTGACTTAATGAAATTGGTGAGTTCAAAGTTGAGAAGAAGTTGAACTGAAATAAATGAGGATAAATATGAGAAGAAGCTTATTCAGTTTCTTCAAAACCCGTTGTCAAAGAAATTATTGCTATTGTGTGTACTTACAGTAAAAACAATTAGGTACCTTTATAAGAGTTTTAAAGAATGTTGCTGCAGGCAGAACAGAAGTGTGGATGCCTTGGAGATATTAAACCTAGCAGTAATGTCTGCATAATTGGAACTCTTCTGATTTTAAAACAAGGCCAAGATAGACATAATGACAGCCATAAATTATACTCAACAGAACCGCAAAAGAATTTGTTAGAATTGAGGCAAATCAAGGCATCAAGCAAAGGATTGCTTCTAGAGGAATCATTACGTGTTGGAGAACACTTATAGAAAGGCGGGTCAGAAATAAAGTACAAGCCAAAATATAGTGCTCTTTCAATGACTTAAAAGCTAGTAATGCATCTGAAAATGAGAGTATTATTAATTCAGGAGCAACAAGACAAAGGGCTCAGTTTCACTTCCGAGGGTACAAAATGAGAAATTGATTTGGACAATAATATTTTATTAACAGGACAACGTGTTGCAAATCTGACTATCAATGCTAACTAAATCTGTGTTCAGAAATACTTTTAGAAGTGTCATAAAACTTTGTGCCAACAAAAAAATAGTGAAGTAGAACTCCTAATCACAAACTTAAATAATACTTGAACTTTATATTCCTTGAGAAAAACAAAAACTGAAAATTTGCAAAACAACTCTATATTATTGCCATAATTTTTGGAACCTAAAAATGTCAATGTCACACTTAAAAGTTTATTCAGCTTTCAAAAGATGAATATAAAGCATCAAAGACTCATTAGTCTGTAGTCCACACCAAAAGGAGGATCCCATGGTGACACAAATCTCTAAATGTACCTCCATCTGTGCCTGTCTCTATGGACTCCGGTGACCCAAATGAACAAGCATTGCTCCAATTGCATGGATGTCCCTGTTGTTAGACTTGTAGCCAACATTGGGAGCCAGTTGTTCCTTCCCGCACCTAGTTCAGAGCTCTTGTCAGGACTAAATGACCAGTTTCCTGATTTCCAACAGAACTATAATCTTGGATGATAGAAAAGCATGGTCTTTTTGTGCCTCCTATGACTGCCCCAACAGCCCCTACTTTGAGCCATACTCTAATGATACTCTCCAATCCACTATTAACAATTACAATATGATGGATATTTCTACCTTGAATACAAATGAAGATTAGGGAATTAACTTTTAAGCATCCTTCACTTCTCTAGGGATTTTTCCAACTTCATTTTGCTACATCTTGTAGAAGTGAGCATTTTATGTTGGATATCACTTAGTTTTACAAGCTTCTTTCTTTATGTTACACATTTTTAAGTAATCTTTTTCGCAAGTAAAAGGTGCTTTACATAGTCAGGCATAGCTTTCATTAATCTAAGCATTTGGATGTTGTTGACTCACACACAACTATCATTACAAAATATAAAAGTCTCATTATCCATTTTGTCATCATGTGATTATTATTTTTCCTTCAAATATGGCACCTCTCATGGAATAGTTCAAACATGAAACATTACCATCTTGAGAATTATTAATCCAAGTTAAATGTTAACGTTTTGGATCAGAATTGAGCGTATATTTATGAGAGGTCTGTCTAACTATATATTTGAGTTGCCTAAAATAAGTAAATAAGACCTGTAGACGAGAAAACTAAGCAGAACAAAATTGCTCGATAATAGATAAAACTGGGGAAGTAGAAGAGTATTGAGACCCTACATGGTGAAAGAAAAGTTTATGTTTATGTATAAAAGATATTCTACTCAAAGATTTCAGTCATAAGACAAAGACATGTATGTGGCATGAAAGGCAAGAAGACAACACAACCTGTGATAAAAATCATAAATGGATAAGTTATAAAAAATCTTCTTATAAAAGTCATACGAACATAATGAGCAGTAGCTATAATGCATAATGCATGTCATAAGGAATTGCAAAGAATAATGAAGAGCTGCAAAATTTTAGGTATTGTTGAAAGTTATACAGAATTACAAGAATCTAATATTCCTGACCGCAAAAAGAAGCAAGTTAAAAAAAAAATCAAGACTTGAAAGAGAGCAAGTGTTTTGAAGTATTAAGCATAGAGTCTGACAACTAAACTCTAGCTAAGTGCAAAATACATACTGGCCTTGCAGTTGAAAGTCCTCTTGTCCTGAGATGCCCATTCATATTTTCATAGGAGAGTGTTCCTTCTACATTGTCTTAAATTCAGTAAGCCCTTGTCTTGACATTTTTATTATATCTCAGTCTTATCTTACTTCAAATTTTGCGTTTCTAATTTCTATATTTATCATTGTTTGTTATAATTTCTTTCTGTAATAATCAATTATTGCAATTGATCCATAACAAAGAGATGTTGGAGGCCCAAACAAAGAGAGAATGCACATTCTTAGCATTATATGTTTGGTCCTTGTTCTAAATAATGACCCTTCTCCTTGTCCAGCTCATCAAAAGTGACCCCTACCACATATAGAAAGAAAGTGCAAAATTCTGCTCATCATCCAACTCTAGATTTTGGTCTTCAAATTAAACTTTCCCATTTTTTTAACCCTATTTAGCCTCCCCAGGTGCAAAAAGGTGAGCTCTTGCAAAATTCATTATCAGTTCTAATAAAAGCAAACTTACAAGTTTGCCTTGTGGGAGACATGCTTTCATTGCATTGCTAGAATAGAAGTACACTTCCAAGTTTGAAACTTAGATATTTTGTGTCAACAGCTACCCCTTCCACATGCAAAGAGAAAAATCATAACTCTGCTCCAAATAATGATTCAGGGTGCAAGGAAACGCCTTGATGTGGCTACATCCAGCTCCACTCTGGTACCACTAACATTCCTAGCAGTTTCACTCTTGTGCAATGTGGACCAGAACTAATACCATCAACTTCAATGCACTCTGTGACCTGCTCAAGGTTTTTGGTTGTTATCTTAGTGGCGTCCCTTAATTTACAAGTTATTTTGTACAGTAAAATAACTCTCTGACAGTATTCTTTTTCCCAATTAACAATCTCTCTATACATCTTATTAACTCTAGCTTTCATACATGAAACTAGAATTTCTAGTGAGAGTCATAAAACCCACAGACCCTAAACACAATCTTAAGTCCAAAAGAGCTCAAAGAATTTACGACCAAAATTCATAAAAAACGAATTAGACTCCATAAGAAAGCAGCACTGTCCTAATATTGACCCCTTCACTAGAGTGGCAGTTGTAGTACTCTTGGTCCCATAGATTGTTAGGTAGCGTAAATTAAATCATTTAATATCAGAAGTCAAAACTTATGACAATGCTACAGCAACTTCAAGCCCTATAATCCAAAATCCACCTCAGGATGGTCCCGTGAGCCGTTTAGGAATTCTTTTAGTAGACACTGCTTTTTTTTGGAGAATGTGATCCAATGACTTGTTTTTTTAAAAAAAATTCTATCTAGTTCCCGTAATTAGCAAAGTATTTTCTTTCTTTAATTACAAAAGGTTGAACAAAAAAGCTCAAACGATATATTAAAAAGACGGGAAAACAAAATGTTCAGACATGTGGCAAATTTAAGTTAAGCATTGGCTGCATAAGTTCAGCACCAACCCACACGCACAGATCTGCATGCCCTCACAGTCCCTTCCTCCCAACTACAGCTGAATTTCAATTTCTAAACTACAAATGTTCCACTAATTTACAAATCATGCAATGTGCTGGTTAAAAAAACTACATGGGACCTCTTGCACCTTAAAAAAAAAATACGCAACAGCCGGCTGTATAGGATCACACTGTTAAACCATAACTGGCATCTCTACAAACATCCACAAGTACGATTTTCCAAACTCTCTAAACTTTCGAAATCAAATACTGACTCTTTTAAATTTGCAGTCACAAATACTGTTCGATATACTGCAATGCTTCTGTGCAGAATCTAATCACATATAAGCACCTAGGCAGTTGGCAACTGAGCCATTCCCAATAGCGACCTTGACACAAAATGACTTTAGGAAATCTCTATAAACTAGACAGCATAAGCTTGTATATTCTGTAATTTTCATACTGAAACCCTTTATTTTCCACCATAACAAAAAGTCTCATATCCCTGGAATAAAGAATCCTGATTTTTGTCAATCGTTATTTAAACAGAAAATAACCACTCATACAAATAAAAACTAATCAACTCTTCTAACGTAAGCTGATAATTATTTTGTAAAATAAATTAGCATCTACTATCAAATATTACAAAAGAAAACCCTAAAAGTCTAAATTCCGATGAAATAAAAATCTAGAATGAACCAAAAGAAATTTGGGAGGATATGAAGAACAACAATATTGGAACCTCTGTCGTAAGTGACAACTTGGCCTTCTATATCCTCGCCCAGCGTTGTTTTAATGGACAGCCGCCATCCGATCACGAATTCACCATTCCCAGGTGACTCCATGCTCACAACCCTAATTTTCTCGTACCCGCTAGGGTTAAACCAAGAATGAATTCCTTTGTTAATTCTTTTTGTACAGATTGGGTTTGAAACCCAAAAGAAAAAAACTTAAGCTCCCATTTTTGCAGCTTTGTAATGGCTGCCAAAATTTGGCTCTGGATATGCCAAATTTTCGTGCCAAGTACGCTACAGGGTAGCTCGTGTGGCACCTGTTTGACAAAATGTCTTATGGAGCTTCTGCGAAAGAAGCTTGACAAAAATAAAATTTGAAAAGGGAGATGCTCTGATATTCACTTGAGCTATATATGCGGCGTAAGCGCTTGGGCATATGGGCCGGGCGGGCTAAAGAAGGTAGCTAAATAACAAACTTGTTTGAATTGAAAAGGATAAAAATAAGATCTATCACATTTTTACAATCCGTAAGTATAGTGTATGTTTTTCGAACTGATTGTGTGTGAGTTTTTTCATCAATGTTTTAGATCACACTACGTGATCTATCATCAGGTTGCAAGAGAGATCAAGGAGAGAAAAATCACGTAGTGTGATCTTGATGATGGATCACGTAGTGTGATTCGAAACGTGGATGAAAAAACTCACACACAATCAATTCCAGAAGCAAACACTATAAGGATAATAATTTTAAAAATCAGTTAAGATTATACTTTTAGAAAATAAGTTGCTAGAGTGATGTTCTAGTTCTTTAGAGATTATGATGATGATGGAAATTAACAATCTATTTGCAAATCGAATTATGTCCAATTATAAGTCTTAGATTCGCAAAAGTAGCATACATCATATCAATTGTACACTTCTTTATGAATACATAACTTTGAAAGTAAACATAAATATATCTATATGCATTCAAGAAATATATGCATTCAAGAAACATTTGAATATGTTGTTCTTATGTGTTTAAAGATCTTTATTGAAATGGGTTGCTCTCAAATTTGTTAATACATGCACAAGAGGCTATAGAGTAATAGAGTATGGTTGATTGATATAAGATGATGGTGATATAAAAATGTTAATGGCAATAGCAAGATGATAATGGAGAGAGCAAAGCTTTCAAAGCTCACAAATATGCAAGTATGCGAAGACTTAATAGTTCACAAATGCTCATTAGCTCATAAGATTGCATAAGGATCAAATGAGAGGAGAAAATGTTGTTTTATAGAAGTCCTCATGAAAATCCATGGTAGAGATTAAGAGGTGAAAGAATGAGTGGCCAAGATTAGGGGGTAGGTAAGGAATAGGTATGAAATGGTGAAGATAAAATAGATGAAGAGGTCAATGCAAATAGAGAGATGTGATTGAGTGGTGGATAGAGGATATTGACTTTTCATGATACTTCACACCATGCATTGAATCTAGACATATTGAGAGATGTGAAGAGTGGAAAATTCAAATGAAGAGACAAGTGTCATTTGTCACATATCTACAATTTTGGTTGGTAACTCATGTGAGTGAAGATGATTGGCCAAGATTAGAAGGAAGAGGGTCATGAATTTACAAGATAAACAAAGGTATTTATTTGATACATAGTAGGTGTTGGGTCTATTTTTTAAGTTTTCTAAAAAATGTCAAGGTTTTGTTCTTGGTCACATTAATTTTGTACCTTTGCATCCTTGTTTCAATGTTCATGCAAGTAATTTTCTAAGAATGTTTGTGTCTCAAGCCAATTATGCTTTAAAAATGTCTAAAACCCTAAGCCCTGAGTCTTGTTTGTCTTTGGTAGGATTTTTGTCTTTAAGTTTGTCTTGTCGTGCCCTAGTTCTTATGTTTCCTCGTTACCTTTTATTGCCACTTAAGTCCCCTTATTCGACACATGGCTTTTATGTTCCTATCTTTCTCCAAGTCTCTAAGTTTTTGGCGGTTAGTTCTTTTCTTTTAGCAACTTGGCAAAGATAGTGATCTCCTGATCTCATGATGCAACGGATAAGTCAAGAAACATTTGGAGATTAAGTGAAAGAGTGAAAGATTAGACAAGTTGTGGATATCTATGAATCTCACAATGTTAGAAGTTAAGTTCTTAACGTTTGGCGACTTGGCGATTCATCTTTCTCCAAGTCTCGGGATATAACGGTTAAGTCTTTTGACATCTGGTGACTGGTGAAAAGGTTAAGGAGTAGATAGTAAAAGGTTATCTCCCAATCTCATAAAGATTGGCAGTTAAGTCGAGGTGTTTAGCGACTTGGCGGGTGTTGTTATCTCTGAATCTCTCGATGCTAGCAGTTAAGTGTCTAACATTTGGAGATTAAGCGACAAGGTTAAGAAATGATGATTTGCAATCTCTGGATCTCGTGATGGTGGCGGTTAGTTGTCTAACATTTAGAGATTGGGAGAAAGGTTAAGAAGTAAACAATTAAAGGTTATCTCCAAGTCTCTTAATGTCATGGTCAAATCATAAAACATTATGAGATTAAGAGATGACCATGGATGAAGACTTGGACCAACGGCTATCGTTGAATCTCAAGATAAAATCACAGTTAAGAAAAGTGTTCGAAGATTGGGAGATTTGCTTTAGTCACTAAATCTCAAAATGAATCATGAGTTAAGTGAAACACTCAGAAACTATGAGAATGTCACGGTCACTCAATCTCATGATGGAACCCTACTCAAGTAAAGTGTTTAGAGATTGAGAGGTATGTCTTGGTCGCTGAATCTCATGATCAAACTCTAGTTAGGCCAAGCATTTTGAGATTATGAGGAAGCTATTGTTGCATGATCTCCAAAAGGAAGTATGGTTAAAGTCTCATGGCAAATAAGAAATAGAAACATCCTGACATGTTAAAGTACACAATTGAGTTGGGAAAAGTGAATAAGTAACGACCAATCAGTGTACAACTGGGGTTTTTTTACAGTTTTCAAGGGTTTTAAAGCAAAAGGGTGAATGATGGCCTTTTTCATCAACTTTTTAAGAATTAAATGTACTTGTCAACCTCACATGCCACGGCTAGCTAAAATTTGAATTTGAAGACATGCAGAGTGAATGTTGAGGTGATTGAGGAAAGATTTTCTATGATCTCGAAAAGCTAGTTGCATTCATTGTTGAATGTTATAAAGACAAGACGTTGCTATCTTGCTGCTTACTAGATTTTCAGTAAGCTTCGATAAGAGATAGAGTAGTTTACAAAGAGCAATTGAGAATAGCATATTTCAGAGAAAAGGATAATCACCAAGCAGCAAAATTAGTCAACCAAAGTCCAACAGGGTTTCATCCAATAAAGAGGTCAAGGATTTAGGTGAAGAGCAAAAAGCAAAGCCCAATTTCTTAGAGGAATTCATCATGTTGCTTCCTGGGTCAACTCATTTAACAAAAAGGTTAGTGACAAGGCTTTCTCTAACTACACTTCAACTTGTAGAGATCTAGTAACTCCTTCCTGTTCAGGCTACCATTTATTTAATTACTTTTACAGTAACAAAGTTAAGAAAATCCTTGTATGTAATGCTTGGAAGCTTGGTATGGGGAAATTAATTGTCCCAAATGTGTTTATGGATATTGATTTGCTAGTTGAGTTGGCCAAGAAGTATGACCCAGTGTCCAAAACTATAAGAAAGATTGATCAATCCACCCTAGTTTCCCTAGATAGAGGTTCATTCATGAAGGACTTTGGCACCTACTCCTCTTCCTCTACTGAGTTTGATCTGGGTAAGGAGAAAGAAAAGTATAGGAAGTAGATTAATTTGGTCAAAACCCCCATTTTGAATTTCATGCCTAAAATAGGGAAGTATGTAGCCCCTTTACCCAGCCATATGAATGCACCTTATGAGTTTAAAGATTTGAATTTATACATGAAATATCTAGCCTATGGGTTGTGCAGAGTGTTAGGAATTGATGGAGATGTTGAGAGAATGCTTGCTGACCTTCTTATGATTATTCTTGATATTCAGAACTCCCACGTCAATAATAATTATGACTACATTCAGTATGTGATTGACAAAATGCATGAGGGTCTAATGAGCATAAAGGAGAACTTGCAACCCCATTTCATACATTATTCCTTGTTAATGCATTTGATTTTGTTCTACAATGTTAATGGCTTTGATACACAAATGCTGAGACCCAAAATAATGGTGAATAGCCAACCAAATCCTATGCAGTTGTGGATCAATGTTTGGAATTACACTTCCAATGAGCATGAGTTATGTGGTTTCTAGAATTGGATTGTCAATCCAATTCTTAATTTTTTTAGGATCAATATTGCCAGGTTGTCCACCAAGGTGTCAAGGCTTTTAAGGCCTTGTGAATATGTAGACAATTGGCCTCGTGAACACAATTGGGGTGACTTCTATTTAGGTCAAAATTTCACTCTGATTAGGGTACATATATGCCCTCAACCCCCACATGTATTACCCAAGTTTGTTCCCCCAAGGGTGGCCATCATGGAATTCATTTGGCAACTGGTCATGTGGGCAAATAAGGAGCATCAGGGTCCCCATAGAAAAGGGACATTCACACCTAGGCAGTTCAAAGTCAATGACTTTATTATTGGGAAGAGGGCTCTACCTGAGATAAATAAATGGTTAAACCAATTCAAAATGAGTACTGTAGAATATAGGTATGTGGACCCTGAGGAGTTTATCAAGAATGCAAAGAAAATATTGATTCCCAATATTAGCACCGTTCATGAGCATGAAGGATTAGATGATGAGGATGTCATTAGAAATATATTGGATGAACAAGAGATTGAGTGAAGAATTGGGAAGTTCTATGATTTGATGAACTTGGAAGCTCAGATGAAGAAGGGAGGGATTGCCTTTGGAGGATACATTCTGATGCAAGAGCATCTCAGGTCCTTGGCAATCCAGTGTCACCAAAAACAAGTTTGTATTTTCCTATGTTGCTCAGTTCCTACTTTGACCGAGTTGGCTCGGTAGTTGCTCGGTTTCCTTTGTTAATCAATTTGGTTGGTTAATACCCTGGCGGTTGGTTATCTTTTCCTGGCACTCAGTTATCCTTGCTTACCGAGTTGTTTGTTTTAGTTTTCTGTTGAGGTTGACTTGTGCAATTAATTTTGGTCATGGATTTAATGTTGGTATCTATCATTGGGAAGCGTGTGGACCTAGATCTAGTTGTTCCTTCCATTAATGGTGGATCTAAAAGTCAACTTGTTCGGTAGCCTCTTGTATATATTGTAATCTTTGGTTGTAGTTTAGGCAGTGAGTTTTAGGAAATAGAAGTAGAAGATTGAAGATAGTTTCAGACCCTTGCATGTTGGAGGACTTCTATACTTGAATTATAATATCTGGCCCTAACCAAGAAGGCCTTACAGCCCAACATGTATGAATCAATTTGAAGTAATATAAGTGTTGATCTATTTTATCTCTCTCACTTGTGTGTTATTGCTTTTGAGTGTGATCTCTACAAGGTGGATCTAGTTAGGGTGTGCCTTGGCCCCTCCCTGCATTCTCCCTTGCATCACTTTCTTGGCCTCCCTTACATGACTAGGATCAATAGAATGATCAGCGCCTATGGCACCCTGTACAATCAACTTGAGGTCCAATTAGAAGAAAAATAGGGTTTACCAAAAGAATACTCATCTTCTGAGTATGAGGAAGATAGTGAGGAGTCCTACAGACAAGGTATCCCTCCCCAAATGACTGAGCCACCTGGTTTTGAGCAAGAACCAGATGTCCCTAATGCAGAGGTGACTAGTGAGCCTCCATGGAAGAGGCAGAGAACATATGTGGGAGAATCCTCTAGGCAGAAAGGGCCTAAGAAGAAATTAGATAGAGTGACATCATTGGTTCCTAGTGATAGGCCTTACCATCACCAATTGAGGAAGAATATCAGAGAGGGTAAGAAGAAAGAGACCCAAGAAGAGGTGGAGTTTCCCCTCCAAGTGTGCAAAGATGAGAGGGAGTTATACTAAGAGGATCTCCTAAATGATGAAGATTTCATCAAGAAGGATGAATTCAAGAATTTCCTCATTTGGAGGAAATAAAAATGAATTGCAACTCAATTGCAAATAACTGATGGCATAGATCCAAGCAATGAGGCTCTGCAAGCCCTAGCAGCTTATGAACCCAACTCAGAGAGCGTTACATTAGAAGAGGCTAGGCGATTGGTAAAATCCAGTGGGATGTTGCTTGTTCCAGGGTGGGATCTGGCCTCATATTTTATAATTGATCAAATAAGGATGCATCCTGAGTCTCATTTGTTTTCAGAGACCTAGATAGGGGAGATGATCAAAGGCTATGGTTATGATCCAAGGTCTCAAACTCTTTCCATGTGGTCCTTGGCCCCAAGGACACAAAAGCATTTCTTGGCAAGTGTTGCAGAGAAGATGGATGGGGACAAGATAATTTGGACTATATAGAACATAATAGACTTAGAAGTCTCTAAGACTGTTACACATTTCACCCATCTAAATGAGGCCAAGATAACACATATGTCAAACAAGTATGGAAAGCTCTTTGATGAGATAGTTGCCTTGGCCAAAGACATGGAAAAAAGCCTGATGAAAATAAAGGTATTAGAGGATGAGCTTGAGGATTTAAAAGTCAAATTGGAGGAAGCATCCAAGGTTGTTCCCTCTCCCGCTCAAGTAATTGAAGTTGTTGTGCCACTAGTCATAGAGGATCCTACTGAATCAATGGAGAGGACTGACAAGAATAAAAATGATGTTGCTCTCACTGCCTTAGTAAGTATTGTACAACACATGATTGAGGTGATAAAGGGAAAGCTTGGTGCAGTCCATGAATCATATGATATGTTGTATAAGACTGAGAATAATGTAAAAGATGCAATTACAACTCTAGAACCCTTGTTCAACATATGGTCATGTAGGGGCCCCTTGTTTGAAAAATTAGAAGTGTTGCAGCCTCATAGGCTAGACATCCCTGAATCAGTTAGTCAGGTAGGGGAGATGATTGAACAAATTGGTGCATCCATGTCCTTCTTCAAGGGAAAAGAAAATCAAATAAATCAAAGTTAGATATGTTTGGCCCTGACTTTAGCAAATATTTGCCTCCCATGCTCAGTGAAAATAATGAATTGAAGGGTATTGAGGAGTGGAAAAGTGATTTGGATACATTGTTGATTCATCAAGAATCTTTCCTTAATGAGGATGATACCCTTAATATGGACAAGTTCAATGATGTCCTAGATGGTTTATTCAAAGTGGAAACAGATTATGCCAAGTTTGTTACAGATACAAAAGCCATAACTGACTCTAGATGGGACAAGCAGGTAAAACAATTGCAAAGCTAAGGAGCTTTGAGTGGCCATCTTAGGAAGAAGTTGCACAATAGGATAAGAGCACAAAGCCCAAGAAGAAGAAGCAAGCAGTAGCCCTGGAGGCAATGAAGGAAGATTGAAGTGACACTTGGCACCTGATCAATGAGCACATGGAGGGTAACTATCTCGGAAGAATAATGTATGTTAGCCAGGCAGGCAATCATTATTCTTATAACAACTTTTAGAAGTTACCTTGAATATCTGCAGGCGAAGGTGCCAACTGTTCAAAGAATCAGAATGATTACAAGGGATGCTACTCAAGTGTTATCCTCCACTTTTTGTAATCATTGTAACTATTTTTGTCTTTTAGTATCTTTTGTCTTTCCTAGCCATCTGAAGCTTGTTGCATCTTGTTTTCTCCCAGGATTCCAAGATGGCTAGTGAATGTTATAAATAGTAGGGCTTTTGTATTGTACAAGGATGGTGAATTTACAACTGCAATAGAGAGTTTGTGGATTTGAAGGTCTCATTTCTGGGAATTTTTCCCTTTTGAATGTATTGATATAGAGAAATTTTAATGAAAATATAGTGGAATTCCTTTGCATAATTGTGATGTCTTCTTGTATTTATTATGAGTTTTTATGTATTAAAGTTGCAAGGCATTTTTAATACATTGTTTACAAGGTAAATTGTGAAATTGTTCCTGAGTTTCTTTCAAGGGAAGGGTAATTCTTAGGGGTAATTTCAGAGGATTCATGATTTATATGAGAATTTGATGTTTTAAATGTGAGAATGAGAAGAATGATTTGTAAGGCATTTCATTTGGGTTCTGGGTGTGTTTGATTTAGAATTTTTCTATGAATGTATGTTCATTTGACTCTTTGCCTTAGAATTAGGCACTGGTCTATTCTTGAGAGGCAGTTATCATCATCAATCTATAAATGATAAAAATATTTTAGTTCATGTTTGAAGAGCATATATTTTTAGTATTTGTATTTGATAAATGCAAATAAATTGTTGTTTATTCCTTATAGAAGTGAATCCTTAAGGTACACCCGCCTGAGCTTAAAGCTTGAAGTGCAAGAGGATTTGATCCTCATTAGTTAGACCTTTTACTTGTTAGATTTGGAGTGGGAATAAGGAGTCAAGGACATTAAGTTGTCAAATAGTTGAAATCTGCAAGAAAAAGCTCCAGCAGTAGGAAAGGGGTGGAAATGGATAAATAAATAAATTTTTTAGTTAATCATAAACCAAAAAGGGTTAATGAATTAGATAAATAAATAAGAATATTTATTTAAACAATAGAGGAAGAGGCTAATAAATTAACGAAATAAATAGAAATATCTAATTTAATTAATAGAGAAATTTTGATTAAATAAATAAATTATATATTAAATTATGTAAGGACTTTCTAAGGTGACTTTATTTTGTCTTCTTTGAGGCAATGCAACCTGTCACCATGGGGGAATCACTGCCTAAACAATATTATATCATTTGTGTTCGTATTAGGGGGTTTATAATCCTAAAAATCTAAAATAATATATTACAAATATTTTAAGGACGTAGGGGTTAATATCGTAAAAATCTAAAATAGTATTTTGTAAATATATAAATTTAACAAATAGAGTATGAAGATTATAAGATATTTTTATTTGAAAAATGTTAAAAGTAGGGGCAAAAACAATTTGAGGTCATTTCGAATTTTAAAAATAAATTCAAGGGAAGTGCCTAAGCTGTGAAGTGGAAGGAAATCTGCAACTTCAAGTTATTATCAAGATTTACAGTCGAATAGGATTGAGGAACAATACTTATAAAGGTATTTAGAAAATATGTATCCTCTTCATTGAACTATTATTCTCATTCATCTATTTTAACTTGGTAATGTCAACCATGAAAAGTACTATTTTGTATGCCAAAACAATCAGTAAAGTAGGATAAAGAACACCTTATTAACAATCACAACAATATGTTGAGCTGCTATTTTATTTCCTTGACCTTGTCAAAGCTCATAAAAGAATGCCATTATAGGTTCAATCATATTATGGCAACGTGCAAAACTGGATATGCCACACATAGGGCATCAAAATCTTTTTTTAACATAAATATATATTTTTGTTTATGTTTCTTATGAGAAAAACCCTTGACAAGACCTTTCAGTTGATCTTCAAATTCCAAGCTGACATAGTCAAACCTTTTTACTAATCCTCATCAATCCTTGAGGTGATTGAGTATCAGATTGTCATCCTCTCTAGTCTTAACCATATTTTTTGTTTTCTTTGAAAACTAATGTTCATACATTTGATCCCCCTTTATAATGCATATAGGATCAGACTTTATCACTAAGCAAGTTTTATTTTATCGCTTTCATGATTTTATCACTAAGCCAATGTTGACAATAGGATAACTCTTTGGATTGCTAATGTTATGTTGTTGTAAATAGTGTAACCTCTCCCATTTCTAGTTGGAATGTAGCCCCTTTCACTATGTTAACTCCAATAATGCTCTTTTATGTTGTTTGAAATGTGTTAACTGTAATTACACAATAACACACACACACACACACAAGAAGCCCATGGGCTATCTCAACTACTAATCACCAATGTTGATGAGCATTTGGGTAGTTTTGTTTAAGCAGTAACTGGTTCAAGTCCCCTTAGGTGAGATGCACTACTATACACCAAGAGGTTTATTATGAATGTCATCCACAAATATTGGGAAGCATCCCTTTGTTTTCCCCCAATAGTTTCTCCTTGGCAACAAAAATGTATGTATTAACACAAACATAAACCCCCGTAAAATTGAATCTTTTAAGATACTTGAAAACTTGCTCAAGTAACATATTCATACTTGATATAGGCCCTAGTTTAAGTGATTTTCTAGCATACTACATGTTGGGTGGATATTAATTTGCAATCGACAGTTTTAATGATCAATTGTAAAATAGTGGTTCCAACCACAACATATGAGACACGACCTCTCCTAATTAAGGGAAGGCCCCCTATCTACTATTATTAAAAACAACCTACACTAAAATTACACGTAACATTATGTACACTAAGATAACTAAAAGGGCATTACATTCACCATAATCTCTTCTTTTAGAGTAGGTGTTCTTGTGTCATGTTCTCTTATTTCAAAATACACAATTTTATCTTTACAACAATCTTTTGAATAAAATTTAGCAAAGTTAAAGAAAGAAGTTCATGAAAACCCAAAGTATTTCCATGACTCTTATAAATTTAGGAACAAGGGTGAAATGCACGTGCAACTCAAAGTATCTAGTGTATATCTCACCTTACATGCACAAATTGAGAAAATAAAAGCAACACAAAGTATGTAAGTTACCTCCTTGATTAGGTGTTCTACAAGAACTTCAAATTTTATAAAGAACTCACAGTCTACAAGATCAAACATGGAAATATAACTATAAGTCTAAACATGATTTGCAGCTCAAAGTTTGCAAGATCAAGTTTAAATCCCTCTTGAACAAGATCATAACACTCACAAATAAATCTTTAGAAAATATCATCACATAACACCTTGAACTAGCACAAAAAATAAAATTAATTTGCCCTTTTGATTGAAAGCAATTTTATTTGCATTTAAGCTCAAATCCTTAGAGAGCTCAACAAACTGACAGAGTTTAATTGCCTTTCCAAAAGATAAAAATTACAGCGAACACCCTCTCTTATTCATAGGTGAGGGGTTGAGAGTAAAAATTTGGAGAAGTCCAACTAATTAAGACTTACTCCACAACTGACTATGACTTATTCCAAATTGCAAAATGTAACTTGACTTGCAATTTGTTTACATGTACTTACAAGTCACAACTTTGCAAGTGATATGATCACCTGTAATTACATCTCTTTCATTTTACATGTAATTTGTCAAATAGAAATTACAAGTGCATCATTGAAAACTTTTCTAAGTGTTTGGGGATACGACTCTATTTACATCATCCTTTGTTAATCTTCTTGTTGTTACAAGATGTTCTAGAATTGAAGTACTCGGGTTTGGTGGAAGCATCTTGAACTAGAACAAGAGCTTGTATCTTGAATCGTTCTATCTCTCATTGGAAAATCATCTTTCCATCTTTGTCTTGAAAGAATTTTATTTCCTTTGATGAGACAACAAAATATTTATTGTCCTAGGACAATATCCTTCATTTTTTTGGATGTATCTCTTATGATCTTTGTGTCCTTCTTCAACCTTGGAGTCTGCTTACAAAATAAGGCCCATGCCTTGATTTTTTGATTTGGTAGGTTGTGTGTGCAAACAAGATTGACAAAGGAGGCAGGTTGAACAAGATGCAAAAGTGATGCCAATGTTTAATTTCAAGTCTTGGAATACACACTGCAAGTGGGGAAAAACATGGATATTGAGTTGAAATTGTGTAAAATGTAAATGCATTCCATGCGGAATGGGAACATATGAGTTTGCACTTGAATTAGGTCTTTGAGACCCAATTTCAAGTGATTTTGAGTGCATCTTGGGTTACATTTGGGTTTTGAAAGGTTAACTACAAGTTTGGAAAGCACATTTGGATTTGCAAGTGTAAAATATAGCTCACAGGGCCACATTTTGAGTTTTAGATTGCAAGTTACAAGTTTTGGAAAAGCATGCTTTTATTTTTGTGGTCGAATAAAAACTTGTAAGAATGATTTCAAAACCTGAAATCAATAAACAATACATAATTTAGGTCTTGGAAGATGGATTACAAGTTGCAATTTTAGGTCTTGGATCCTTTATTGCAAGTTGTAATTTTGGATCTTGGACCCTTCATTTCAAGTTGTAATTTCGGGTCTTTGACCAAACTAAATAACAAGAAAGAAATAGTTCAAATATTTGACGAAGGCACTAATCACAGCCTAACATCTTCAATTATATATAATTGAATTCATTTCTCTATAGAACACTCATGGCATAATTGGGTTGGGAAAGGTGCCTATATAAAGATAACTATATAAAAATTTGAAGCCTATTGGTGGCCTTATCCTTGCAAGTAAATCTAACTAGCAAAATTTTGAAATTGTAAATTCTAACTATTGTCATAGCTAATCCTTCTCTTCACATAAATCCTTACTCTAAGACTCAATTTTCTCTATTGTAGTCCATTAAAACTCTTGTATCTATTGTACTCGAGCAGGATTCTCTTTGCACTTCGTATCCAAGGTATTTATAATATCATTGATAAACTTAATGTATCTTGCATCTACTACATACAATCTATCCAAATCATTGTCATATACATGAATCTACTAATGATGTCTATTATCCATTTTATGTACAATTATATAATATCCCACCCCTACGGCCCCAGATGAGTTGGACCTTGAATTTTGGCTTTATTTGAGGTTATCGATCAACGAGGTATTGAGTTGCAAGAATTAAAGTTCTGGAAGTCATTGTTTTTAGTTTCTAGACATCATATAAAGGTCTCAAGATTGGTAATACTTCTTGACATATTTGGGCAACATGAAGTAATGAGTCATAACTAGTATATAGTTTATCAATTTTGTTTAGAGATTTTTTTACCATGTACTTTGAAGTACTATCTACCACTTCAATACCTTTTCCTTTTTCCATCTCTTTGGACTTATGTAACAAGTCCTTGAATTATTCAACCTTACCTTGTAATTTTGTTACTTCTTCATAAGAATTTTAAATGGTAATTACCATGATATATGTAGAAGGGAGAGGGTTCTTGAAATTTATATTGAAGCTTCAAACTTTCACATTCAATTTACTTTTGAGTTTAAGCTTCAATCAAAATAACCAATAAAAAATGACTTTATCATGTGTATTTTTAAGTGATTCCACAATAGTTTATATAAACATTACAAAATGAAAATTGATCTTATAAGCGACAACTATAGTAGTGTACCTCAAAGTTCTCACTATAGAAGTCCCTCTTATTTCTTCAACTTCTTATAGTAGTTTTGGCTTATTTATCCTTGCGGTGGTTGCCCATTGTGCTAAAGTTTTCAATCTGGGGTGTGTTGTGAGTTTTTCACACCATCGACCCATTGTAAATGGAGACCCCCTCTTTTACTAGTAAGTTTAGGTTGTAGAGTAAATATGGAAACAATATGAGATGCAAAAGGGGTCTTATTTAGGCAAAATTTGAAAATTCATGAAATTTGGCTAAGTATGAAAGTGGAAAATGAAATAAACATTGAGCTAAGGAAAGGTATAATTTTCATAAGTATGAAAGGGAAACAAGATACCTCTTCATCTCAAGTGAAAGAGATATGAGACTCCTCTTCATCCCAAGAAAAATGGAGATGAGACTCTTCTTCGTACCAAGGAAAAGTAGATGAAGCCTCTTCTCATCTCAAATGGGGTGGAAAGCCTCTTCTCATCTCAAATAGGGTGGACAAAGCCTCTACTCATATCAAATTAAAGGTGGAGGAAGCACCTCCTCATCTCATGATTGGGAAAAGATAATATTGGTTCCTAGTTTGACAAGGTTTACACATAAAATACTACCAAGCTACCCACCCAAATATATAAGAAGTGGCTAACTTCTATCATGTACACTTAAATGGACTTGGACCAACTAACAAAGTGCTCAGTAAATCCCTTCTACACTTTGGGCTCTGCAAAACCAAGCTAGGTGTACCTAAGATCTTTCTTCAAGCTTCCTACAATAATTTGTACTAAAAGGTCACAAAAAGCTAATATCTCATGTAAGCCTCAACATAACAAGGAGATACTAGGTAACAACCAATCATCCATTAAACATTTACTTGCATGGAGTATGAGATTAACTTATTAAATTACTCAGACGATACGACATAAAATGAAGATATTCTATGATTTGATATAAGAATTGTTGTGAAGAAAATGTAACTGAATGTAAAGAAAACCCTAGCTTAGATTACTGCATTGGTCATTGGGAAATGAGTCTTCTAAACACAACACATCCTACTGTATATGCTAAATATGGGCCTCTAATTTAGCCACATACTTCAACATAGTCATTGCTCATCAATCACATACAAGAATGAATGTGGGATCATTCATCCTACATGCCTGGATGATTCGACCTGTTGCCTCCTATCTAGGTAGGGTTATGAATAGCTCTCAAAATCGAGAATCCATCAACCATAGACTAGCACTATAATGGAGGATTTTAAGCTAAAAAGTAAATGCAATTACTCTAGAATGAGAATGCAATTAATCTAGAATAGTGAGAAATGAAATTAATCTAAGAATAATGTGAGCAAACTAATTTAAAATGATAAGCATGATATTAATCTAAGCATGATGTTAAGCTAGAAATGATATTAAAATAACATGTAAAATGAAATTAACTAAAGCTTTTGAATGCAAACAACTTGAGATTATAATGCGACAACACTTCATTACTCAAAAGTTGCATCCTCGTGAATGAGAAATGAGAGTTCTTTTATAGAATCCCAGAATCAATTGACGATCGAGATTGAATGATATGAACAGTGGAGATTGAAGGAGATTCCAGTTCAAAATAGCAAGTTTCCTACAGAGAGACAATCAACTGTTTGCCTTTTGAGTTAGTGGAGCAGTTAACTGATTTGTTGCACTTTTGGATTTCCAGTTAAGTGAAAGTTTCCTTTTCTGAACTAAAGAGAGGATTTTGGAGAGAATATTTGATTAAATAAATACAATATGACCTCATAAATGAACTTTCTCAATTATTTGAATAATTAAATTCAATTATTGAAATGAGGATATTTATTTAAAAACCAAATATTATTTAATTCCTTTTTTATGTGTTTTGGCTAAAAGGGGTGGATTTAATTTAATTAAAGTGCTAGGACTTTATAATTAAATTAATCGATCATAGGGTTTATTTAGCCAATTATTGTTGATATTTAGGAATTAAATATAGCATGTGATTAATGCAAATTTAGGGTCTTTTGCATTTGACATTAAGTCAAGTAGAGTCAATTTGGAATCAGAATTGCCTAGTACAATAGGACTTTGATGATTCAAAAATTTGATAGAATGAGACTAAATGCAACAAAATTGGTTAGGATAGCAAGATGCCAATTTTGGGGTATTGCACCTACCACATGTTTGAGGAGTATAGCTATATGATTCACAACACATTTGCATTACAAAGTGTTAATGTGTAGTTTTCCGATCAATCCTACTTATCACAATTCCTAAGACAATATCCTATGGATTTGTAGTTGATATTCAAGTGTTTTAATTAGTTAGTTAAATTAAAGCATGAATCCACCACACACATCATAAAAATGCAATGAAATAATAGGATCTTTGATCCAATCGCATCAAAGCACATAGGATTTGCAACAAGAAAGGAAATAAATCAGAAAATGCTTCTGATATTTCAATAGATTTAGCTATACTTGTGATACATTATCTAATAATGCTTAAAAGACATGAAACCTGTAACAAACTACACTAATTCTTCTTTCTCCACATTTTCTCTGGTATTTTTAGTACATATACATCAAATAACACAAAAATGTGGACCGATAGACTTAGAAACTCTATCTCAATAATAAAAAAATTGGACCCCATCTTGCGGCGTTGATTACCCTTTTATAGGA
Source organism: Chamaecyparis obtusa (assembly GCA_027943335.1). Classification (NCBI taxonomy): domain Eukaryota; kingdom Viridiplantae; phylum Streptophyta; class Pinopsida; order Cupressales; family Cupressaceae; genus Chamaecyparis; species Chamaecyparis obtusa. The sequence goes on from BSBK01003450.1 coordinate 1,577,507, forward strand.
ACAAGGTTACAAACAAGCTACAAGCCATAGATGACACTTGTCAATATTTTACAATCTTGAGTAGAAGGAAACTTAATAGTACAAGAAAGAAGCTGTAATGAAAGAGTAATCTTTACACATCTTCAAGCATGTCCATGTTGATGTAAACTTGTGAATCATACCCATGATGACTTGACAGTGACTTCAGGTGTTGCAATAACTTTTCAAAATGATGTAATACTGGAAAAATTATCATTATGACATAATACTCTCACTCTTCTGCATACATCTGCACACATTAATTGTACTCATCCTCTATTTGCCAATCAAAATTTATTACCTCATTAGACTTTCTTCTGAATGGAGTGTACTTGATGATGCATTGATTCACTTCCTTCTCAAAGTTGTCAAAGAATAGTCATATGGCAATGATCTTATCCATACAATCCTCCAACACTCCTTTATCAGTGTCATCAAAAATTTCCTCCACTACAACCTTTAAATTTTCCTTAGCCTCATCCTTCCACATTTGTAGTGTCTTTACTTTTCCATTTTTATCCAAAATAAAAGGAAAGTGAGTCTCTTTTATTTCATTAAAGTTCCTTTGCAACTCTTTCATCCTACCTTCAATATAATCTGGCAACATCTAAAAATCTTGTAGAGTTTTCACAAAATCAAAAGTAGGTTGAATTTTCAGTGGCCTTTCCTTGTGGTACGTGTATCCCAAACTAATCAACCTCATTTTTCTATCCCCTGGATCCATCTATTCTATAGTCATCTTGCCACCTCCTTATCCTTATCAAAATTTTGAATTGCTTCAAAAAGGAAGGTGTAGCCAATATGAATGCCTACTAACTTTTCATCAACCTTTTTCATTTAAGTGGTACAAAAATGTATGTACCATACTCATTTTCCTCTTCTCAAAATCCTATAAGTCTCTGGCTGAAGACCTTTCTAGCTCATCAATTCTTTGGTAAAGTTGAGCTCTAGTAGCCTCAACTGAGCGCTCTGCCTCCTCAGGAACATCCCATGCAAAATGAGGTGGGGAAATGGCCATAACCATCATATCTAACCTGATAGGTAGATTTTTTTTCCTTTTGCTGACATGGATAGCACTGGAGAATTTGACTATAGAATTTCTTCTAAATCCTTGATTTTTTGTTCCAATAATGTATTCTTTGTTTCTAGTTCTACACATCTCTTTGACATTTTATCATTATCTTAGAAAATGTGTTGATTCCTCATTGCAAGTTCATCCTTTTACTTCTCTTCCTTTTATGCCAAATCAAGAATAAACCTAGAAGATTCCAAGTTTTGTTTTGTTGCTTGCACACCGCTTGTATCTCCAACCCTTTGTAGAATCACACTACCCTTCAATCCAGGGTTGATGTCAGATATGTCCATTATTTTTATTGTAGGTGTGAGAGACTAGATATCTAAGGTGGCATAGTATTTACTATAGTGGGCCCCTTTTAAAGCCATATCAACTTGATCTACCTCTGTGCCATGTAAATTCATACTTTTCCTTATAGCATCAAAGGCCACAAAATCATCAATATCCCATTCTGTAAAAATTAACACACTAGCCTCATGTACAATTTTTGTTCCTTCTTCTTGTGTTAAGGCCTGAAATTCATGATGCATCTCCAATTATACTTCATTTACAATTTCATGTTCTAACACATTAGGTCATTGGGCCTTTCTCTCTTCCAACCTCTTTTGATATTCCTCAATATTTATTTGCTACATGAACTATTGGAAGGCATCGGTCTTAAACAATACTTCATCATTGATAAAATTTGCACAAGCATCCCTCCTCAAGGCCCTGTGAACTCAGCCATGTATCTCTAAGGAAGTAAAGTCTAGGAGGGATAAATGGGGAGCCATGGGACACCAAAATGTAGATATGCCTCAGGAATAACAATGATATCTACCTCATCAACACCATTAGAAGAAATGTCACTAGATAATTTCACAAGTGGGGAAAAATTATCATCTTTGTCTTTCTCCTTGCCTTTTCCTGTCCCAATTTCTACACTCTATTCTAGAACCATCTCTGTAGGGGGCTATGGCGGCCTTGGAGATGGTGGGGATGATTATCTCCTAGGGGGATCATGAGGTTCCATAATGCTAATACATTTCAATGACCTGAGAGGGAGGGAAACTATTTTATTGCTAGTTAAAATATGTTTTCCCTTTTTCCTCCTCTTCTCCTCCTTAGAGCCAGAATCACTGACTTTCTCACCCCTAGCTCTCTTAGGAACTTTTTATGATAATGGGGGAGGATTAAAAGAAGGTCTCTCTTCTTTCTTCCCACCTTCAACAGGCTTCTCTGGAGCTCTTGTAATAGAAGATGCTAATTTTAAAGCTCTTATTCTTCCTCATTTTTGTCTCAAAGTAGTAAAAATATTATTGAAAAAATTGAACGGACTTGATATTTTTATTGAAAAAGGGGTTAGAGTCATAAGGGGGTCATAAGTTGGGTCAGAATTCTTGATTTCACCCCATTCTACCTTGAAATCCAGCTACTTTCTCTTATTTTCTTCTTGTACCTCCTGATCATAAATATTTCTTATACAATCCTCTAGGAAGTGGAATTCATGAGGAATTTCTTTGAGCCTATTTTTTCTTCTAAATAAATTGTGAAATCCTTCTGGGTCATTGTTCCTAAGCACACTTACCCTCATATTGTAGGGATATAAAACCTTTATCAAGTGTTACCATACTCCCTTTATAAGTACAAAGTGATGGAAGAAAGTGAAATCTGGAAACAGGGTACCCTTACCTTTGCTTGTTGTTTCATTATCCTGGATCGAACCAATTTATCTAATTATTTGAAGAAAATAACATGATATGGAAGCACAACATGATGACCCTTGAAAACATACACTCTAATCATAATGATTACATGATATGGGATTATATCCCCTAATTATGTTCAATATTCAAATTAGGCCTCCTTTCCTTTGGCCTCAAGAAATAGAGTAACTCAAAAGGAATCCTAGGAACATTCACAACTAACCTATCCCTAAGCCTGGATGCAAAATTATTGTAAAAAAGAACATAACTAGATCCCTCCTAATCATTGGATATCATTGTAGTCTAGGTCTGTAAAGACATAGGTTCCCCATCTAGATCCCTATTCAACTTCATAAATTTTGCAAAATAATAATAATTTTTTAACAAAAACATATCCAACAAGAAAGAGAACTAGAAAAATGTCTTACCACCCCTCTTTTTTTAGATCCAACAAACCAATATGAATATTTTCTACAACATAATTTGGGTAATCATATACTGATACAAAACCAAGGTGTTGAATCTAGACAACCATATACATATATTCGGGTGGCATGCTATGTCCCACATGTCTTCCCAATAACTGACACAATGAATAATAAGTATTCTACAAATGTTTAGCAAAGGTCTCCATAGAAAAAGGTTCCCGAGTGGATTGCCCCATAAAATATTTTATTAATTATGCCTTGGCCAAGTGAGTAGGGAGAATTTTACCCCTTACCATATCCTTAGTCATGTTATACTAGGCCAAGAACATATTTAGGTCTATGTCTATCATGGTAGCAGATATCTCACTAGTGTTAAACACCTCCCCAATCCCATCCCCACTTATGGTAAGCAAGAAATATCCTTTGATATCCCTAATCACTCTAGTTACTGGATCATATTTATTTGCAATAGTTAGGAGAAGGTCCACATCCAAATATACATTTAGAACAACTAGCCTGCCAAGGTCAAACTGCCAAGCATTTGACTCAGGGTTAGAGAGATTAGCCTAACCATATCATTGTTTGAACAAATCTAACCCTTATATTGGCAGTTCTGCATCTGCTGCATTTCCAAATATATCATACAACCCCTCATCAATTTTCTTCCCCCTGACTAACTTAGCACCTAATGCTTTATTATTTTTAGAGGGCTTTAATTGATCCAAGAAATCATCATAAGGGTTTATTTCAAGGTAACTAATTTTTCTTGAATGCTCTCTAGCCTATGACATTTTGGAATTTTAGAGCTTGCAACTAAAAATTTAGAAACTTGGGCTTTATACTACTTTAAAAAGACAACAAAACCCTTTCCCAAACATTGCAACAAGACAAAGCCAATGACCTCTCTTTACTTAAAAGGAATTCCCCATGGAAAACTTGTAGAAAAGACTTTGGAAACACTAGAATGAGTACACAAGAATAGGGAAAACTCATGGATTTTTGCATGATTCTTCACTCAATTTTGCCTGCAAAGAAGTTCCTCAGATCACCCACCAGCTCCAAAGCACTTTACAATTCTTTGAGAACAAGCATTATAAAGAAAAAATAATAGCTCAATGCCCTTTTAAGTTCATTAGTTATGGTCATGTTCACCATTAAATTCACACGAGCAAACAAATGACTCACAAAATATAACTTCTACAAAATCAAATTATAATTGTTGATCTATATCTACCCTGCTCCGTCAAATGGTAACAAGAGGTCCAATTGCCTTTGACATACAACATGTCACCCAGGCCCTCATATTGTCAAATAGAAATGTTCCACGATAGAAAAGTATCCACATAAATAGCCTAGCCCACCAGCCTTTTCACTTTGGTGATGAATGACACATGTCAACATAGCGTGATCCCATGATGAATAATAAGTGAGCATCTTGGTTTATGAGATTATGACAGTCGTTCATCTCTGCAAGAAATTAACTAGAGCAAAAGATCAAGGGACACTAACCATCGAGCAACTTTATTTGCCACTTGTAGACACCTAAAAATCCAACATATTAATTAAATTTATTTTAATTAATAAAAGTCCTGGTGACATCATAATTAATTAATTAATTATTAATTTTATTATTCCCTCCCCTTTTAATTAAATTCATTAATTAAAAAACCTTGGCCAAAAATATTTAAATCTAATTTAAATATCTCCTCCCTCCTATTTATTAAATCATTTTAATAAATTATCTCAACCCAAACCCTCTTTAAATAAATAAATAATTTGTTTAAAATCCCCAAATCCTAGATATCTTCTAGACTCTTCTAAAACTATCCTCTCATCCCTAATCACTCCCTAACCCTGCTTAAGGGGTGATTCCTAACCCTCTTAGCCTAACCCTCTCCCTTTTACCCAAAGTCAACACCCTTATTAATAAGACTTACAAACTCATTAACGATCCCTTACACTCTCATTAATGACTCTTACAACTTTATTAATGAGATCCCATCTCCCTTCTTCCACTCTTGTCCCCTAGCACACTTCCCTAGTGTTTATCACACATGTGTGAGCAACATTGATCCCCTCACCCCCTCACCCATTAATGCCCATCCTTATCTCTTTGACCTTAAGTCCTAACCGTTGATCCTAAACCCCAACCATCCTATAAATCTCCCTCCTTACATGAGAAAAATAAGAAATCACTCTTCCATCTCAAAGCATTGTTATCATGTTCAATTGCATCTAGATTTTCATAGCATGTATTAGGAATATTAGTTTGTTTTCATATTTTCAAGCTTTATAACTCATCTTAGCATAACTTAAATGGATTAATATAGCTCCTTTTGAGAATTTAAAATCCTCTTCAATTCATATCTCACCCAAAATGAAGGTAAAATAAATCTTACATTTCATCCATAGCCTAGAGTCTACATTTTCATCATTTGCACCCTTGGAACCCTAGGGGCAAAACTGATTCCCTATACCAAGTTTTGTGCCACTTTTGGGGTCTCCATGGCTTGTATATGGTTTTAATATACTCTCATCTACATTGGGGATATGCTCATTATTCTTGGAGAGCACACCCACATCCCTCTTAAATGAGCAAATCAAACAAGGCTCAAGTACTCCTGTTTTGGCTCAATCTGAGGTGGTTTCATGAATAGTTTTACTATATGTCATGTATGTTATGTTTTGGACTATTTTTTGAATGTCTTATCATGATCTCGATAGGTTAGGTTCACATCATCCATATTTTGGCATGCCCGGTGGGACCCCCACTATGTATTTCTACTCTATTTCTAGGGGTTTCTGATAAAAAAATTGTAAAATTTCATTAAATTGTCATCCTCTCAAAAAATTGTAATGCATTAGAGTCTCCACCCTAGAATTATCATCTGTGTAGATTGGTGTCTCTTCTTGAAGACTATCATATGCGTGATTTGGCGTATGCAATTGTACTTTATCATCTGTGCTCCTTGAAAGTCATGTCATCTGTCAGGTATAAGTTTTTTTAAATTTTTTTCACAGTTTGTCATCTGCGCATATTATCATCTGCGACCTGTTAATTTTTTTTTAATCTTTTAGAAAGCTTTAATTTTTGGTAGTTTCAAAACACTTCATCTTTGGTCCTAAAAAGAACCCTAAACTAAATCTCGAATGACTAAAAGGGATGAATAATCAAACATGCACTTAATTTAGGGTTTAAAACAATCACATCAAATCTCAAATGCTTAAAGGTAAAAAAAGATCTCAAAATCTTCACATCTTTCTTTTGGTCCTAAAAAGAACCCTACACCCAATCTTGAGTGACTAAAAGAGAAATGAACAAAGGCAAATCAAAAGCTTCTTTGGGCTTAAAATGAACTCAAACCCAAATCTTGAATGTCAAAAGAAATGAATAAATCAGAATCAACTATTTCATTTGGGCTTTAAAGAAAACATCCAATATTGAGCGCCTAAAGGTCAATTGAAATAAATCAAACACTTCATCTTGGGATCCTAAAAAGAAGCAAAAAATTCAATCTTGAGTGATAAGGGATAAAACACTTGCATCTTTTTCAAAAGTTTTGAAATCTTATTTTCTTCAAAGGAAAACAATAAACTTTGCATCCTAATCATGAGTGTTTAAGAGTCATAGAATAGAAAACACTTAAAAATCAATTGTGTAATGAACCCTCTATGATGTGCTTTTAGGAGCTTTTCAAAATTCTTGCAAAGTCCATTAAATCTAAGTGATTCAGGTAAAATCCATACCCTTTCCCCGTGCCTTCATGAAATTTGGGTGAAATATTAGGGTTTGGATTGGTTATTTGACTCTAGTGAGGACTGTCTAGAGAGAAAAGTGCTTCCTCTTTAGAGAATGACCTCAAACTAGTATTTCTCCGATCAGTATATAAACCAAGCATTGAGAAAACTCTCACTTCATCCCCTCAAGCTTGGGAAATGTATGTTGATGGTAGCTCGAGGTAGGTGAATATCTCTACTATTTCTACATGGTCAACTAGGCTCTTAAGTGAGTCACGCATGTACAAATCGATTGGGAGGACATCATAAACTTAAATAAACACCTATTAATCAAAGGCCAACTTGATCTACCCCCAAAGGCTTTCTAATATTTGTGCAAGGATAATAGTAATCTCCCCAAGACACTCATCATATATTTCCATCCTTGAGCACTTAGAACTAGATAATACGACATCATGACTAGAGCCATTGTGTGCTTGGTGATGGTTGTATTCTGATTAGCTCTTGGATGTGTGCCTAAGTCAATGAGAAATTTTTTTTTAGTCAAGCCAAAATTCCTTAGGGTAAGATTGCGTGTGCATGTCTTCAGAGTTTTAGACTTAGTGAAAAATATATGTCAAAACATACACATTCTGAAAGAGCACTATCATAATCTTTTGTCACCATTTCTTGTATCCTACAAGGTTGCCTTGTCCCTTGCTGGGATTGTATTCAAAACATTTTGTCATTATCTTTTGATTTTTTGGTCCTTTTCCATTGGAGAAAAATCAAAATTCCAAACTTGATCAAAACTATCCAAAAAACATGTTTTCAAAACCAAGTTGCTCTCATAATCAGTTTCTCAAAAACATTGCTAAAAACAAATCCAATTACTATTCTTTCAAAAGATATGTCTGATTCAACCAAACACAAGAAAGCCAAGTTACCAAATTCTTGTGTTTATCAAAAGAAGAAGGTTGTAGAAAGAGACCTCAAAGATCATCAACCTTCCCTAAAAGCAATCCAAGTAGAAGGAAAGTATTAGGAGAAACAAGATAATGTGGGTTACAACACAAGAATCAAACAATTTGCAGCCCTCTTCCAGGTCAACCGTCTCTTTGTTAGCCTAAAAAGTGAAGACTAGTCAGCCTATCGTACCACATTCTTTTAGAATCTCACAAATCTGACTTGACACCCTTGCATCTGTGTATCATAGATCATCCCCTTAGTTGCATCCTTGTAGATTAGGTCATCCCCTTATAATAGCCTCATGTAGTCAAAACCACCATCCTTAATGTAAGAATCCAAATCCAAAATCTAAGTCCAAATCCAAATATCCTTGAATCAAATCCATCCCATCCAACCATCCACTTAGTGTCACATCCTTTGAGTTTCTCAATCCTTATCCTAAATCAAAATCATCTCAGTACCACCCTTTGACTAAGCATTGTCTAGGGCATCTCATACTTGTCTTTGTAGGCCTCATCATCTCGATCAAGAGATTAACGTGCACTGGAAAGGATCTCATCTTCTGAAGATCACTACTCTATCCTAAGTTGACAATCCCATCCACTTTGATCCTACACTAGGAAGTAATGACTTATTCTGACACTTAGTAATCTCCACCATCCTAAAATCAATCAACATCTAAACATCTTTAGTTCATCCTAAATCCTTGCACCTATCCTTAGGTTTTCATAGGCTTGTCCTATCCACCATCCTTAAGTTTCCTTAGAAGCATCTTGCATCCATCCATCATTGCATCTTCATCTTTAGGTATGCATTTCATCCCTGTCGAGACACAATCCAGGAAGAGAAAGAATATGGATCACAACTTAGCCACTAGTTCATCTAATCCCAATGATCCTAACAATGCAATGGTGACCTACGATCCACAACCCCCATAGGTTTAGAATGTATGGGAAGATCCAACCGAGACACCCACTTCATTTTCCATGGAAGTGTTCATGAGCCATCCAAGACATGCACAAATGATTAGTGCAATCATAAACCATAATCATCTTGCCATATTGGCAAACTATGCACAAGAGGGTACTTACATTCCGCCACACCTCCAACCCTTTAATCCCTCCAAACCCATACACATCCCTGTTGATGCCTATTCCCCCATTGTCCAACAAATCCATGACCCTAGCTTATAAATATCCCAGGTAGATTCACCTATCCCCCATCTCTTGCAAACTAGTTCCACAAACCTCACAATGCAAACAACAACACAATCCACTCCCTTTTCCATCATGGGCACACCACCCCCATCTGCAACATCTCAAGATGCCACTCAGGCACAAAGCTTCACATAAACCCAACCTCCACCTCCCATGCAAACTACCACACAAGTAGTGCCTCCACCTTTCATGAGCCAAGCCTCCTCATCAACACCATTCTTCCAGGGAGCAACACAAGTGCTTCCCTCTATTGCTCAGAAAACTTCCTCATTAACACCATTCTTCCTAGGAGAAACACAACCATTTTCCTCCTTCACTCAACAAGCTTTTGTATCAACACCATCCTTCCAAGGGGCAATGCAAGTTCCTCCTCTCACTACTCAGCAAGCTTTCACTCTGTAGACACGCGAAATTGGACAAATGCTTTTTAAATTGCAAAAATCAATTAAATGGCTCAAAATCATCAAAATGCATTAAAAGGGATCAAATCAATTTAAAATGGACATAATTAAATAAAGTTGGAAAAAATCAATTAAAGCAAAGGAAAAATCAAATAATGAGGTTAAATAATTAAATCAAAGCTTAAAGGGGTGAAAAACACTACATAATTGATTTTAATCAATTAAGTGTATAGTCGTTTAAATCAAAAATCAAAATGAACCTATTACCTTTACATGGCTAAATTTAATTAATTAATTGAATTTAATAATTCCTAATATCTTTCAACAAAGTTGAGCAACCATTAAGAATTGAGGACAAAAAGACATAAATCACTCAAACCTTTAAAGTGTCCAAAGCTTTGAGACCATTTAAAGGATTGTCCCCTCATTGTCCCCCCATTTATGAACAAAGCAAAGTATTTGACTCAACCAAGGGATAATCATGATTACTTCACTCCACCCCCTACCCTTGGGAAATTACTATAAATATGAAGCATTTTGAGAGCAATTGATATCTTAGAACTTCATTTGCAAAGCATTGTTACTATAGGCAATTGAGATCATTCTAAGAGAAATTAAGAGCATTTATCATTGTAATTTTGTCAATTTGAGCTAGATTAAGCATTGAATGAACATTTTAGAAGCATAGTAGAAGCATAATTTCTCATTTTAGAAGTGTCACTAGCGAGGATTTGAGCTGAAAGCTTCACTTACGACCTCTTTCTAGAGAACCATGAGATGTTATAGATCATAGTTTCAATTCTAATTAGATTTGCATTGTATTTACTTTCAATTTTTGCTATTAGATCTTAATTTCATGAAGGTGATATTCATCATCACACAAATAGTATGCCCTACACCCATTATGATAGTACCAATACCCAAAATCCATTCTATCCTGCCCTGCACAATAGTACGCCCTACACCCCAGTAGCAATATCTTCCCCAACAACCATTACCCCAAAATCCATTCCATCCCACCTACCTAGCAAGGCAATCCCCCTATCCAACCCAATAATATCCCCCATAGAACCATCCATATTCACCTGCACCATCAGATCCTTTCCCAATAGGAATACCCACTCCAACGCCTATCAATTTTGAGTGGGAAGAAATGAAGAACACTCTCAAGGAGCTCAGAGCTGGAATATAAGGAAAGGATTTCAAATTAAAAGAGGCATGTCCCTATCCTTTCGACATATCTATCACAACAATCCCCTTTCCTAAGCATTTTGAGACACCCAAGTTTGACAAATATTGGAGGAAGGGAGATCCACTCAGCCATGTTAAATAATTTTACATGGTGTGCCAAGAGGTGGTCTACAATGATAATTTCCTCATGTGCCTCTTCCCCAAGAGCTTAGGAGGGATTTCTATCAAATGGTTCTACAAAATACCTTATGGGACAATCACAACATTTGTAGAACTTTATGAGAAGTTCATCGTCTAATACGACCATAATGTTGAAAATGAGTTATCCTTGTTATACCTCTACAATTCAAAATAGAAGGGAGGCTAGATCCTAGATGATTACCTGCAAAGATGGAAAAACCTCACCATGAGGTTCTTATATCAACAGCCAGAGAAATATCTTACCAAGATCTTCATCGATAACCTACATCCAAAGCTATCCCATTTCATGAGAATGAACTACATACAAACCTATTAGGACATCAAGGGAAAAGGGATAGACATCGAAAGAGGCCTCTTGGATGAAGGCACCATTCGACATTACAAAGACAACTCACATGAAAAACCCAGTAATGACAGGCCTTGTTACTGGAATAAGAACAAAAATGTTGTCACAAACATAGCCACTGATACTAAACATGTCCAAATTGTTGTGGCTGGCCTTGCACCACCTACTTTTGCATATCAACAACAACCACCAATCAATCAATCAACCTGTATAGAATTATCAAAACCAAGTGAACCAAGAAAATGCCATATTAGTCACCCCAACACAGAATAGGCCTCAGGTCCAGAATAATCAAAGATGCACTTTCATCCCTCTCAGTGAACCATTGGATGTGATATTCCATCGAATGGCTAAGGCCAACCTGATTACCTACCCTCCAAATCATCCATTTGATGATACAACTCCCAAGCCAGCCTAGTACAAAGAAAATGAATACTATGACTATCACCGTGTTAAAGGACACGCCACCATTAAGTGCATAAAATTGAAGCACTATATCCAAGATCTCATTGACAGAAAAGAGATCCAAGTGGATGCACCTTCCTAACCTTCACCTAATGCCAATCTACAAATCTATCAAAATGTATTTCCTCAACACAACTCTGGGAAGAACCAAGCCAATCCTAATCTACCACCCTAGAACCTAGGAAAAGGCAAACAAGGAGACCATGGTGACAGAAAAGACTATACTATTGTCCACATCAACTATGACAAATTTGTTGGATGCATATCCCAAGTTAAACCCACAATGAATGTCATCCATGTTAAAGGAGCAGATAGTCAGTGTGCAGTCATGACACATAGAGCCCATATATCTATTGTCAATGCTAATCCAATGCCCACTCATAATGCATAGTACAACCTTCTGGAACACCTTGGGAAAAAACCTTCTTGAATCTCCATCCTTGACCTTCTCCGCACCTCACCCATCCATCAAGAGATCCTTAATAGAGCTCTCTAAGAAGGGCGTGTCCCCACATACATAAATACTATCCAGTTTGAGAACCTCGTGGGGCACATATCTACATCTTGTGCTCTTTCCTTCAAGCCTTCTAACATACCATCTATTGAACCTGACCACAACCATAATCTCCCCCTTTGCATCACCATCATGGTCAGAGACTTTTCTATCAAAAGGGTCATGATAGATAATGGCTCAACCCTAAATTTGTGCACTTTAAAGTTCATTCGACAAGTGGGAGACATAGAGGTTGACATATCACATGATGTCATCATTATTAATGCCTATGATAACTTGGAGCGTACCTTAGAAGGCACCATTCTTTTGCCAATCAAGCTAGGCCCAATAATTCAAGAGACCATCTGCCACATTGTTGATCTAGACCTACCATATAACATCCTCCTCGACTGACCATGGATCCATTCCATCAAAGCCATCCCATCCACCTATCACTAGTGCCTAAAATTTATGCATCAAGGCACTGAAATCACCATCCATGCAGATCCCCAAACCTTCACATATTTTCATGCATTGGAAGCATCATTCCCCCACTACACCCACTATCCTAGAATCGACATTGGCACTTTTGTTACCAGTTCATCCTGATCCCAATGCAATCCAAAAACCATCCTAGCCTCCACCTTATCCTCTATCCAGATCAAAAACTGGGGCTGTGGTGAGTACAACCTAAATGATGCATTTGTAGTAGGGGCCTTACCATTTGATCCACATACTCAAGGACACCCAAGCAACCAATGAAAGCATACTCCAGTAGATCTTGAAGTACAACAATTGGGCCCATAAACATTCATCTCCCATGGAATCCTAAATAGTCAAGAGATGGACCCTGATATCAACATATGGTTATACAAGGATCCCCCACCTCCTGACACTGAGATCCTCAGATACTATAATGAAAAATATCCTACATCCCACAAATATGCCATAGAACAATGGAACTATCAAGGTGGTGGTCTAGGACTATAATAAGGTGGCAACAAAGATCCACTAGAAGCCTCACAAAATCCAAAACATTGAGGCCTTGGCTTTAATACCCCTCACCTGCATATACAAGGTCCCAATACCACAACTGGGGGCACTAATTCGCCCAACATTCCCCTCTTGAACATCCAGGATGACCTTGTGGAAATCAAAGACATCCCTGAAGAGGAAGAAAAGAAATCCTATGATGATATATTTGAGGATGAAGCCTTCCCAAGAAATTATTTCCTTCACCAACTCGCTATTACCTTCATCAAACTTCCCCTCATCCATCCCAAACTCATAAACTGGGATCAACCAAGCATAACACGCATCGATGAGTTCCAAAGCACAAAAGAACTCCTAAGATTTATGGGAGCATCAAACCAATAGTTAGATCAAGGACAAGAATCAACTTATGTCTACAAGCTCAACCCTAAGGGATACTTCGGGGAAGAGGAAGTCTTTAGCCACAAAATTGAAAATAAAAAATAAAATAACAAGTCCTTTTGTGAAAACCCTTTTGGGACACATTCTGACTCTAAAAAATAAAAAATAAAAGGTGTATCTTCTGGTTAAAACCTCTATGAGGTGCTATAAGATGAAGACTTGCCTCTTCCTCCCATCCAGGACTATAAACCAGAGTAGTCTTCTATGCTTATTGAAGGTACTAAGATAGTCAACTTGGGAATTGAAGAATGCCCCAGGATTACATACATTGCAGCATCCTTGACCAAAGGTGAGGAGACAACTTTCACAACACTCCTTTGAGAGTCAATTATCAATTTTTAAATGGTCATACGCCAACATGCCTGGGCTTGATCCAAATCTAGTTGTCCATCATCTTGTAGTGGACCCAAACATAAAGCCAGTAAAGAAAAATATTTGCAAGATGCATCCAAAGATAGCCCTCCTGGTAAAAGCAGAACTTGAGAAGCTACTACAAGAAAAGATCATATGAGCCATTGACTATTTAGAGTGGATATCTAATATGGTGCCAGTCACCAAGCCATTAGGAGAAATTAGGATCTGCATCGATTTTAGAGATATGAACAAGGCATTCCTAAAGGATGATTTCCCCTTACTAAACATCGACATGATTATTAATCTTATAGCTGGCCATGAAATGCTATCACTCATGGATGGCTTCATAGGATATAATCTGATCCGTATAGCAGAATTAGACCAACACAAGATAATATTCACCATACCATGGGGCACCTTCTACTACAATATGATATCATTAGGATTAAAGAATGTAGGGGCTACATATCAATGAGAATGACAACAATCTTCTATGATATGATACACAAAATCCTTTAAGACTATGTGGTGTGTGTGTGAATTATTGACCTGCAAATCTACAACACAACACTTCAATAGGATATTATATCAATTGTTGGAAAGATCAAATAAGCAAAGAAAATAAATAATTGAAGACATCCTATTGCTCTCTAATTAGCACAAGTATGAAAAGGATTGTAAATTGCTCTCAGATTTAATCCTAAACAGTGACAATGCAATGCTAAGATGAGAGATTCAAGATCATTATGCAAAAATGAAGCTAAAACTAGAAAATGCATTACAATTAGCCATTAGATCATGAATTCATTTACTATTAACCAAATTAAAATGTTTGCTAATTATCTATGAGCATATGAAAATCAAAATAACAACATGCATGTATGAATTCAAATTAACTATATATTTTGAGGTTTGAAAATTCTCTTTTTATAAAATCTTGAGATTTTGAACGGTTTGGATGCATCCATGAGGAGTGGTTGAGATGCTTCCAAGCTTGATCCATGTGAGTGATCCATGTGATTACCTCTCATTAGTTCAAAGTGTCTTTGTTGTCCCCTTTAAGGTGACATGTCATTTTGAGAGGGATTTATTCATTTCTTTTAATTAATTACTCTAGCCATAAATTTAATGGGATTGATTTAATTAATTAGGTCTAGAGGTAATTAAATTGATTTTTCTTAATGCTTTGATGATAAATGCTTGAATTAAGAGATTTATGATTTTATTGAATTTTTAATGAATTGCGTCAATAATCAAGAATCAAATTAACATAATTAAGTTTTTAACTTGAATTAGGGAAAATAGGGCCTTAGGTTCTATTAGCCCAATTTTAGGTGATTACATTTTCCCCTCTTTGAATTGCTTTGCGAACAACACATGGATTCAAAGAAAATATGATTTAAAGCATGATTCAATAAAACTAACAGATTCAAGAGATTTAGAGAGCCATAAGAACTACTCTGAACTCAAGGGATTTAGAGAGCAATGAGAACTACTCTGAACTCAATGGATTTAGAGAGCAGCGAGGACCACTCTGAAAGATTTAGAGAGCAGTAAAGAGAACTATTCTAAATTTGAGAACTCCGAACTTGATTGAACGAAATCCTACTTGATTAGAAAATCATCAATTCTGAACTTGATTGGACAAGAATTGGCAATATCGATTCCGAGCTTGATTGAACGAAAACTGATAAGAGATTTTGAAAAGAAATTTTAGTTAAATTTGGTTTGTAGTAACTGAACATTCTGAAAAATAACCAATTTGATTTGAAGCAATGAAATTGATCAATGTCGTAAAGATTAATAACATCAACTTGATTGGAGAAACTATCATGCCCTTAACATTAAAGAATTTGATTTGAAGAATTTGAATTTTAGTATGATTATGCCCCCTCAGGACCGAAATCAGAATAAATTCAGATAAAATCATTGTTTTCAAGCATTTATGAAGAATTACGGTGATTAGAATGAATCTGGATCAAGAGAAAATTGATTATGAATCAATTAGGATCAATTTTAGTATTAATAGAACACTGTTTGACCAAGTTTGACCAAGTTTGACCAAGAATATGAGAGAGTTGACCAAGTTTGACTTGTGTTTAAGCAATATCCTGGCATAAAATTTTGATGCATAAGTGAGAAAATCATTTTTTATAGCTTCCAGTGAGCTTTTTGTGCATTAATTACGCTTTGTACAACCTTCATTAATTGATTTTGACTAAATTTTGACTTTTGTTGACCTTTGATCGGAGTGAAATTCATTACTACACTAATTTACCATGTTGACATCATTGTTTCTCCTCATTTTACCCATGTCTGACTACAATTAGACCATAGTTGATTTTTGAATTCTCACAGTTGACTTTACTTTGTAACTATGTTTTTCTCGCATTTAAGTGATATAGATCACCTGTTTCGATTTCAATCCCGATATGAAGCATATGTGATGTCTTAAAATGAATATTCCTTAAGGCTTCGACCCCTCCGAAATGCTCAAATAGGTCAAAAAGTCCATTTTTACTTATTCATTTTCATTTTTTACCTTTGATATTTATTGAGCTTTGAGCAAAGATGGTTTTCCCCGCTAAGAAGCACTGATTCGAGCTAGCCAAGTCACATGACCTACCACCTCATTATGCAACACCTGTGAGTATCCGATAACGATCCTTGTCAATTTTAAAAATTTCCATTTCATGCATTTTTACACATTTTATAGCCTATTTTGTTTTGAATTGCGTCACAAATGAGGGATCACACGTGGTAAATCCTATGTCGCACCCTATTTTTCATAGAATTTTAGATTGTATATGATATTTCCTGGATCACACCTTGTCGGGTCGTATCTGGTCAAATTCAAACAAGTTCAGAGTCAATTTATCCTTTTGTCATATTTGGTCAAAATAGGGTCGCATCTGGATTTCAGATCGCGTCCCAAATTTCTTGGGTCATTTATGGGATTTCCTGGCTCACATTTCGTTGAAAGATCACATCCCATATTTCTTGGATTATTTATGGGAAAATAGGATCATTTTCGGTTTTTTGAAATTTTGAACCAAGTTTCTTGTCTATTTTGCATTCCTTAGGCCATTTATCATCAATTTTATTTTTCTAATGCTAATATAGTGCCCCTATTTTCTATTGTGCAAACACATTTTGATGTTATTTCCTTTAGATCTCCTCGAGTGACTCAGGTCCTAGAGCTGCATCAACATCTCTCAGTAGCTGACCAATGCACTTTTGCGCAATGTGGACTATGGAGTCTAGCTGATTTACCTGACATTCAAGTGAATTGAGGATTATTGACATCATTGGCTAAGAGGTGGCACTGAGAGCATAACACCTTCCATCTTCTAACTGGTGAGACGACTGTGACCCTAGAGGACATCTGGCACATACTTCATGTTCCTATGATGGGGTCCCGAGTGGAGTATGAGGCCTCTGGTCTTGCAACTATGGTGGATGCTCATAGATTGTTCTAGGATGATACCATTACTAGGCGTTACCTTAGTTGGGACCACATGGTGGCAAACTATGCACCACTTCTTGTATACTTGGCTGGACTCATTGGAGGATTGTTGATGCCTGATTGGGGTTAGCATGGTTTTATGTGCGAGTGGTCCCAGATGATAGAGGAGATGATTCAATCACCTCATCATTTTACTTGGGGAAGCTGTATCTTAGCTCATTTATATAGGGAGATCCATGTGATTGTGTGTTAGCATTCTCGCACAATGAATGTTGGCATCCTTATTCTTCAAGTCTGGGCATGGGAGCACATCCCCGTCACATGACCGATTGTAGATAGGCAATGCGACGCCAACCTACATTACATTTATGTACTATGGTATGCTTCAGCAGCCCCATCTGGGCAAGTTAGAGTATTGGAGGTTTGTTTTGGGTGACATTACTAATGTTGTTTGGAGATCGTATTTGGATTGTGAGGGATGACCCTCAGATGTCAGGCATATGCCTTATTTTTTTAAGAGCAGGTACCTCATTGGACATACCAGATACATTATTGAGAGGTTTGTGATCACTTGTGTGTCCAGATAGTATGACAGGGTACAGGGTGTCTCTTAGGAGATAACTATATATGCACGCATTAGGGATGAGGAGGCCCAGTGGGGTCTCGACTTATTTATGAGATAGCGCTGCATGAGATTCAACAGGTTGCACCTATAGACTGGGAGTACCACCCAGAGATCATTGATGGAGGGATTACTGATGGGTATCATACTTACTATACTCAACACCCTTATCCCCATTTCACAACTCTTGATGAGGTCACTCCTCACCTAGAGGACGCTCTTGATTATGATCCTGTTGATGATGGTGGTGGACGAGGCCGAGCTGCTAGAGGTAGAGACAAGGGTAGAGGCAAGGATAGGGGATGGGATGGAGGGAGAGATGGAGCCCAGGGAGGTAGAGGTGGTGGAGGTGATGATGGAGATGGTAGAGGTGGAGGAGATGGAGGAGGTGGAGGAGGTGATAGCAGTAGACGATGGGCCTCTGGAGGAGATGTAGGGTAGTAGTGGTAGTGACAATTAAGAGTCACCCCCCATAGAATAGGTAAGTTGATGTACCTTTTCCACACTGTAATTTTCTATTATGTACCTATTCCTACAAGAAAAATGGTTTTGTTGTTTGGATGAGGGGTTTGCCTTGGTCAAACCCTGATTTGGAATCAACCTTAAAAATGGAATTGAAGTAGAGAATGCTAGCAAGTAGTAGAAGTAGATCTAACAACGAAGCTATGATATTCAGTAGATATGCATTTGTATTTGGAATGTAAACAAGTATGTTGATATGAAAGCTTGGACTTAACACTAACAAATGTAAATCAAACCTCCATGATTGTATGCTTGGAATCCACCTTGAAGGGAGAATGGATAGATCTTGAAGATGAACAAAGGATCTTGAAGGAAGATCACACCACCATGATGGATAGATCTAGGCTTTGAATGAAGAATCTTGAATGCTTGAACCAAATCCCTCCAAAGGCTTAAATGCTTGAATACTTGATCTTTAATGGAGAACTTGAATGCTTGAATTTAGATGATTGCTTGAATGCTTGATCTTTCTTTTGACTTTGTGATGATGAAAATATTGGATGCTTGATTGCAAAAGAGAGATGAAAGGTGGAAGATCAAAGATGGAAGATGGATTGAAATGAGAGAGGAAGGCTTCCTTTTATACAAGTTTAGGGCACAAAATTCTAGAGAGGCCTACATAGGAGAATTAAATTCCCATTTAAACCTTTACTCTAGGAAGTGGACCTAAACTAAATATAATTTAAGAGTTTACCATTTCGAAGCCTGAAACAGCCGACCCAGAAGTGGGAAAATAAACTTTCTAAAACCTGACATCCGAAAACTTCTAGATTTTGAAATTTGGACCCAGGGTTAGGGTCAAGGTCAACTCTGACCTAGGTCAAGGTCAAGGTCAACCTTGACCCTAAGGTCAAGAATCTTAGGGTTTCAGGTCAGGATGCCAGAAACAGGTAGGAAAGAGGTGGAAAATGGGGTAGAACAAGGGAAAAATCCATATCCAAGCCAGAGATCCCATCAAGGTGTCTGACATGACCCCAAACAACTTAATCAAAGGGCTAAACCAATCCTAAATGGAAGTGCTTCCATTTTTTGACTATACATTTAGCCCCACTTTAGTGAGAGTATGGATTCAATACAAAATCTTGGTAAAGGAGAAGAAAGATCCAAGTGGATTCACAATTAGATAGAATAATACTTAGTTATGGACATGAGCCCCCAAGCTAAGGATTCTAACTCAACATACATGCATGAGGGTGCAAAAAGAAAAATAAAGACAAAGCTAAAAGACACAAAAAGAGGGGTTAGTACAAAAACAAACCCAAATCAACTAGCAAAGGAAACCTTGCTAAGAAATGCTTCCTATACTAATATCATATTTGGAAAGCTATCATAAAAGCATAAATGATTACATAAGAAAGATAAGAGAAACACTATAAATATCATAGCTTCATGATCTAATCCTACTAGCATGAAAGTGAAAGAGAGATAAGAGAGAGTGATTACCTCGCCCAGTAAGAT
The DNA here is from genome assembly GCA_027943335.1 of Chamaecyparis obtusa. NCBI lineage: Eukaryota > Viridiplantae > Streptophyta > Pinopsida > Cupressales > Cupressaceae > Chamaecyparis > Chamaecyparis obtusa. The sequence continues at coordinate 1,597,569 of BSBK01003450.1, forward strand.
GCCCACCTTACCGTGAATCACCAAGGAGGGAGATCCCAACATGTAGAAAAACCTGATAGCTCACCCAAAAAATGCGCTTTGTAGTTGCAATGTGTCTTATGACAAATTTTAGAATACCCATAGATCCACCTTCTTGTATCACTATGAATATAAAATGCATGTCTCTTCAGGATTTAACAACTTATGTGTGTTACCTTCACAGGATTTAGCATATTTGAAATTGAAAAATGTGTCTCTTTAGGATTTAGCAACTTATGTGCATTACCTTCTGAGGATTTAGCATATTTGAAATTGAAAAATGTGCGTCTCTTCAATATTTAGCAACTTATGTGTGTTACCTTTCGAGGATTTAGCATATTTAAAATTGAAAAATGCGCCTCTTCAAGATTTAGCAACTTATGTACATTACCTTTCGAGGATTTAGTATATTGCAAAATGTAAACTATAGCATAAGGGAGACCCTATATATGCCCCCCTCCTTATTGTGGCTATCTACTAGACATGATAAGGAAGAGAAGGAGGATACCTACTTCACAAAGTAAGGGGATATCCTATTTAATAACAATGTACACTATATTCTTAGCGAAGGGTATTGACCCTTACATCCAAGAGCATAGATAATTGTGAAAAGGATATGTCACTCATGGAAAAAAAGGATCCTCAAAGAAAGAGATCTTATCAACAAGACCCCCACCATAGAGGAGTGCTTTAGATAAAATATCATCTTTCAAAGAGAAACAAAGATTCAATCATCCAACCCCCTGTAATCAAGAGGAAGTGGAATCTTTGAACGAAGGAATCAAACTCTAACCCTACAGCTAGGGCAAGAATTTATAAAGAACATAATTTGTAGAATAAAGAAGAGGTGATGACATAAGACAATAACCTCTCACATAAAAGGATATCCATAGCCAAAAACTCAGTCAATATAATGAAATAATGTTGCAAAATAAACAAATGCCACTAAGCTAGGGATAGTAGATCCCTAGACAAAGAGAAAGAAGGAAGAACCTTGCCCCCTAGGGATGAAAGCAAGGGATACCTTTGCAAAAATTATTTAGAAAAGATATCTTGAATAATAAAAGAGAATCTATGGATGATTATGAATAGAATACAAAACCATAGGGAGGAAAGATAGAAAGAATACCAATTAAGCTCAAGAAAAAATATATGCTAAGAGCATAATGGATCCTAGAAGACTGGATGAAATACCTCTTGCCCCCCAATCAAAAGACAAGAGGAGAAAAAAATCTACATTATGGAAGAGTTAAGGGGATACCCCTTATCAAAATTATGAAGGAATTGTAACACCACATGAGGGTGGGATATAATTCCTAAAGCAGCTCTTTCTCTAACATACAACTTGAAATGCACACAATCAACAAGTAAATGTGTATTACTATAATGAAAAAGGACATTTGTACTTGGAGAGAGCATCTTTTGGCATAGGTTTAAAGATTTCTTTCTTAGAATTCATTAACTAAACATACAACTTCTTAGCCACACACTAGTACATTTGACCTAATTTTTCTACCAAAATTTTCAACCATCAATTAAAAAGGTTTAGGTTGGTCGGATTATAGAAGGAAAACTTTCTTCTTTTTTTTAATCCATGCTTGTGTTGGTCGAAATTTTAACCAATACCATGTAGGTCAAAATTTTGACCAACACGAACATAACTTTAAAAAGAAAAAAGATTTCATATCTCATTTAATTTTTTGGTTTTAACTTGGAGCTCGTGAAGGAGGAGCGCTTGTGAGGCTTTTAACTATTATTTGGTGAGAGTTTTAGGAGGACCGCCTGCGAGGGTTTCCACTATTATTTGGTGTAAAAGGAGGACCACCTACGAGGGTTGCCATTATTATTTGGTGTAAAAGGAGGACCACCTATGAGGGTTGCCACTATTATTTTGGTGTAAAAGGAGGATCATCTGTGAGGGTTATCACTGTTATTTGGTGTAAAAAGAGGACCACCTGTAAGGATTTCCTTACTCTGCATTTGTTTGACATTATTTTATGCTTCTATCCTATTGGTACTTGTTGGTTACCTACTTAGGGCCCATGAGCAATGTACCAGGGCATCATGTATTGTGTATTTGCTGGCACATTTTTTATTACTGTATAAGTGTTTGATATTTTGATCTATGTTTATATACATTGTTGCTATTACATTCATGAGGTACTTATTGATAAGCCCATGACTATGTTCTTCACATTACATGAAGCTAGAGCATCATTATTTTGTGTTTATCCTAAATTTTCTACTCACGAACAACCTGTGAGTGATTTATTGTTCATCCAAGGTGCCATTGTTACTGGTTGTTAGGGATCTAAATGGATAGTTATGATATTATGATGCATTTACATTGAAGTCTTGGATAGTTTCTATTAAAGTTTGGAAGTGTTTAATCCCTCAAAACATGACTGTCCCTATATAGTTAGGGTATGTAACAGCCTGCCAAAATAACCCCACCCATATAAAAAAACCAAAAAAGATCAATACAATGACAAGTATGCAAAGATAACCTAAACATGCCCTAAATGAAATCAAACTACTTGAGACAGTATGTAAAGATAACTTGAACATAAAGTATCACATCATAAACTAAAAATGAATGGACATATGGATTGAAATAGAGATAGGCAAATAATGCATCAAACTAAGAGACAAATGTTAGACACATGACAACATGATTTTGATGAGTGCAAAACTTTCCAAGAGTAGAAAAACCACTCAAGACCTGTATCTTTCCTATTAATCCAAAGATCACAAACTTTGTACCTCAATGTTTAGAAGCACCAACTTCAAGGAGCACCAACCTCACTATCGCAATAGTTCAATAATACTAAAAAAACTAGAAATCTTATGATTGTTTATAATAACTTCTATCACAAGATTACTGGAGATTGAAAATGATAAATTAAGTATTTTATTGTGACAATATGTATGTTCCTTTTTGTGAAAATTATAATCAGTGAATGCGAATAAAAAATATTGCTCCCATAGAGCCAAATCTGTCATGTAAATCTCTGCAAGTAATATATTCTATTCCTCACAATTTCAACACTGTTTTCAATATGACATTCAACAATGTTCCTTTTGAAATCTCACTGAATCAATCCTTCATATAGTTTTCAGTCTCTCACTCTTGATATAGATCTATTCACATAGGTGAACATATATATACTTTGTAAGAGCTCCCTAAAACTATAATTCTTCTAACACCGTTACTTGCCTATGTCTCTTCACTTCCTAATCTATCTATTCTAACCAATCTTCCTACTCTAGCCAATCTAACCATTTTTCCTTTATGTCCCTTAGATCTTGCACAAGTTTTTTTTTTTCTTTTTTTTCTGAATATGATAACTTAACTCTGAATTTTGATAACACATCCTCATCTGAATTGCCTTACCTTAGATAACATGGGAAACCAGAAAGTCCTCAAAAAATTTTAATTTTGAACAAATTAGTTTAACATACTTTTTTGAATGCCAAGCATTCACCTCACCATTTGTGATTGCTTCAAAATTGTTGAAGCCTTTAGTTGCATTTTGTATTGTATTAAAGCGAGCTATGGGAAGACCACCTAAGAGTAAGTTAGGAAATTGATGCGAGAATCATAAATGAAAGAAGGATTTGGGACACATATACCTTAAAGTAATGTTAATTAGGACACATATACCAAGGTGGCATACCAGGGTCACTAATAGATCCTTGGGTGAAGATGAGAACAACATGACCATCCAAGGTCATTTGATATTGTAATGGACCTTAAATGTTTTCTAATAATGTTTTGTAATGTTTTAAGTCCTTTGTGAAGGACATGCTTTGTAAGCCATTAAATGGAATTGATTAGGGATAAGGGTACCTAGGGGTCACCAGGGAAGAACAAGTTTATCCTAGGTTTGTAGGCTTTGAACAATGACCTATAAAGGTCCATAATAATTGTAAATGGCCAATAGAGCCTTAAGTTTGATGTTAAAAGCACTTAGAGTGATAAAGTTGTAAAATGCCCAAGTTGGCAAAACCATAGCTTATATGAGGTTTTTAAGAGGGATAGGATGTTTTTAAGTTGGATAAAACTTTAAAAGGTTCAAGGAAATAATATAAATGCCTTAGAGGAAGAATGTTGTCAAAGTTGACAACTTGTTGTCAACTAGACAACCAAACTTAACAAGTAATTAACTGTTAATGGACTCTTCCAGTTAGTTGGTGATTACAACTGGCCTTGAAGAGGCTTATATGTGGTTGGATGCATGTGTTAGAGGTAGAGAAGAGGGAGGACCAAGTTAATGATTGATTCCAAATCATAACAATGAATGTAAACTATTTTCAAGTAATGAAAATGTAAATTCATTGGTAATATTCCAGTCATTGCCCATGAGGGTACAGTCTGACTATTCTATTGAAAAATATTTATTTTTATGGTTGATATGGAACCAAATGATTTATATGGTATGGTTTTGCATGTCATTGGAGTTATGAATAGTTTTGTGCAGGTTTGAAAGCATTTTTGGGTCCTCTGGATGTGACTGTCCCTGTACAGTCAGGGTATACACTAGTCAGATTAGATAGATGCAAAGATTGGATTTAAGATTGTTTCCTTTTAATGAATAATAAGTATGTTAGAATGGTTTTTTTTTATCAAGTTGAATCCATTCATGAGTGTCTAAGGGTGTAGACGAAGTTGGTGTGTTGAAACACAACCAACAGTGACTATTCCTGCACAGTGCACTAATGAAATACCATGAGGACAGGGTAATGAGATAGTACTTAATGTTTTCCATGAATGGAAGGGAGTTGTCAAGGATGGATTTCCATTATGTTATGTGTTTCAAATGTTCTTGAATGCAGGGTAGACAATGAAGTGGAAGAAAATTCTCAAATTTCTTGGATAGCCCGGTTTAAGGGTCAGTAGAATTAGGGACAATCAAGGTCTGGATGATTGGTCCATTGGAGGACCATATTTCTTTGCATAGAAGACAAATTTATGATTAGGATATGGTGTTAGATCCATTTGTGGGGTCTAAGAAGGCATGGAAGGGTGTGTTTGAGAAGACCCTAGGTTATTAAGCCTTAAAAGGAGGGTTTTGTGAACGAGACTTTAAAACTTGTTAGTGGTCCTTGAAAATGTGAAAATATTTGGTTTTGATGGGTATCTAGACTTTGTATATGATAGAGAAGTCCTGGTTGAGTGTGGAGTTGGGTGTTGCTTTGGAAAAGGAGGCCTAATGAAGGGCTAGTCATAGAGCACCAATCCTAGTATGGACAGTTGGTCCAAAGGAACAATATTTCATTTTCTAGTATGTTGTATAACCCTAAAAAGGGTATCAAAATATGTGATTATATTCCTGGGTGTTTTGGGAAAGTCTGGCAAGAACCTTGTGAAATCAGTCTAGAAGGCTACTAGGAAACTAGGCTCATTAGGAGTGTGTACCCGAGTGTGGGTAAAGGATCTAGAATCGATCCTATAATCCATTATTGTGTGGATTAGAGTGTTGAATACCTTTGTTTTTGTTTTTGATTGCATAACTCTGCATCACTGGGGATTTGATTGACATGACTAGCAAAAATAGCTTTGTTAAAATATCTATTCCTCTTGTGTGGGCATTATATTCTTTGTACACTACTGACCTAAAAGTGAGTGTGACCACTTCCCCTTTTATATGGAGAAGGATATTGGTTTTGTGGTTAGCACCCTCATTTGTGAAGGAATTTTTTTTCTTCCTTATGTAGGCTATGAAAGTAATTTGGGTTTTCTTTTATCAAACATCTAGGGTATAGTCAGTTTAATAGTAGTTTGACATAAAATATATGAAGGCTACTTAGTTTATCTTAGGGATAGAGATAATTTAATTTTAACTTTGGTTGTGTTAACAGAACTATGTTGACTTTATTTTGAAGTTGTTTAACATGAGAGTTTGTAGATTAATAGGAGTTCACAGATACTAGTGTGCCATAGTTGCCCATCTATAACTAGTGAGATGAACATAACTCATGTACCTCATGCTAGTGTGCTTGGATACCTTGTATACACTATTTTTCATTAGACTATACATTATCCAAATAGTGATTATTTATATAAAGTGTTATAACACATAGTCAGTCGTCCTTTTACACCAATTAATAATAGTGACAACCCTCACATGCAGTTGGATAATGTCTAGTCTAATCCAAGCACACTAGCATGAGGTACATGAGTTATGTTCATCTCACTAGATATAGATGGGCATTAATTCTCAATTGAATGATACGTTCCCATAAAAATGTAAACTCTTATTAATATACAAACTCTCATGTTAAACAACTACAAAATAAAGTCAACATAGTTCCTTTAACACAACCAAAGTTAAAATTAAATTATTCAAAAAAGGGTTTGTGTTTTGAGTTAGTTGGTTTATGTAAATCTATTTCAACAACCATTATCTTGATAAACTCTTTGTTTGGTTTCAGCACCCATGTTAGTTTTGAAGTTAACAGTGGTATAATATCATTCGGGTTTTCTAAATTGTGGTAAAGTTGTGTGTTATACTTGTATGGATCAATGGCAAGGTTTTAGTCTCTATAGCCTATGTGGATAGTTCTTGTTTATATCCCTATTTCATATTGGGCTTCATACATATTGTTGATTTTTCATTAAAATCTTAAACCTCATTTTGAGTTCTCTTGTCTATAATTATATGTCAAACCCTAATTTGAGTAAGGTTTTTTTTTGGAGTATGGTTAAGATACATTGTGTTAGTCTTTGAACTAATTGTAATGTAACCCTATGTCGGGTCATTATTCAATTTGTAAACCAGTGTTGTCTTTATGGAGGGTTTACTTAACAAGTTAACACATTGTATAAGGGATGAAATCATGACAGTTTCAGGATTATTATTTGAAAACAGTAAATGTTCTTGAAGAATATTTGTTAGAGACACTATTCAGACTTATTGGAGATACTAAAAGACATTGTTATGGTTATCTTAGAACATAAAATGGTTATTATTTTGTTAAGGCATTCTTTTTTGAAAACTGCTTTGTGACAGTTAAACATGATATTCAATTTTTGAAAAGGATTTGTTTTCAGATCAAAGGTGAAAGACTATATAAATATATTATTTTTTTTCTCTCCATTGTAGAGAGTTGTACTAAAAAGAAATATCTTTCAAAAGATGAAAAAGGAATGTATTATTTTATCATTTATTCTACTGCAATATTTAGTGCTCTGTTATATACTACAATTTTGAAATACTTCATAGTATTATATATAGCAATATATATATATATATATATACTATTATGATGTATTTGATGCAAACTTTCTATTGTAGTCCACCTCTTTGTTTTGTATACATGTACTTTTCAACCAACACAATTGGATAATATTTTTCATTGTTCCCCATTATTCTTGTTTTAGATGGTATTTACGCTAGTTCCATTAGTTGTGATTGGATGGGCATTTTTATATGGCCAGTTGATCTCTTGGATGTGGATCATGTCATAACTGATTGCAACATTTCTTATTCATTCAACTCTTTCCCTTTCTCTTTGGCATGTTATGTTGCATTCTACTTGCACAATGTATGGTTTTGGACTATACATTTCTGGGACATCTGCCTTCATTTGCTTTTTGTTTTCAAAATTGATTGGCCTATAATTTGGGTGGTGCCAAAAATAAATGATCAGTGGCTCTCTCTTCATAGTTCAACCTACCATTCACATATGAACATTCAATTACAAAATAGATTACAAAATATCAACAAAAAGTTTTGCTTGCTATTGTAGATGCTCTCTCTCTATAATTGTTGCAATATAGACTCTCTCTAGAGCTGCTGCAGTGTATGGTCTTTTTGGAGTTGTTGCTTGACATATATTTTATAGTGTTGTAGCTATCTTCTCTCATGTGTCTATTGTTTCTTAGCACATACTTTTTGGAGATGTGTTCTTCCATTTAAACGCTCATATTATTATTTTTCAACTCTTTTTTCTTCTCTAAAATTGTTCTATGTTATTCTTATTTTATTCCAATCCTTTTTTTATTTCCACCTATTAATATTTGATTCCCCTCAAAAAATCTTTGTAGACAAATCTAGACATTAGAAATTTGAGCCTAAAAAAAAGAAAAATGAGGTAAATATTTCAAGATGGGATGTTTATAAATCCAAGAGATTTTGGGCAAGTTACAGGATGATAAAAAATCAATTATTTGATTCAAGGTTATTTATTTCTAACATTCCCTTTAATTTAGAGCCTCTTCAATATTTAGTGTATGTTTATTGAACCAAACCTTGTATTTCTAGAGTTTGAATATGACTTCCATAGTTGACATTGAGGCAGTCAAGACCGAAGAGATCTCAAAAGAGATGTCCAGTCTTGCAGCAAAGAGATGTTCATTAACCCAACTTACAACTTAAATGAACATCATGTCACTCCTTCAAGTAAGCATAAACTCTTTGTCAAGCAACATTGCTTTTGATATCATTCCAGTAAACATTAATATGGCTTTACAACACAAAGGTTCCTCTTGAAGTGCTTTTTCCACAACAAATTAGATGACATCAATGAAAAACCAATGCCAACACATACAAACACATTAGACCCACATAATTAGAGGATCATAAGTATACAAAAAACATGAGAACATTTCAAGTATGAATTTGAGAGAAGCGGGGAAAGGGAGTGTTGAGATAGAAATTAAGAGGATCTCAAGATCAGCTTGATGATCAACTATAGACAGTTAAGAATAGAGAATGTAAGTTGGCAGATGGAGCCATAATCTCTAGTTCTAATGAAGCTCATTATTGATTCAACACGAATCTCATTCTCCCAATGGAAATATGCTTATGAAATCCAAACCATCATAGGAATAGGAGTCAAGACAAATAAATTTTTGTTGGAGTGAGCTTGTAGAATCTGAAATTCATTAATTATTGGTTGTTTTCATGGTAAGAGACTCATTGGTGACTGTCTTAATGAGCCCTTACAAAACAAGTACAAAATGTCAAAATATAGTGAAGGGAGGCTTCTAATGACCCCATGTTACATTAAATTTATAAATATTGGCACTAGAAGATGTTAGGAATGGGAACACTGAGAGGGGGGGGGGGGGGGGGTGAATCAGTGTTCACTATATTTAATCTTTTTTCTTTACTCTTGAAACTTAACTTGAATGCTTAAGTAATGAAATGAACATCAACATAAACAAGATACATAAAAACAACACATAACACCAATATGGTTACAGGGAAACCCAAATAGGTAAAAATCCTGGTGGGAATTGACACCCACTAAGAACTGCACTAGTGTCTTGTGATCCTTGTTAGAAGATCTACAACCCTGTTAGGAGTTGTTCTTTACAATGATTTTAGTACAATGACCTTGTCAAGGGTCAGACCCTGTTAGGAGTCTTTTACAATAACCCTGTTAGGGGTGGGAACACACTGTCCTAGAGCTCACTGCTCAAGTGGTGAAGGCTACAAACTTTTGATCTCAGATACACACTATATCTGTTGGATGAACTGGTGCTGTGACACTGCTTGTTTGATCAATTCCTTTGATGTGCTGATGCTTTGACCTCTTGCAAAGTTCTAATACATTCTTACTACTCTTTGCACACATATTCTCTACTTATCTTCTCTTTGTTTCAACTTCCATGCCTTATTATAAGGGCACATCTAATATTTATATGTGCTTAACAAAATAATTAACTAGGTTGGCCTATTACCGATTACATACAATGCTTCCAAGTGAATTGGCTCAAGCGTTTTTACAAACAAACATAATTACATGTCTACAACTTAATTACAATAGGTGCATAGCCTTTACAAAATAATAATATCATCGCTAGTCAAATTACCACCAGTTGGCTGCATACTCTGTTCTGTTCTGGCATTCACTGTCTGTGCTACTTCAACTATTTGTATCTTCGCCATACTGTATCTTCTGATCATGCACTCTTAGACTTAGCATGAATACACTCTTACAAAATTATCTTCTAGGGCGCATACCATAACTTTGTTGTATGCATGTGCGTTGATGCTCTGATCTACTGGTGCTCTATTAACTATCTAGTCTTCTATACTTAACCAAATTCTGATCTTCTGATAATGTGTGCTGACTCCAAAACACTATATGACTTTGTTTCCATAATGAAAAAAATAAATCTAGTCATATACAATAGTGTATTCAACTTTCCAACAATCTCCTCCTTTGTCATTAATGGCAACAAAGGAATATGGAAAAGTTACTAATTGTACCCTTATACAAAAACTCTTTAACATACTCTAACTTATATCTCACTTATACTCTTTACTATGCATCTTCTTTACATATATATAAGACTCAATATTCTATACAATACTCCCCCTTTGACATTAATGACAAAGGTGCTCCAAAAATGTATCAACAAGTACGTACAAAGAAAGTACACCCGGATAAGAAATCTGCAAGTTCTAGATCTCTTGTTTCCAAAATGTAATTAGTGCATTAACAATCTGTAGATGGGTGCATAAGGCATATTATAGATTCTCCATCTTCTCTAAGTTTGTACTCAGACCTTGATCATATGTCACCATAGTGGCATTGATCTCCTTGATGTTTTGATTTAGTATATCTAGAGAGGGCGCAAGATATACATTATTCCCTTATCTTAGACATCTCTTTCTCAGCCTTTTCTATCTTGTCTATATGCCCCTGGTATACATTATTGCACATGTTCACATTAGTTGAGGGGTCTTCTATTGATTTCCTTACATTTTTAATCATTTCTTTTGCCTCTTGGATTCTCTTGTAGTGATCAACAGTTAACTTATCTTGATTCATACAATCTGCAATGATCTTCCTTCCCTTTGCAAAAAACTCCTTCAAAGATGCTTGACCAACCTTTAATGGACTTAGGTCAAGTGCAAAGTTACTAACCAGTTCACTCAATCTCTTTTTCATGTATTTCTCTTTTTCTACTTGAGATGCAGATTCTTCCAAGCTAGAGAAGTTAGCTTTGAAGTTTGTCAATATAGTACTGACATCATCAACTGAATGGACCTTAGACACTTTCTTGTCTAAAGGTAATAAGATATTCAAAATGTTGACTGATTAAACAAAAAAAGGGTTCCTCATTACCTATTTCCCTTTTTATTTTTCCATAGCTAAGACATTGATCTTTATTAGGTCTTCTTCTCCCCAAGAGTCTAAGTTTGAGGTGTCTGGTGTCAAACTTGTCAACAATGATGTTGAGGGTAAGGGTGTGATAGGAGTTCTATCTATCACTTCTTGTTATATATTCATAGGTATTTCAATAGATGGCTCATCTATTGGTTCACTTCCTTTTACATCTTCTTCTCCTTCCTCCTCTTTTATCTTTTCTTCCTCTTTTTCTATCTCTTTTCCTGTCTTCTCTTCTCCTTCACCTGTTAGATCTTCTATTAGTACTTATTCTTGTATCTTGGGTGAATTGTCACCGCATAAAGTTTCAACCTCTTGTGTGCTCACAAAGGCTTCCTCAAACTTATCCAAGTCAGTGTCTGTGGCCGCCATTGCAATTTCTATATTATCAATAATGATAGTGTTGTCTTTTTGTGTCTCAATCATAGGTGCAAACTTTACTGCCTCTGTAGGTGTTATCACTATGGGCATTAGATCCTGAGGACCTGTTATTGGTATATTTGTGGTCTCTACCATCTTGGCTTCCTTAGAGGGCACTTATGTTGTGGGTGTAGTAGGTGGATACATGTGCCTATTCAAGAAAACTTTCTCAAAAGCTTTCTCTGTCTCTTTGGCTGTCAGCTCAAAGTTCTTGTCCATTATATGCAGTGTTCTTGTTTTAGTTCTAAGGTGCATCTTTACCAGATCTAGCAACAATGTTTTATCTTCTAGGGAACATACTAGGAGGCTTTCATCTAGAATATTTTCCCTTATTCTAAGATCTTCTTCAATAGCTTGTTTCTTCAAGGATTCCAAGATATTCCAAACACTATCTAGGATGACTGTCTTAAGTTCTAAGACTATCTTCTTGAACTTAATCATATGTTTTATGATCATGCCATGAATCTCTGATTTATCAATTTTACTGTACATCTCATAAAACTTACCTATCTAATCTAATCTACCTTCATCAACAATCCTTGTTCTCAAGACTTGAAGACTAGGTCTAAAACCTACCTCTGGAGGTGCTTGAGAATTTTTCTTACTTCTAGTTGCCCACGAGGATGGGTGACTTGTGTTGGTTTCCTTCTTCCTCTTGGCCATTGCCTTATACTCAAGAGGTGATGTTAGATCAATTGCCACTTTGGGCGTACGAGAGATAACATCTATTTTGCCCTATTTATCCTTTGGATCATCTATCTTTTCAATCTTTATCTTCTTTCACTTAGGATCATCTTCCTTAGCTTCTGTTGTAGATGCACTCTCAATATCCAAAGCAATCTTTGCTTCTCTTTCTTTTTCAAGATCTTCCTAAGTTACTCCATGAATTCTGAGTATCTCAAAAGTAATCTTTGATGCTTTCCTTTTTGTTGCTGCACTGTTAATAACTGCATCAACTTCTCTTGTCTTCTCTTCATAAGTCCCCCATCTAGGTTCATTAGGGTCCTTAGGTGCTGATAGTAGCACTTGTGCATAGGCTTCCAATATTGGTTCCTCAAATTCATACCCAAGTGGATAGATCCAATTTGTTCTTGGCTCAACTGCTTCCATACAAGTTATATTAGTTTCTACCATAAACCAAATACTATCCTTATATTTCTCAACAATACTCTCTAGTATCCTATACCTCATCTACATTTTGATCTTGAATGTGTTTAATTCCAACACCATGTAGTCTTTCAATGTACTCTTAGGAGATGCCTTAAGAGATATTTGTGGCATTGTAGGTAAACTCTTGTCTAGATACAAATTTGAGATCTTTCCAAGTATGTGGAAGGACATGTTGATAATCAAAGACCCAAACGTGAATATTTTGGTCTTATCATGCTTGATGACTCTAATATTATCTATCAATTATGCGTGCAAGATCTCACATAGATTGAACTCACCATTTTCTCTAACAAGTCTTATTGCTGCAAGAATAGTGGCCGTGGACATACTATTCACCCTATTGGCATGCTGAAACCTATAACCCAATATCATAGACATCAATTTGATGTCTTTCTCCTCTATAGGCTCAATTCTCATTTTGTGCCTATCACTTCTTGACTTACATGTTTGTTCAACTAGTTTTCTTACATCCTTACCTGCTGGAAGAATGACACATGTCCTTGAAAGGCCTATCATTTCATGAATGAGGTCTCCTGTGATTGTCATTGGTACTTCACCTATCCAGAATAGGTCATCATGAATTCTATTGACTAATATATTTATCCATTCAGACTCATAAAACTCATATTTTATAGCATATTCAACCATGGGATGGTTTTCCAGATGAGAAAACTCATCTAAGAATGATTTATCAGGTTTCATCATAGCCTCAATGTGCACTCTTATCCTATCAAGTCCTACTGGTTCCTTCTTACAGTAAATGTATGCACAGATGTCTTCAACGTGGATGACACCCATAGGGGTTATGGAGAATGCACCTTCTAAGTCATCTAGGTAGACTTAAATGGATGCCTCTTGAAAACATATCTTTTCCTCTCCACAACATCAAACACAATAGGTGTAGCCATAACTTACTTATTTATCACTTCAAATAGGTTTCCAAGAACTTCTGAATCATTGCGATAGATTAGGGCTTCACAATTGATAAATCACACTCTTTCATTGGTGAATCAAACTTTAATACTTCACAATCAACTGCTAGGGCTTCTATGATCTCCAATCACTCTAACTTGAATGCAATGAGTGATCTGCAAGTATCTATGTACTTTAAAGTGAAAATTCCACCATTAATGCTTGCCGCGTAAACCATAATTTGACTAAGAATTTCCAATTTCCATTTTGCAATTGATCAGGTAGTGCGCTCTTGCACATAGCCTCAAATAATCTCCAAAAGGTTAAATCCAAAGGTGCATACTCTGAGGGTGAGTATACCAGCCACGCTGGGGTCTAGAGCTAAATTAGCTCCCCTATGACCCTGAGGGTCATTCATCCATATGTAAAGGGTGCGTCCACCATGGATGCATCCAATACATACTCATCAACCTTATCCTTCTTTGCCTCTGACCAAATCAAGCTCGCATCTTCTACAACTTTCACAAACTTGACTTCTCCTTCAATATCTAATATTGATTCTTCTAGATTTTTAGGGCTTTCCCAACTTTGCGTTCTTGATCTACAAAACTTTGAGATGTGTCCAGCCTTATTACAAGAGTGACAAATAATTGGAGGCCTTAAATTCCTCGGTGCATTGATATGGGTTACCATTTTACACTGTCTAGATGAGTGACCATTATAATTACATATCTGACATGTAATACTCTGAGAACTTCTTGCATTTGTTTGATTCTAATTTCTCTGATTATGCTGAGTCTTGTTCTTCTAACTTGTTCTACAATTCATAGCTCTATGACCAAATTTATTACATGAATAACAATAACCATTGAAAGGTCTTACCTCTTTACAATTCCTTGCTATATTTCCATGCTTGTTACATGCATAACAAGTTTGGTCTACTGGCTTGCGCTCATCTTTAGATGGTTCATTATTGTCTTTAGTCTAATTTTTAGTCTTCTTGGCATTTGCGGTGTCTTTCGGTTCTTTCATTCTTTCTCGCATGTTGTTAATCTAATTTTTTGCTTCATTGAATCCAATGTCGCTGGTATCTCCTTTAAGCTTTTGAGCATATAACTAAGATTCAATTAGATCCTTGCTTGTGTGTAATTTATCAATGCGATTCTTTGCTTCAATCAATTTAGATTCTATCTTTTATTTGTTGTTTCTTAGCTCCAAGATTTCCATGTTTTCTTGCCTCAATTCTTCATTCAGTTGAAGGTTCTCTTTGATCTGTTCATCATAAACTTCTTGATTGTTAGTTATCTTTTCATCCAATTCTTCAATCTGATCTTGTAAAGATGTGTTCTCCTCATTCAACTTCTTGACCATTTTTCCCAAATCATTGTTTGTATAATCCTTCAAATCTTGTCTCAGTTTCTTGATGAATACTTGTGTGCTACTGACTTTCAATTTTAGTTCTTTAACTTCTTCTCAAATCCATGAAGGTCTTCAAGAGATGCCATAAGATTCTTCTTCAGATGTTTTGCTTCTTTTGAACCCATTGATCTCCTCAAGTGGTTAAACTTCTCTTCAGAGGACCAGAGATCTAAAACCAAATGTTAGGAATGGGAACACTGAGAGGGGGGGGGGGATGAATCAGTGTTCACTATATTTAATCTTTTTGCTTTACTCTTGAAACTTAACTTGAATGCTTAAGTATTGAAATGAACATCAACATAAGCAAGATACATAAACACAACACATAACATCAATATGGTTACGGGGAAACCCAAATAGGTAAAAACCCCAGTGGGAATTGACACCCACTAAGAACTGCACTAGTGTCTTGTGATCCTTGTTAGAAGATCTGCAACCGTGTTAGGAGTTGTTCTTTGCAATGATTATAGTACAGTGACCTTGTCAAGGGTCAGAACCTATTAGGAATCTTTTATAATAACCTTGTTAGGGGTTGGGACACATTTTCCTAGAGCTCACTACTCAAGTGGTGAAGGATACAACCTTCTAATCTCAGATACACACTATATCTGCTGGATGAACTGGTGCTGTGACACTGCTTGTCTGATCAATTCCTTTGATGCACTGATGCTTTGACCTCTTGCAAAGCTCTAATACATTCTTACTACTCTTTGAACACATCTACTCTATTTATCTTCTCTCTATTTCAACTTCCATGCCTTATTACAAGGGTGCATCTAGTATTTATATGTGCTTAACAAAACAATTAACTAGGTTGGCCTATAACCAATTACATACAATGCTTCCAAGTGAATTGGATCAAGTGTGTTTACAAAAAAAAATAATTACATGTCTACAACTTAATTACAATAGGTGCATAGCCTTTACAAAACAATAATATCATCGCTAGTCAAATTACCAACAGTCAGCTGCATACTCTGTTCTGTTCTGACATTCACTGTCTGTGCTACTTCAACTGTTTGTATCTTCGCCATACTTTATCTTCTGATCATGTGCTCTTAGACTTAGCATGAATACACTCTTACCAAATTATCTTCTAGGGCACATACCATAACTCTATTGTACGCATGTGCGTTGATGCTCTGATCTACTGGTGCTTTGTTAACTATCTAGTCTTCTATACTTAACCAAATTTTGATCTTTTGATAATGTGCGCTAACTCCAAAACACTATATGACTTTGTTTCCATAATGACAACACTAAATCTAGTCATATACAATAGTGTAGTCAAATTGCCAACAGAAGACACAAGGTTCAATTTTAGTTTTGAAAGTATTGAAGTTGACTAATTCTAGCTCAAGTATAGTTAAATTGTCCTTGCTGCCCTAGAATGACATCTTTGTTCAAACCATTGATTGAAAATATTTTTAAAGTACTCAAATCTACAATAGAACAATAGTGGTAAATGTATGATTATTATAATCATATGATTATATGTTATAATATTTATGTAATAAATATAGTATCGATGGTGTGGTGCATTATTGATATAGAGCAATGGCTCTTGTCAATGTGCCAAATTGTCGATGTGGTGGTGGGCAGTGTGTGTTGAAGACTTCATGGACACATAGCAACCCTGGATGACAATTTTGATGTTGCCCAAATAGAAAAAGGTTGCTAATGTGTATATATTTAATGTTTCTAATGTAAATACTATTCATTATATGATAAGAACTAATCTAGATTGGGCATCACAGGGAAATAATGGCTGTGGATACTTTAGTTGGGTTGATGAAAATTCATCTGCATATATCCACCCATCTCCACTTATCTGTGATGAAGGATTTGAATGCAAAACGTGTCAGGCTAGGGCAAATGCCGAAATTATATTTTTATGATGCCTTCTCTATACTGTTATCACATATCTTTGTTGCGACCATATGCAGAGATGAGCTCAGGAATTAGTCAATTTAGTGTTTTCATATTATAACTAATATTTTAATATGGATATGGCGTAACTTCTCTTTGCCTCAAGTGCGCATATATATGGTTTAAATTTTTTTTTACAATAATTCTTCATGTTTATGGCTCAGGTGAGCCCCAATCTTCTATCAATCATTTCCATTTAAGGCTTATCATTGCCATTAAGGTTTACATTCAAAATTTGATTACAATAAGATCAATATATGATCAAAACAATATCATATGACCACGAAGGAAGGAAGATTTGACATAAAATATATGAAGGCTAATTAGTTTAGCTTAGGGATAGAGATAATTTAATTTTAACTTTGGTTGTGTTAAAAGAACTATGTTGACTTTATTTTGTAGTTGTTTAACATGAGAGTTTGTAGATTAATAGGAGTTCACATTTTTATGGGAACGTATCATTCAATTGAGCATTAATTCCCATCTATATCTAGTGAGATTAACATAACTCATGTACCTCATGCTAGTGTGCTTGGATACCTTGTATACACTATTTTGAATTAGACTAGACATTATCCAAATAGTGAGTATTTATATAAAGTTCTCGAAGATCAAAGGCCCAAGTCCAAAATGCCAAAATTAGTAATAGTGACAACCCTCACAGGCGGTTGGATAATGTCTAGTCTAATCCAAGCACACTAGCATGAGGTACATGAGTTATGTTCATCTCACTAGATATAGATGGGCATTAATGCTCAATTGAATGATACGTTCCCATAAAAATGTGAACTCCTATTAATCTTATTCAAATCTTATTTAATTCATTACTACATAAAGATATAATCTTTTTATATAAATATAGACTAATTAAATAATTGAGAGAGTTTGGATCAACATTTGATTATATAAGTCAGACCTAGCACGAGAGAGAGAGAGAGAGAGAGAGAGAGAGAGAGAGAGAGAGAGAGAGAGAGGAATGATGAGGATATTGATGCTTTGCTTAGCTGTTACCATATTGATGCTCCGCTTAGCCATTACAGTAACGGCTAAGCTGAGCAGTAATATCCTTGTCATTCCAAGAAGAAGAAGAAGAAGATGCTTATCATCAAACACAGATTGAAAAAGAGTACTGCAGAGAGCTAAGAAACATAAATGTAGATTTCACAATAGCTAAGAAACATAAATGCAGGTATCATGGTCACATTTTTTTGGAGACAACATAATTGAGTTGTATACCCAGACGATGCAGAGCAACTTTTGCTCCTTTGATTCCAAGTTGACACTGCAGGATCCAAAGACCATATATAAGGAATAAATTTAGAGAGTGGAGGAGGGTCATAACAACCAAAATTTATTCCTTATCTATGGTCTTTGGATCCCGCATTGTCAACTTGGAACCAAAGGAGTAGAAGTTTCTCTACATCGTCTGGGTATACCACTCAATTACGTTGTCTCCAAAAAAATGTGACCATGATGCCTACAATTATGTTTCTCAGTTGTTGTGTCCCAGGACCCCTTATGACCCTTTACAACCATTTACGATCCCTAAGAATACATCTTAGAGGTTGTAAAATGTTGTAAAGGGTCATAAGAGGCTCCTAGGAGGGGCCAGATGAGCTTCCACCTTCACGTGGTTGGCATTTTTAAGTAGAGAATGTTAAACTATTCTCGAAACAAAGAGAAGCTCAATAATTTAAGGTCTCAGTCCATAGACAAATTAAATTAGACTTACTATCCAAATTGGTACATTGATGAGAATCAATGATGGGGAGTTTTTAGATTCTGAGAAGATGTATATGTAGTGGAGGCCATAAGGGATTTTTGTGGAGATTTTCTAAATGTGGAGATTTGCTAGAGTGGCTATATACATACGAGGGTTTCCAGATTGAGTACCAATGCATAGATGATGATTCAGTAACCCATGTCTATAAAACCTTCATAAATATCCCTTCTTTGGCCTCCACTCATACCTCTTCTCAGAATTTAGAAACTTTTTTTCTATTTCTCATCCATGCACGAAATGTGCTAGTGATAGTATTAAATTACTTAAAACTAGTAAAGGGTGCTAGGAATAGCCTCTGGATTATGAAGGGATTCCATTCCAGTGTGGGAGGTGTATTCAGATAGGGCATCCTAGTGGAAAGATGTCTCACACCATCATTATACGGTGGAGAAGAAGTTGAAGCAAGAAAAGAGTTTTTCTCAAGCTGTGCATGGTGAGACATCAAATCAAGAAATTGGAAATGCATGTAAAGTGACCAATGTTACAAAGGGAGTGGATGGTTTGGATGATGGGCAGAGTGCTAGAAAGGTAGCAACCACACCAGAGGGCAGAGAAAAGAATGTAGCCATCCTTGGTTCGGGCTAGGTTCTAACCTATTACGATTAATAAAATTACCAATTACCTTTAAAAAACAAATAGTAAAGTAACATAACAAAATACATAGCGATATATATTAATGTAAAGTAACACCCGAAGATAAATATCTAGACTAATCACCGAGCAGGATGTCGTTGGTGAGTACTCTACATATTTATCTTCACTTGTTTTTTTTTAACAAATTGAAATAATAAGATACAAGTTGAGGAAAATTGAATCAAAAAATGTAAAATTCTAACACACTAGTTCAAAAAAAAGCATTAAGAAATTCATAACCAAATCTAGTTTGCAAAATCCACCACAATTGAAACTCACCTTCTCAATATTTTCTCTAATAGCATACTTGCAAGCCCGCTGGAAAATCTCTGTAATAGAATCAAGTTCTCAAATTGAACTTCACTCATAAAAAATCAAGACACCTGTTTAGCAATAGAATCAAGTTCATTGAAAAATAGGACACAAGGAGCTCATCCTCTAGATTTATAAGAAATTTCCCTCACATTTGCCTCACTCCCTCCAAACCACATTGTTAACAATTCAGGGCCCTTCACACTAATGTATTTCCACAACCCGGTGGTCCATAAAATAACACTCCTTTTAAAGGAGACATGACAAATTTTTTAAATTTTTCAGGATGCTCCACTGGATATTGAATAGTCTACATCAAAATCATAATGAATTTTGTTAGTTATTATCTACTTACATAGCAAAATTTCCACATTAAAAGAAAAGAAAAGCATAAATAGTGTACCTCTTGAAGCTCTCTCTTGACATTTTCCAACCCTCCAATATCTTCCCAAGAGACATTTGGAACTTCAACCACCTGTCAATATTTTTCCAACATTCATAAGCAAACTTGCCAATCTTAAATTATCACTATGTCTTTGAAAATTAATGCCATATGTTGCTTACATTTGATTCAATTTCCATATTAATTACTCTCTTAAGTTGTATTAGAAAATTTTGCCTTAAGCATGTGTGATGCAAACCTGTAACATCTCTTTTATCCTCTAGTTATTTTTGTTCATTTATAGTGCACTTTTGATGGCTTCTCCATATGTAATCATGATACTCTATTTCTTGGTAGTTGTGACTCTTAATGATTAAATCATCTCTTGATGACGTTATTGCACTTGATATATGACTGTTTCATGTAGGTACCTTGGTTGATCTCTTATCTCTAGTTGAACATAATATAATTATTTATTATCCTTGTATGCATGTCATGGTCTGATCTATGTTCCCTCTTAAGCTAGTCTCTTTGTATGTCACTACCCTACTAGCATTGCTTCTTCATCACTGTGATGTGCACTATCCACATCTGTTTGCATGATTAAACTGTTTAATTTATTGGATACCCAATCAACATTATCATTTTCTTCTTTTATTCATTCATTTGGAGTTGTATTTAGAGGTAGATATTTGTTGTCAATTTCATGTTTATCTGTTACGTATGCTATTTACTACATAAAAATAGAATCATTCATGAATTTAGAAAGAAAGAAGAAAATTTGCTAACTAATTCTAAGGATTAATATAAAATAGATTTCTATAACAAGGCTTTAGAATAATATAGACTAATATAAAACAAATTTCCATAACAAGACTTTATAATAATAAATTTTATATTAGATGTGGATGTGGATGTGCAACCTGTATAAGTCATCACCATCTTTATTATCTGTTGTAGCAAATACATCCAAAGCACCAACAGGTCTATCTGGAAATCAAAATTCAGAACCAAAGCCTCGAGATTGTTGTAGATTTTGTGCAAAGGATTGATACTTTCAAATATTAGCATCACTAACACTTCTTTGGGCATATTTCATCGACTCCTCAAAATGAGTCGCCTTTATTTCAGCTACCTCATCACTATCATCCTCATCCATTACCTTGGGGTTCTCACTTCTTTTTCTTTCACGTTCAATATCCTATAAAAGTGCAGAGGAAAGAGAACATGACAAATTGAAATAATAAGATATAAGTTGAGGAAAATTGAATCAAAAAATGTAAAATTCTAACACACCAATTCAAATAAAAGCATTAAGAAATTCATAACCAAATCTAGTTTGCAAAAGCTGCCACAATTGAAACTCACCTTCTCAATATTTTCTCTAATAGCATACTTGCAAGCCCGCTGACAAATATCTATAATATTGGCTCCACTGAATCCTTGGGTATAACAGGCCAGTGCCATTAGGTCCACATCCTTTGAGATGGGTGATTTTCTCAAGCAAGACTTGAAAATTTGATAATGTGAGGACTCATCAGGTAAGGGAATATAAATCAACTGGTCAAGTCAGCCAGGCCTTTGCAATGCAAGATCGATGATATCGGGTCTTTTTGTAGCACCAATAATGAAAAATATTTTCTTGGCTATCATACCATCCATTTCCATCAACAATTGGTTAAGGACTCTGTTCGCAACACCACCAACATCCCCAACACTGCTTCCACGCTGCAAACATGCAAACCAAATCTAGTTTGCAAAAGATGCCACAATTGAAACTCACCTTCTCAATATTTTCTCTAATAGCATACTTGCAATCCCACTAACAAATATCTATAATATCAGCTCCACTGAATCCTTGGGTATAACAGGCCAGTGCCATTAGGTCCACATCCTTTGAGACAGGTGATTTTCTCAAGAAAGACTTAAAAATTTGATAACATGAGGACTCATCAGGTTAAGGACTCTGTCCACAATACCACCAGCATCCCCAACAAGTAGATGGATTGCTAGAGCCCAAAGAAGTCTGTAAAACATAACGAGCAGGGACTCGCTGGCAACAAGCAGTAGAATGAGTGTGGACACTTGAAGATAAATATCTAGACTAATCATCGATCAGGATGCCATTGGTGATTAGTCTGGATATTTATCTTCATTCATTTTTTTAAAACAGTCCATATTTAGTCAAAATTTTGACTAACCGTAGTCGATGGTTTGACTAACCTGCGTCGAAACTCTAGCCTAGTTTGGTCTAATAATCGACCATTTTTGCGTCGAATTGTGGCATCGTGGGTTTGGCATCCTAGTCAGAGCGGCCAAATATTTCAACCAATATTGGTCTATATTGTGATGCAATTTGGTCGAAATATGACCATCGTGGTTTTCGCATCCTGGTCGGATGGGCCAAGCATTTTGACCAACTTTGGTCAAATTTTTGACTAATATACCACCACTTGCCAATGTCATTTTTGACCAAGATTGGCATCAAACATTCTATGATTAAAGATATATGTTGATATTTTGATGATGAAAATGGTGACCAATTAGTTGGTCGAGTATTCAACCCATTTGGGTAGAAACTTTGACTAATAGTCCATTGAAAAAAGGTGCAAATTGTACTAGTGACATCTTGAGGAGTATCAAGGTAATCTAAGGAAGGCGTTGGAAGAAGAAGATGAAGAGGAGGACGATGATCAAAATCTACCACCTTAAATTGAGATTGTGAAAAACCAAGATCACACATAATTTGTTTAGGGGATATATGAACTAGATACTTAATACCATGTTCATTAACACCAAGCCCTAAACCCTTATATCCTTGTTTAGCCAACATATTATATCATGTAGTGTACATATCTTGTAAAGCTTCTGCAGGAGGTGATTGTTTATTGTGTTTATGAGTAAAGGTTGTCTAAGGTGGAATAATAGGTTTAGAAGAAGTTTCTTTTCTCTTCCCTTCAATATCATTATGGATCAGATACGAAGGGGAAGGTAAATCCAAAAATTCTTGCACATCTGCATCATGAACCATAGTTTGAGCCTCATCATAAGTATGTGAAGAACTAGGAATAATAGATGGAGAATTAGGCATATTAGGAATATTAGAAATCAGATTATGAAGGATATGATTAGGATTAGGAAGATTAGGAAGGATAGGATTAAGATTAGGAAGATTAGGAGATGATGTATCATCTACCAAATTCTTCACATAATCCAAAAGAGTAATAAGTCTGCCACATAAATCTTTAATGAAAGTTTTGAAAGTAGGAAGACTAGTATTGGTCAATCTCACAATAGCATAATCAAGTGAAACATGAAGAGTGACAAACATAATAAAATGGATGATACTCTCATAAACGTCATAAGTATGATAAAGAGATGCTAAGAGGAGAATAATAAGGAAAATAACCACACACCAAAGAATCTTAAAAATCTTCATAGTAAATGAAATGCAAGAAATATTTTTGTATTTTGTAGAATATATAGATTTTTTTTTGAGTTTTAAAATGCAAGAGCATAAAAGAAATCTAATCTTAAGAAAAAGAAGCAATGCATCTAACACCAAAAAGAAAGAGTTGTCTATCGCGGGTTCACAAAAATGTAAGATATAAAAATATATGTGTATGGTGCGGGGGTATATTTTTATATCTATGTTGTTTTATGTGTAATGTTTGTGTGTGTGATGGAAAATGTTGTGGACATATAAAACTTAATAAAACATAAATACTTATCTTGAAAGGTAGCAGATTCAAAAATCAGTATTTTTTGGTGTCTGTACTAGATTTTGGGAAATTCTACAACCGGATATGGAACAAGAAAATAGAGACAGAGAAAACCCATAAAACTTTCACTTTTCTGAGACAAGTCGACCTTGACCTAAATATAGGGGCACAATCTTACCCCTTTATGTCGACCTTGACTTGTACTGTTCCGACGGAAAATCTATTCACACATCCTGGAAGTTTGTTCAAAAGGGTATCCAAATACACATTGTAATTCGCTGTTCCGTACCTTTTCCTATAAGAAAAATGGTTTTTTTGTTTAGATGAAGGGTTTGCCTTGGTCAAACCCCAGTTTGAAATCAACCTTAAAAATGGAATTGAAGTAGAGAATGCTAGCAAGTAGTAGAAGTAGATCTAACAATGAAACTATGATATTCAATAGATATGCATTTGTATTTGGAATGTAAACAAGTATGTTGATATGAAAGCTTGGACTTAACACTAAAAAATGTAAATCAAAACCTCCATGATTGTATTCTTGGAATCCACCATGAAGGGAGAATGAATAGATCTTGAAGATGATAAAAGGATATTGAAGGAAGATCACACCACCATGATGAATAGATCTAGGGTTTGAATGATGAATCTTGAATGCTTGAACTAAATCCCTCCAAAGACTTGAATGCTTGAATCCTTGATCTTCAATGGAGAACTTGAATGCTTGAATGTAGATGATTTCTTGAATGCTTGATATTTCTTGTGACTTTGTGGTGATGAAAAGATTGGATGTTTGATTGCAAAAGAGAGATGAAAGATGGAAGATCGAAGATGGATTGAAATAAGAGAGGAAGGCTTCCTTTTATACAAGTTCAGGGCACAAACTTCTAGAGAGGCCTACATAGGAGAATTAAATTCCCATTTAAACATTTACTCTTGGAAGTGGACCTAAGTTAAATATAATTTAAGAGTTTACCATTTCAAAGCCCGAAACAACTGACCAAGATGCAGGAAAATAAACTTTCTAAAACCTGACATCTGAAAACTTCTGGATTTTGAAATTTGGACCCAAGGTCAAGGTCGAGGTCAACTATGACCTTGGTCAGGGTCGAGGTCGACCTTGACCCAGAAGGTTGACCTTGACCCTGAGGTCAAGAATCTTAGGGTTTCAGGTCAGGATGCCAGAAACAGGTAGGAAAGAGGTGGAAAATAGGGCAAAACAGGGGAAAAATCCAGATCCAAGCCAAAGATCCTATCAAGGCATCTAACATGACCCAAAACCACTTACTCGAAGGGATAAACCAATCCTAAATGGAAGTGCTTCCATTTTCTGATGATACATCCATGCTCTAATTTACTGTTCTGACATTCTGATATTCACATATTGATGATATATTGATGCTCCTTGATTTTGTTGATGGTTCTGTCATGGATATCTTATCTGCTTTATCTTGTTTCATATGATGGTTTCTGATTATGCACATGTGATATATTTTATATGTGTCTCATGCTTAGGATATTAATGTGATGGTCATACTTGGTCATGATTAGATTAGATGGTGATGATAAAATGATGTCATGATATACTTCACTGATATATGCTTATGTTTTTATTATTTTCAAAGCTTTATGTATGTATGGATGCAAACTCATGTGAATGTATGCAATCTTTATTTCATGTATGGATATGGATATGTATGAGATGTATTGTGATGTGATGTATGGATATCTCTCTTTTATTTATGTATGAATGATTATGGATGCACTATGCAAACGTTCTTATGATATGGAATGGATTATGAATGCAAATGAATATTAGTGATATATACTTAGTCGTTTCATTTCAGTTGTTTATGATTTCAAGATGTACTTGGTCACACATGGAAAATGATGAATGTTTTTAGAATTTTCCACTCACATTAATGCTTTAGATAATTGAATTCACACATTCATGCTTATGCAATTTTAAAATGAATGCAACTATATTAAAATGAATGCAATTTAAAATGAACTTCAATGCAACTAAAGACATGAAATGCATCTAAATGAATCTAATGCAAATTAATATGATATGCAACTAAAAATGAACCTTAATGCAATTAACCAAATGAAATGCACCTAGACTAAGACACCTAGGACAGTCACTATTTATTCAAGGTGGATTAATTGTCATCATAGAGCATTTCTAATGGGACCTCATTAAGATAGTACAATTTTCACCGATAGATTCAGCAATCATGAAAATATGAATACTTCCCTTTTATTTGTCATGTTGAAAGATAACCTAAACATTAAAGGATATAGGCTAGAATATTCTATCAGTTTCTTCCCATTTGATATAAACCCTTTTCTTTTGTGGTGCATAATGTGTAAATATATACTTGCAATGACCTTTCATTTTATATTCATATCCTTAGGTATAATCCGATTTACTATGTACCTTACTAGGAAGTAGTTTTTTCATTATTGTTTAAACATGCAAGGAAATAAATCCAACCTCACTAAGGATTTCATAGGAAACAGAATGAGGTATACATGGTGTTCCAATCATGATAGTAGACACCCATTCCCCATGATCACCCTAGATTATCAAATTTATTACCACAAACAGAAGACAAAGAAAATGTTATGCCAGAAACATTACAATAAAAAATTGATAATAAGAAAAAGTTCATTATCCCTCTTAAGATAATCAATGTATTTTCTTTATAACAGACAATTGTGATTATAGTGTTTAGGAACATTGTTGATTATTTTTGCAAACACGCATAGGGATTATTATCAATTTATCCTTCATCAATAAGTGGTTCACCTATCTAGTGTTTAGAAACACTCTTATCGTCATGACGTAGTGTTTAGGAATACCTTTAGGTTGAAGTATTTAGAAATAATTTTTATGGCTGATATTTAGAAATACCTTTGTTAGTAGTTTATTGTCTATTGCGGACTAGGGTGGTATTAAAAAATACCTTTGTTCGTAGTTTAAAGTCTATTGCAGACTCTATTCTTAGCAAAAGGTCCAAATAGCGACTTAACGACATGTGTGACCTTGATCATTGCCCCCTAGGAAAAATAGTTTACCTAGGACCTTAATGTGGACAGATTCCAACCTTAGGAAGACACAATTTTCTGATAGTTCATTTTAGGATTTCGCGTGTCACAAAAGTCACTAAAAGATATATAAAAATTGAGATTTATATCAGCCAAAGGCACAAGAGTTATCTTGATAGATAGAGTGTTGATTACAAGTAGCGCATGTTTACCAGGTTTTCACCACTTGGCCAAACTTTTTCTATTTTTGCTATCATTGCACCTGTTTACCAGGTTTTCACCAAGACACTTTTTACCTTTTCCAATTTTTTTGTACTTTTTCTCTTTTATATTTTTTTTGGACTCACCAAGGTGCCTATTTGCTAGATTTTCACTGAGATAATAATTTTTCAGGACTTTTTCCATTATTTTTTATTTTTTTCAAGATCCATATTTGCTATTTTTGAAATTTTTTTAGGAACTCTTTTTATTGTACACAAGCTACCTCAAGAATGTCAGGCATAAAACCTTTTCAGATGTAGAGTGTTGATAGGATCTAGTAAAACATCTCCTTTAGGTGTAGCCAATTGATAGGCTCCTAATCCAAATGTTACTGTGGTGACAAAGGGACCCAACTAGTTGGGTTCAAATTTTCCCTTTTGTTCTCGATGATTGTTGATTTTTAGGATTCTCTCTTAAAACTAGATCTCCTACCTAAAAAATTCTTGGTTTCACCTTCTTGTTATATCCTCTTGACATTATCTTTTGATAGACTTTAAGATGATCAAATGCCTGTTGTTTGCGCTCATCTAGCAATTCTAGCTCTTACAATCTAGAGATTCTATAGTCTTCATCTGTGAATAGATGTTTTAATGATACCCTCAGTGATGGAATCTCTACTTCAACTAGTAAGACTACCTCTGATCCATAAACTAGTGCAAAAGGAGTTGCACCAGTTGGTGTTTTGATGCTTGTTTTGTAATCCCATAATGTTGGATTGATTTGAAAATGCCAATCCCTTCTTGATTTTTTCACTGTCTTATGCAAGATTTTCAAAATAGTTTTGTTTGATGCTTCAGCCTGTCTGTTATCTTGAGGGTAATAGATTGAGGAATAATGTTGAGTGATTTTAAATTGAAGACACAACTCATGTATGTCTTTTTTTGTTGGATTGACTCCTATTTTCAGTCACAATCAATGAGGGTATGCCATAACAACATATGATATAATTCAAGATAAACATGGAAACTTGTTTTCCAGTTGCATTAGAAAGTGGGACAACTTCCACCCATTTTGTGAAATACTCAGTTGCAGTAATGATGTATTTATGTCCACTTGATGAATTAGGGTAAATCTGACCAACTAAATCAAAGGCCCATTGTTGGAATGGCCAATGTGTTATGAAAGAAATTAGCTCCCTAAATGGAGCATGTATCAGGTTACCATGGATCTAGCATTTCTTGCATGTTTTTGAAAAATAGATAGCATCTTTTTCCATGGTGGGCCAATAGTATCCAACTCTTAAAAGTTTCTTGGCCAATGAAAAACCATTTGAGTGTGATCCACACACACCTTCATGAACTTCCTTTAATGTACAATTAGAATCTTCATGTTCTAAACACCTAAGAAGCGTACCATCTAGACCATGTCTAAACAAGTCATTAGTGATGATTATATAACATAATGCTAATCTTATAAGGGATCTCTTATCATTTCTGGAATGGCCTTCATGGATTGTTTGGTCCTTTAGATAAGAATAGATATGGGCATATCGGGATAACACTTGGGTTTCAAGGGTACAAAAAATTTGGTATTCAGGTGAGTCATAGGCGGGAAATGGGAGTTCTTCCACCAGGAAGTCATAGAGAAATTGATGTTCTTCTAGTTGTAACATGGATGCTGAAGTAGCCATCGCATCAGCTGCTCTATTTTTTGATCTTGGAATTTATTGAAATGTGATGAAGACAAATTATTTCTTCAAGTCATCCACCATTCTTTTTCAAGGCATGAGTTTATCATCTTTTGTCTGATAGTCACCATTGATTGATAATGAGTTGTGAATCTTCGTAGATATATAACTCAACAATTTTCCATTCTATTGCAAGTTTGAGTCCATTCACTAGAGCTTCATACTTTGCTATGTTGTTGGTACATGGGAAAATCATCTTATAAGCTTTTGGAATCTTATACCCTTGCGGTGTAATAAATAAGCATCCAACTCCTGATCCTTGTTGTGTGAAGGAGCCATCGAAATACATTTTCTAGGGAGGCTCTGTTAAGTGCATGATAGATTCATCTGGAAACTCCACATGTAATGGCTTGTCATATATTAATGGTGTTTTTGCAAGTTGATCAGCAATAACTTGTCCTTTAATGGATTTTCTGTCAACATACTCAATGTCAAATTCACTTAGAATTAGGACCCACTTTGCTAGTCTTCCTATCAACATTGCCTTACTCAACAAGTATTTGAGTGGATCAATCTTAGCCACTAGCTTCACCTTGTGTGACAACATGTAATGCCTAAGATTTTGGGATGCAAACACCACTACTAAGCATGCTTTCTCAATCATTGAATAGTTCAACTCATATGTGACCAAAGTTCTATTGATATAGTATATAGATCTTTCTTTCTTAGCCTCATCTTCTTGCACAAGAAATAATCCTAATGATGTATCTGTAGCTGATATGTAGAGCAATAGAGGTTTTACATAAATTGGTGCAATTAGGATTGGAGGATTCATTAGATATTTCTTAACTTGGGAAAGATTTTCTTCACATTGGTCATCCCAAGTGAATGTAGTTCCTTTAAGCATCAACTTTGTAAAAGGTTGTGCCTTATCTGCCAATTGAGATATAAATATTCTTATGGATTGTAGCTTGCATTGGAACATCCTCATTTGACTAATGTTTCTAGGTGGTTGCATTTCAAGAATAGCTTTCACCTTTGCTGGATTCACCTCAATTCCTTTTGCTGAGACTGAATCCTAATAGTTTTCTTGATGACACGCCAAATGTGCACTTCTTAGGATTAAGTCTTAATTGAAACTGTTCCATTCTATCAAATATTTTCCTTAGGTCCTCTATATGTGTAGTCCTTATCTTTGATTTTTCCAATGTGTCATCTACATAGTCTTCCATGTTTCTATGCATCATGTCATGGAATATTGTGGTCATTTCTCTTTGATAAGTGGCACCTGCATTTTTGAGACCAAAAGGCATCACATTCCAATAATATGTTCCCCATGAACATGTGAATGCAATCTTTTCTTGATCTTCAAGTGTAATTTTGATTTGATTGTATCCAAAAAATCCATCCATTAATGAGTACATTGTTAGGAATGAATGCTAAATGTTTGGTAGCCATTTTGTAGCAGTTTTTGTTGCATTCATGACTATGATTGTCATTGATGTCAACACAGTGATTTACCAAAGACTTACAGAGAAGCAGACAGAGTTTGGATTAGCGTACGTGGGTTATTGCAGTTGGAGCTATGCGATGTTGAGGATATACTCTTTGATATATTATATGTCTATGGTTAAGAGCACAGTTAGTAATTTATTTATTCATGGAAGTTATGAGCATTTTGGTGGAAGTAGTATTCAGGTAGTGTTCCTAAGTAGTGGTTTGTGAAAATTGGATGATATCTCCTAATCGAGATAGAATCTAGTTTTATGCAGTTAAAGGGAAGTTGAAGACACATTGATAGTGACATGGATGACAACGCAGACTTTGAGGTCACATGAGTAAAGATTTATTATATTTGAAAGTTGACAGTTTTGTGTAATTTTGATGTAGTGTGTGGAAACTTTTATATTGTAATTGTATGCCGACTCATTTGTAATTATTTGAGTGTGGTATAAAGGAAGGAATGTATTTCCTTGTTGTGAAGTGGTCATGATATGGAGGTAGTGGTTGTGTGTGACACTGTATGAATGAAGTGAAGAAAAGAGCTAAGTATGAAAGCGAATTTGTGAAGGAAGACATGCGAGGTACAGAGATTTGAAATTGAGATCTGATGTAACAGCGAGTGTGGTTTGGCACAATCAAAGAAAAGGTAACATATTATTCTATTGACTAATGCAAAGATTATTTGGACAGTGTGTTTAGTGATCTTACCCTGAAGCTGTTTGGGCAGTGGGTCCTTCTGTCTTCCATAACTCTTAATAGGGTTAGAATCTTTTAAAAGGGATTCAAAATCTCCTAACAGGGATTCATATGTACTGAATGTATTTCATAAGACTCCTAATAGAGTCCATCCTTTCACAAGGAATATTCATATTAGTGCATCTTTTGTGGGCATCATTCCCACCGGGGTTTACTCTTTGATCAAGAGGTTCCCTAGTCAACATATCTTGTGTCATTGTGTTATTGTGTATGAATATCTTTCTATGGTTGGTAATTATATTTCTTATATGGTTTAATGCTATTGAAGATGATAAAAGTTATAATTATCTGATAACTGATTTACCCCCCCCCCCCCCTCTCAGTTATCTTGGTGGACTTTACTTTCTAAAAATTGGTATCAGAGCGATAGGTTTTTGAAAAAGAAGTTTAACAACTTAAGGAGATCCATGGTGAATTTTAGGAAAGAAAGCCCTAAGTTTGATGGAGTAAATTTTGATAGCTGGAAAGAAAAGATGAAGACACACCTACTATGTTTAGGACTAGGTTATTGGTTGATTACAAAGAATGATAAGATTATCATTGAAGAGGACAATCTTGAAACATGTGCTACTGATGAGAGAGATCTATTCATGTGTAACATACTTGCAAGAGAAGCACTTTTGATAGCCCTTCCAAAGAATGAGTACAGTCAAGTAAAATATTTATAAAAATCTCATAAAATTTGGAATGCTTTACACTCTACTTTTGAAGGTGATGAACATGCAAAAAGAGTTAGATTACATAATTGGATATGTGCATGTGAAGATATAAGAATGTTGGAAGATGAATCTATTAGAAGCTATATTGGTAGAATGTTAGAAATTATTACAAGTATAAAATCTCACGGAGGAACAAAGATAGAGAATGAAGTGATATGGAAAATTCTGAGGATATTGACTCATGTATTTAAGCAAACAACACAGATGATTGAACAAGTTATAACTTGTACAACAAAATTTACAAGAGAGACTCTTCTTGGAAGATTGGAAGCAACATAAATGAACCTAAGATTATCAGGAGACTTACCTAGAATGGAGACAACATTCAGTGCTCTTAGTGTTCACCCTACTTTGTCAAGAAGCATCAGTGTGAGCGGAGATTATGCTGGCAGTAGCAGA
This sequence comes from Chamaecyparis obtusa, assembly GCA_027943335.1. NCBI lineage: Eukaryota > Viridiplantae > Streptophyta > Pinopsida > Cupressales > Cupressaceae > Chamaecyparis > Chamaecyparis obtusa. The sequence continues at coordinate 1,629,709 of BSBK01003450.1, forward strand.
TCTAGAAATGAAGAAGACAAGAAGATTGAAGAAGGTATTGCCTTGCTTGTGAAAAGAGAACCAGACGGTAAGAAAATATTTAAATGTTGGACTTGTCAAGAATATGGTCATTTTGCATCTAAATGTCCCAAGAGAGTTAAAAAGTACAAAAAAATTTCAAACCTAGAAGATCTAAGGAATGTTATTATGCCAATGATGAAGATCTTAAAGCTAGTATAGAAAGAACTTTAAGTGAAAGTGATACTGAAAATAATGATGACATAGGATTTGTAGCAATTAAAGAAGAGAATCCTGAAACTGATGTTAAGGAAGAAAAAGCCTTAGTTTCTCAAGTTGAAAAGAAAGATGATTGGATTATAGATAGTGGTTGTTCACATCATATGACTAGAGACATGAAAAAGTTCATAAAGTTTAATGAATATGATGGAGGAGTTGTTAGAGTTGGAAACAATGCACCTTGTTTGATTAAAGGTATAGGATCTATTACTCTTGATGGAAAGACTAATATTGATGATGTTTATTTTGTGGATGGATTGAAACATAATATTTTGAGTGTTGGACAGTTAGTTGATAAGGGATATCAAGTTTGGTTTACTGAGAAAACTTGTGTGATAAAGGATAAAGATGGAAATCTGATTGGAACTGGATCTAGAACCAGAGGTAATGTATTTTAGTTGAATCCTACTGAGATGACATGTTTGATTACTAAGATTGATGATAGTTGGTTATGGCATAGAAGGTTTTATCATATAAACTTTGATAAAATTGTAAAAGTAAGTACTACACTTGTAGTAAGAGATTTGCCTAAAATTATGAAGCCTACTAACATGATTTGTAAAGAATGTGTAATGGCTAAACAAAAGAGAAGTTCTTTTCCTAGTAAGAAGTTTAAATCTATAGAGAAGCTGGATATTGTTCAGACAGATTTGAGTGGTCCTACCAGGACTAGAGGATTCTATGGAGAAAGGTATTTTATGATTCTTGTTGATGATTTTACAAGAATGATGTAGATTGCATTTCTTAAAGAAAAATCTGAAGCATTTGATAAGTTTAAGATTGTTAAGAATAAAGTTGAGAATGAATCTAGAATGAAGATTAAATGTTTGAGATCTGATAGAGGTGGAGAATTTACTTCTAGAGAGTTTAACACCTTTTGTGAAGAAAATGGCAGTAAGAGACAATATTTAGCCCCTAGAACACTTGAACAAAATGGCATTGTAGAAAGAAGAAATAGATCAATGACTGAAGCAACAAGAGCTATGTTATTTGAGAATGATTTGGCGAAGATATTCTAGAGAGAAGCAGTGAACACAACAGTGTATACAGTGAACATAGTACAAATAAGAGTAGACACAGACAAGACACCTTATGAATTATGGTTTGGACATGCACCCTCAGTTAAGTATTTTAGAATTTTTGGAAGCAAATGTTATATAAAGAGAGATGATGATATTGGAAAGTTTGATCCTAGAAGTGATGAAGGTATATTTCTTGGATATTCTTTGAAAAGCAAAGCCTATAGATGTTACAATAAAAGAACTAAGACTATTGTTGAAAGAGAAAATGTTAAAGTTGATGAAAAGTTCAAAATTTAGGAAAGAATGCTTGATTATGAATCAGATGAAGAAGCTCATCCTAAACCTAACAATGGATCTACTAAATTATTTTATGAAACTGATAGTGATTTGTTGAATGAAAGCCATAGTGAAGTCATTGAAGAACCTACATCTGGAGAGAGATCTGAGACACTGACACCTAGCAAGAGTTTGTTAAGAAATTGTCCTATTGGAAAAATTATTGGGAGCATCAAAAGAGGAGTTCTAACTCAAAATAAGGCACAAGAACAATTATGTTTGATTTCTCAAATTGAACCTAAGACTAATAATGAAGCTTGTGAAGATGAAAGTTGGACTAATGTTATGCAAGAAGAACTAGATCAGATTGAAAAGAACAAGACATGAGAATTGGTCCCTAGACCTAAAGACAATAATGTTATTGGAACTAAATGGGTATTCAGAAACAAGATGAATGAACAAGGAGAAGTAGTAAGAAACAAAGCAAGATTGGTATGTAAAGGTTACTCATAGCAAGAAGGAATTGACTATGAAGAAACTGTTGCACCTGTTGCAAGAATTGAAGCAGTAAGAATGTTTTTGGCATATGTAGCTTACAAGAAATTCAAAGTATATCAGATGGATGTGAAGTCAGCATTTATGAATGGAGAATTGGAAGAAGAAGTCTACATTGAGTAGCTTGAAGGTTTTCCCTTAACTCAAGAAGGAGACATGGTATGTAAATTAAAGAAAGCTTTATATGGACTTAAACAAGCACCTAGAACTTGGTATGCAAGACTGGATAAGTATTTGATTAAATTGGGATTTACAAAAGGAACAGCTGATAGCAATCTGTACACAAAAGAAATTGAAAATGGTTTGTTGGTTATAGTTATTTTTGTTGATGACATTATCTTTGGAGGAGAAGATTAAGCTGGTGACAAATTTGCTGATGAAATGAGTATGATTGGTGAAATGAAATACTTTTTGGAATCACAGATAACACAAAACAATGATGGTATCTTTGTAAGTCAGACAAAGTACCTGAATGACTTGTTGAAATAATTTGGAATGGAGAATTGTAAACCAGTTGGAACACCCATGGTGACTGGACATAAGTTATCTAGCACAGATGAGACTTCTACAGTAGAACAAAAGAAATACAAATATATGATTAGAGGATTGCAGTATTTGACTCATACAAGACCTGATATAGCACATTCAGTTGGAATTGTAGCAAGATTTCAAGCTGAACCTAGAGAATCACATTATGCAGCAGTAAAGAGGATACTGAGATATTTAAGAGGCACAATGGACTATGGAATATGGTATGAAAAATCTGATGATTTTACCCTATGTGCATATACAGATGCTGATTGGGGAGGCAGTGTTGATGATAAGAAAAGCACTAGTGGTGGAACATTTTTCCTTGGAGGAAGATTAGTTTCTTGGCTAAGCAAGAAGCATAATTGTATCTCACAAAGCATAGCAGAAGTAGAATACGTAGCAACAACAAATAATTGTAACCAGATAATTTGGATGAAGCAAATGCTGAAGGATATTGGAATAAAATTTGTTGAACTTGTTGTCATACATTGTGATAACACTAGCATAGTTAGTATGTCTAAGAATCCTATATTACATTCTAAGACAAAGCATACAGAGATTAAGTATCATGTTGTAAGAGAGAAATTTGCTGAGAAAGAAGTCAGACTTGAGTACATAAGTACAAAGCAGTAGATAGCAGATATATTCACAAAGCCTTTTCCTAAGGATACATTTGAGTATCTGAGAGGTATGCTTGGGGTTATGCCCTAGCCTACTTTTGAAAAGTGATGTAGTTGGTTGCATCCATCCAGTGGTATATGAGCCTTATCTTTCTTGTGGACTGGATGTTGGTACTTCCTCTATGGGGGAGTATGTGTATATGAGCTGAGTGATGAGGACTCTAGTGAATGTATTTTCTGAATAGTGTCTTTTGACATTGAGTTGTTGTTGACATAGTGATGAAATTTCTGTCATTGATGTCAATGGGGGAGAAGTATACATGAAAAATAATCTGTTGGAGAAAGCTTATTAGGATAACGAAGCAAGATTTGATTGATGAAGAGGATTTGAAGAAGCAATGTTGCAATATTGGATTTTTGGAACATTGGATGTTTTTCATCTATGTTGCCATCAATGCCAATGGGGGAGATTGTTAAGAATGAATGCTAAATGTTTGGCATCCATTCTATAGCAGTTGTTGTTGCATTCATGACTATGATTGTCATTGATGTCAACACAGTGATTTACCGAAGACTTGTAGAGAAGTACATAGAGTTTGGATTAGCGCACGTGGGTTATTGTAGTTGGAGCTATGTGATGTTGAGGATATACTCTTTGATATGTTATATGTCTATGGTTAAGAGTGCAAACATTAATTCATTTATTCATGGAAGTTATGAGCATTTTGGTGGAAGTAGTATTCAGGCAGTGTTCTTGAGTAGCGATTTGTGGAAATCAGATCTTTTCTCCTTTTGTCAATGACTGAGCAATGTGAACTAGCTGAGGAGCTTTTGTCATTCCCAAATTAATGGGTTGTGTAGGTTAAATCAGAACTGAGGATCTTTCCTGAAAGTGATATGGGAGGATATCAAGAATCCCATCCTTTGGCACCTCTAGGAGGTTTTCACCATTAGATACATCTTTTTCTTTTTCTCTTTTAGGATCTGATGCTACCATTGGGTGGTTTTCACCATCAGATCTCTTGTTCTTTTTGTTTTTCATTTTGAGATTGAGAAACTTGATATCCTCCTCAGTCATAGTTTTTCTCTTTATATTGGTGGAAGAAAGGAAGGGTTCACAAGCATTTAGATAAAAAGCTATGGAACCATTATTGTCAAAAGATAACAGGCTTGTGGATGTAGGCTCATTCCAGTCTATTAATTTAGGATGTAATAAGGATAAGGATTCAGTAGGTTCAAGAGATATCACCACATTATTATCAACGTCATTAACTTGCAAGATGTTTTCTATTAATTTTTCTTCTAAATAAGTGTTAGGATTATTAGATTCATGTTCGTTATTATTAGAGTTCATGTTAGTGTTATGCAAATTGAACTCTAGTGATCTAGAATTAGAACTTTCTCCTTCTTCAATCAAGACTCTAGGAGAAAAATTGTGTACCACATCCACCTCTATGTCCATAGTAGCATCAGAAAGAGCATCCCATTCATATTCATGTGAGTCTACTTGACTATAATCTGAAACCCCCAAAAAGTGGGCAATAGTCATAGGCACTTCATATTCTTCATTGGCATTGGTCTCTTGTTCTTGCAGTTTTCCTTGTTCACTTATCATCTTTGGTTCCTCATCAAAGTAAGGTGTGTCAAAAATAGGAAGCTCTTGTTCTTGTTCTTCTTCAAGTTCTTTTGTTTGTTCTTCTTCTAATTCTTGTTCAAGATTGGTACCAATTTATGATAATGGGTCTCCTTGTAAGAGCAGCATCCTTTCATAGGAAATAGGTTGTCCTTCTACCTCTTCATCATCATTTGAGTCTCCTCATCTATCAAATACATGATCACTTTCTGCTATAGGATGAGATGTTTCTTCCTTGAAGCCTAATCCAGTCTTGTCTTTAGGATTTCTGAAATCCATGTGTACAGGTTCCACAAGTCCTTGTTTGTTTTGTCCCAAGGGTCATTTTCCTTTGTAACCCATTTGTTTCATGATCTCATACCCCTTTCCATATCTATTTGTAGCTATTTCAACATGTTTGATATTTTTGTCTTCTTCACTTTCTTTATAAAGCCACTCAAAGACAACTTTTTCTTTATTTTCTTCTCCAAGGGATATTTTTGCTTTGACCATTCCAGTTCCCTCATGTATTATTAGAGTACTACCATTGGATGGTGTAAATGTTGATGAAGGTCTTCCTTGTGTTCTAGGAGATATGGGAAGATCTGTTAAAGATACTGCAGGATCTATCTTATATTCGCCCATACTCATCTCTTGAATGTTGATCTTTTTAACAAAGCTTCTCAAAACCATTTCTTTAGATGTATCCACCTTATGAGAGCTTTCCTTGTTGTGAGGAACCATTATTTCTATTTGTTTTAGATTGTTACAAGGATATGTTGTGTCTGCTGGAATAGTCACCTCAACTCCATTATGAGGAAACTTTAGGCATTGATTGTAAGTAGAAGGCACAACTTGCATTGAGTGTATCCATGGCCTTCCAAGAAGAATATTGTATGTGAGTGGTAAATCAATAACTTGACATAGGAGATCTTTCTCTACTGGTCCTACTCTGATAGGTAAAACAACTAATCCTTTGGAGGATCTTTCTTCTTCATCATAAGCCTTGATTGTTATCTTTCTTCTAGGATCAATTGCATGTTCTGAGAATCCCAATTGTTTTACCAAGTTGTACATGCAGATGTTCAAACCAATGCCTCCATCTATCAAGACACGCTTGAATCAGTGTTTATGAATAAGAAATTCTAAATGCAGAGGTTGGTTATGTGGCTGGTTCAATGATTTGTCATCCTCTTCAAAAAAAGATAGGTAATGTGGGGAATTAAAGTAACCAACCATAGTTTGGAATCTATCCACATCTAGATCTTTTGGTACATTAGTGTTAAGTAGGGCTTGATCAAGAACTTCCCTATGAGTAGGAGAGATTGTCAATAGCTCTAGAATGGATATTTGAGTGGGTGTTCTTTGCAACTGATCCACAATATTAAACTTTGGAGGTAATTCCTCTTGCTTAGACATTGTTGTTGTTGTAGTTGGTGTGTTAGATGTTGAAGCTCCTTTGAGAGCGAGCTTAGCTTTATTTCTTGTTACAACATTAGAAGACTCATCTTTGCTTTGGAATCCTCTTAGAGTGATTACATTGATGGAAGGTTTGCATGGTTCTACCATATGAATTACATTATCATCATCAATGTAGGTATAGTTAATCTTATTACTCTTGGAAGATTCCCCTTTTTCATAGTTAGGTAATGAAGTTTGAAATGCCTTATGATCATTGTTTGTATTATGTTTATCTACCTTGACTTTAACTTCTTCAATTAGGTCTTGAATAACATGTCTTAATTTCATACAGTTGTTTGTTTTATGTCCTTTATTGTGATGAAAATCATAGTAATTGTTATCGTTCCACCACCTTGGTTTTAATTCTGGTTCTCAAGCTTTGGAATCAGGAATCGTAATGATTTTATTGTCCAATAGTGACTTCAAGACCATTTCCAATGTATCTCCCAGTGGTGTAAATATTCTCTTAGGTATTGCTACCCAAGGCTCTGTTCGAGTAGGAGGTTTATTGAAATTCTTGTTAGCCATTGGTGTCAATGTAGAATTTGAATTCTTGTTCGCTTGGAGACTCATTGTGAGATTGAAGACATATGATTTCAGTTTTGTGTTAGGAGTATCGACATGCCATCGTTGATGAAAATCTTGTTTTTGGTTCCGTATTTGTACTTATCTTTAGTGGGATAATTCTTATCTTTATTTTCTTTGTTGATAGTGATTTCCCCTTTCTTGATCATGATCTCTTCAATATTGATGGCACTATCTATCATCTTATCAAAACTTGGTAGACCTTGTAATTGTATAGGGAAATTCATTTCTGGTACCAAGTTATTAATGAAGATATCCATTTTTTCATTTTCAGGTATCTGCCAAGCATATTGTGCAAATATTTTCCTCCATCATTGTAGGAAATTCAAGAAAGATTTTCCTATTTTCTATTTGGTATTGCATAGATCCAACATTGTCACTATGTGTTGGATGTTATAGGAGTATTGTTGTATGAAATTTTGCACTAGTTCATCAAATCTCTTAATTCCTATAGGTAATTTTGAAAACCAGTCCATAGCTTGTCCACCTAAGCTTCGTGGAAATAATCTCACGAGATATGTTTGTGCATGCATGAATTTCATATTGGTTGTGCAAAAATCCTTCACATGATCTTGAGGGTTGGAATTTCCAGTATATTTGTCATATTTAGGAATTGTGACATTTTTAGGAAATGGAATCATCTTTAGTCCCTTGTCAAAAGGGAAAGGACATATGTGCTCCAAAGAGTATTGTTTTGTTTGTTTGTCCTTCTCTTTCTTGAGTTCTTTGATTTCATTTTGCATAGCAAGTAGTTGTCTTTTCAAAATACACATATGACTAAGATCTTCTTTTTGCTTAAGTTGGTTTACATCATAGTCTTTTGGTAGTTTCACTCCTTGAGAGGTGAGTTCTAGGAAGTATTTTTCCTTGTTTTCTTCCAAAGTTCTCTCAAGGATTTTGTTGAATTGTTTGATTCTTATAGCTCTTTGGTATTCTTGTTCGGTGGGATTTGCATCATCTGAATTGTAATGGGATTCTTGTTGTTGAGCCTCTTCTTGATTATTTTGGTCATCCTATTCATCATGTCTTTCATCCCAATTTAAGTCTTCTTGATTATTCATGTTTTTCGCTTCAGGTGTTGCCATATATGTGGTGCTTGGTATTGTTCCAAATAAAGGATTAAGTCTTGAAGTTTCTCCTTTTTCAAATGTAAGCAATGGTACTTCGTTCGAGAATGGGTTCTTTTCAAAATGATATGATTTGTGTCTTTTGTTAACCATGAAAAATTGATTAAGGAATCAATGAGTGTCTTGTATTTAAAGTGGGTTTGAATATTTGCAATTTTTGATTGTGAGTCCAAGGACACAAGAGTGGGTTTAAAAATGTCTTATGGATCCAACGTCAAAGGGTGTCAAAGTGCCCTGATAGTGAGTTGGGAACCAAAATGAAAGTGGGTCTAATAGTGTGAAAGTTCCAGCGTCAAAGGGTGTCAAAGTGCCCTGATAGTGAGCTGGGAACTTGATTGTAACTGATAGGGTAAACTGACTCCACAATTTGGACAATGCAGATTAGACTATGCAAGGTGACAAGACTTTCTCAAAAATAGCTCTTTCAAGTTATCAGATGGATGTGTTTTGACAATAAAATCTTACTATTGGCCAAAATGGGTATCTGGAAATGCAAAATTTTTGGTTTCAACTGGTATGTAAATGCTCTCTATCCTAGATGCAACACTTTATAGGTGACTGGAAAACTTTAGTCCCTAGATGCGACCCAGAAAATACAAGATGCAATACGGGATATGCATTGGTCACCAGATGTGACACAGGAAATGATGTGTTTACCAGATGTGATTTAGAAAATTTAGGATGGAACATGACATACGGGATGAGATACAAGATTACCAGATGTGATTCAATAAAGTTTTTCAATTGCTAGTTTTAGTGATTTTTGGGAAAATAGGTCATCTTTGGCGGATTCTAGTGACTTGTAAATGTTTGTAAATGCTCCGTGTTTGTTCATTTGGGGGTAATTATCTTAGATTTATATTTAGAACACATCAAGAAATCATTTTAAGAAGACACACCTAACCTTCCTTATGCTATGTAGAAATTGAAACCACTTGTTCACTGACTTAGGAAAACACTCAAAGACTCCTCAAATTATGGCAGTGCAATAACACGCAATGGATATTGGAGGCCATATTAGCTAAGTGGTAACATCGATGAGGGCTTGATATGGTGAATTTCTTGGGGCAATTACTATTTTCCTCACACAAGTGATAACAACCTTCAGGGGTGAACCGGGTAGCATCTATCTTAAGGCTTAAGACCATAAGCCCTATAGGAACTTGAAAATGTGTAGTCTCACAAGTGAGATTTAAGCGGTTTTGCTTTACATGAGATCCAAGTCTATCATTGGAATTGATTATCAATCTTCCAAGACAAGATGAATTATGTCTTTCAAGGCTTTCACCTCAAGGAAGCGTCAAATTTTATAGTGGGGTGGAAGAGTCGGCTTAAGACTTGTCCCCACTTGGGTCATTCTCGGGAGCTTTTTTCCTCAACCGGTAGGCCCTCTAAAGGCATGAAATAAAGAAATTGGATAAGTGATTATGAGGTCTAGATTTTTGGTTCTCCATGAAGGAGAAGAGCATAATCTCCTATCTCAAACCAAAAATCCCAAGCACATCATGCAATCTTTAACATTCATTTCCCCAATTTAACCTCAAAATGCAAGTCAACTTTTGAGTTTATGATTTTCCTCAAGGGAAAAGAGCATAATCCTCTGGTTGATTTTCAAGATGAAATCAAATTGTATTAAGTTCCTAAAAAAATAAAGAATGAAGTCTTGTTGATTTATTTTGGCAACCTACAAACAATCATTAGTAGTTTGAAATTATAATTTCTTTGTCATTCGTCCTGCAAACCACAATTATGTTAGGAATAGTCCCAAGAGATAATTGAGAGCGGGGGGGGGGGGGGGGGGGGGGGTGTGAATCAATTATCTACAAGATTCAATTCTTTATCCAATTAAGTACAGAAGAATATTAAGCATAAACACAATATAATAACACTTAACACAACACCACAATTTTGGTTACGGGGAAACCCAAATAGGTAAAAACCCCAGTGGGAATTAGCACCAACTATAAATTGCACTAGAGTATTATGATCCCTCTTAGAAGATCTTACAATTATGTTAGGAGTTGATATTTACAATGCATTAATTATAGTAACTTGGTCAAGGGTCAGACCCTGTTAGGAGTCTTTTATAATTAACCCTGTTAGGGGTGAGGACACACTATTTGGGAGCACACTGCTCAAAGGGGTGAAGGTTGCAACCTTCTGTTTAATAGATACACACTATATTTGGATCTTGGTGAACTACGAGTTAGACTTGCTATCTAGATCAGTTCCAATGAATAACATACACCCACTTCTCTGTCACATAGACCTTCTGCTGATGGCTCAATACTTCGCACCTTCTGCTCTGCTCTATTCTTTCAACTATCTGCCATACTTAACAATCACAAATGACTGCCTATAAATATCTTCCTCTAAATGATATAATCAAGTCATCCTATTAGAACCATTTTGAAATCATATTAGAGAAATAATACAACTCTCCAATAACATCTCAGTCAGCTATACTTAGCATGCAACACAAAATAGGACCGCACAACTCCATATGAGTAGATGCGTCGCTTCACAATGTCGGCTCCACCAAATTAACTGATACTTTCTTCTCATGTTGAATTACATCATGCACTCTTAACCAAACATTCTTAACTCTTCTCCAAACACTAATCCAAGAACACATATCAAAATTATAGGCGCAACTACTACAACAATAAAAACAATGTCAGCTTCACCAGATAAACTCAAGAAACTGTAATTGACTACTAGAAACTTCATAACTTAACCTGTACTGCATATCTGACTCTGCGTCCATGAACATAGCATCATACACATGTCTACAACATAAATATAAATTCACAAGGCTTCGTTACAACCATATTGTAAATTACATACATAACTCTTCCTAGGACCTATTAGGAACACTCACTGATACAGACTACTGTTGTATACACCTAAAAATGGTCACCTAGACTATTAGCCCCTTGCTAGCATTTTTGCTAAAATCATAAATTGCTTATTCTTGATCAAATCCTAGTTCTATCATTTATTCGATTATTTTCTATGGGCTAACCATCTTATCCTAAGTTTTTATTTATTTAAAAGGAATATTTCCTCCCCTTTTAATAAATAAAAAGCCCACTTTTCCTCTTATCCTAAGTTGCACAAATAAAGCATTATTCTTATTTTATAAAAAGGGAAAAAGTACTTTTTGTCTCATATGGACACAAAAGTCAACTCTTATTTTCTCATTGGAGGATACTTGTGCACATGGATTGCTCCTCTTTTAAGCTCCACCGTTGATTAAATCTTTTGCCTCTTAATCTCCATGGTCCATTCCTTCTCATTTCTTATAAAAGAAGAGCTCTCTTCTTCATTCTAGATACACAACTTTTTATGCTATTGTTATGCTACAGGTTTTTTAGGTCATCTTGGAGCTTTTGGAGATATTCTTGCATCTAGGGTTTGAAGATTTGGAGCATTGTTGGCATTCATCTTGGATCTTCATCAACACTCTATCTTCTTGTCTTCATTCTTGCATCATCATGGCTTTCTTGCTTCATAGTTAGATTTCATTTCTTGCATGGTAGCTTCATTTTCATGGCATTCTTAGCTTAGATTTCCTTTATGCTTTAGATTAATTCATCTAGTTTAACTAGGAGGCTTTGTAATACTTGCATCTTTCATTTCCATAGTTTATCTTGCATTTCCATTCTAGCATAGCATTGCATTGCATTTCATTCTTGATTCTTGAGGATATTGGCATTCTTGCCCTTGTCTTCATTGAATCTCCCATTGCATGGTTTACTAGCAAGGTTATTGGCTAAATAGCTCTAGCTGAGAGCATTCTTAAAAACCATTGCACTCCATGCCTAGGGAGCTATGGACCGATTTGTGAGGGCTCATTCTTGAGTTTCCTTGCATGTAATGATCCATAGAAGTGTGACACATTTATAGCACACATTTTTGGCACCCACCGTGGGGCAGAGTAGATAGACTTTGTCCTTTAAATTTTGCATTTTCGTCATTTTCCGTCAATTTTTTGGCAAGTTTTTAGCGTAATTTTTGTTCTCTGGTTTTTTTGTCTCAGAATATCGCGCGATACTTCTCAGGTATATCGCGCGATATTTACTATACGCGTGCGATACTTCGCGCCAGAGAAAAATCGCACGGCAGTATTGAGGTATATCGCCTGGTGTCGGGCGAAGTATCGCCTGGTGTCGGGCGAAATATCGCGCGGAGTGAGAAGTATTGCCTGGTGTCGGGCGAAGTATCGCACGATATTGTGTCTGAATGTGGCAGTGAGCTATTTTTAGGCTATTTTATCTATCTTGCAAGTTTCGGGTTGCTAGCTATTTTTTTGAAATTTTTTGAAATTTCCAGGCGTTTTCAAATCCGTGCCACTCTGGAAAATGGGTGCCCATTTTTTTTGAAATTTTGCAAATGGTATCAAAAGTTTAAGTGTGATATATCGTTGGAAAGGTCTTTCCGAGCCCAATCCAACCATGATGGTTTCATTTTCAGATTTTATCATTTGATCAATTATTTTTGCAGATTATCAAATTTTTCATGTGCTAACCATTGTGGGTCTAACAAGTTGTGGTTGTAGGTGCACTTGCTTGAGATATTTTGTCAAAAGAACGCATGTCAAAGAGGGCTACTAATGGTTTTTGTAGGGCTGCCCTAAGCATAAAAACTAAATCAAGTGCTTGTTTAATTGCTTTTTTTTATTAAGTGCGGCATATACTAGTTGTTTCATTTCATAGGCACTTAATACTTTGTGAAAGGAATCTTGGGGTGGTAGGAGAAGTATGCTCTTCACCTTTAGGTGAATCAGAAAATCTTGACCCATCTTGAGGTTTTGGAAGCAAAGGGTAATTGGATCTTGTTTGGTGTGTTTAGGAGAAGTTTTTGAGATAGGGGAGTATGCTCTTCACCCTTGTGGTGAATCAAAAACCTTGAACCTCAAAAATCATCCACTCTTTGTTTAGCTTAGGATCCTTTAGCGGGCCTGCTCTTGAGCAATCAAGAGGAACGACCCAAGTGGGGACAACCTCGTCATCATTTTCCTTGGTGGCGAGTGATTCCAACTCACTATAATCTCAAGGCTATCGAGGACACAAAACCTTGGTAGACATAGTACTTATCTTCGCTTGATGTGAGTAACTTGTGGGATTGTGACCATGAGGAAAGCATTAAGCAAGAATGCTTAAGGTACTCTTGAGGCTGCGAGGTCCTAGTCCTTTATGAGGAGCAAGAGGGGTGCTATGAACGGAAATCCTTACTATGAACCATTAGATAGAGGCCACCCTATTTTAGCCGCTTAGCTTCTTGGTGCAAGGATTGATCCAAGTGGACTTACCCGGATCACCCCAAGACACTCACCATATGTGTTCCTTTGGTTGTGTTTTTGACACTTCCATGACAATGCCAATATCTCTTGTGGGCAACCACTTGGTGTGAGGCAAGGGAGCATCAAGTTGTGAGCCACGTTGCTAAGTAATGAGCCTTGTCCTTCTAGGTAGTAATTGCTTGAATTGTCTTCGATTGTGCTATGCCCGTGTAAACGTTCTCAACATTCAAACAAACGGTAGCATTCATAAGGTTCTCTATTTTGATATCACAAGTGCTTATCTTGGCAAGGTTGCTTTTGCCCTTGTTTCAAGTGTTCTATGACATGTTTGATCCCATACTGTTTGCAAACTTGTCTTTTATCTATTACTACTGCTTGTCAAACTGAAAAATTGCACTGTTCAATCTACAAATTTGGTCCAAGCGCTTCAAAACTAAGTTTTTCACATTCACTGGTCAAGAGTCATATGATATTGAAGTATCCTTGCATACCCTCAACTAGGAATCTTGAGTCATTTCTACTGTCATGTCATTGCTACAATTCGGAGTTGCGAAACTTGCACTTTAACCTGCTGTATAATGTCCTTTTCTGTTCTTACTCGAAACTAGATTGTTACTTACATGTTTAGATTTGTTCTAGACTGAAACAAATGAGCTAAAACTATTGGATTTGAGCTTAACAAATGCTACTCTTGATCACTTGTCGCATCACGGTTACCTCTCTAGCTACTTGCTTATTGAGCTTCTTGCTCATTGCTTGGCTTTAGTCAATTGATTGCTGTAAGTGCTTGAGCACTTTTGACGAGCCATCTCTCTATTTGTTCTACTTTGACAAGTGATCTTTATTAGCTTTGCTTATCTCAAATCTGAAAAACTTTGCCTCATTCTATTAGTCAACCAACATCTCTTTTCATGCCGGTTACAACTCGGTCTCAATTTGAGCAGGAGAGTCATCCTCCGTTCAATTATACACAGTTACCTTCTCCAACTAGACGTTCAAAAGCACCCATTAGCAACAACAGTTCTAGTTCTGACCAATCTGAGAATTCTAAGGCTACACCGTGGTATAAAGGAGGTTTCCTCTTTTCCGCATTCAAGACCCCCAAAAACACAGACAGTGTCTCACTCACTTTGACTGAACAAGAAAAGTTTCAACTCTTGCAAGAACACTTTGAGCGTAAGGATAATCAAGCGCGCTTAGACAAAGAACACAATCAACAAAGGATGGATGCTACTAGGCACATGGCTTATAGAGGGACATTTCATGAGCAACCTGAGACTAGTAATCATGAGCACAGACCTTCTTTTAACAATGGCAACAATGACAACAACACACCACCAAGATCTCCTCCAAGGCCAACTTTTGCTATGCCTTCTTCACCTCCTAGACCTCCTCCCTCTCAACATGAGGCCGAGGCTAATGATGAGATTTCTAGTGAGGATCTTATGAGATGTGAACAAGATGTGGATTTCCAACGAATGATGCATAAGCTTTTAGAGCGTAATGGCGATCAATATTTTCAATATATGACTTCTAGAGGATACAAGCTTCCTCCCGGGTATGATGTCAGACAAATTGTCCAACAAAGAGTACCAACTGAATTGGAAGTTCTTCAAGAAGAATTACGTCGGACAAATCAACGCCTTACCCAAATGGCATTAGAAAGAGAGCCTCCAAAGGTCTCTTTTGTAGAATCAATTTGTGCTCTTCCTTTTGATAAAGATCTATACATGGTCCCGTTTCCTAAGGATATTGAGGTTCCTAAATATGACAAGTATGATGGAAATGGTGACCCTCATGACCATGTGCGTCACTTTTATGCTCTTAGCATGGACTTTCTTCATGAAGACACATATCTCCTACGCTTATTCCCTCGAAGCTTAAGAGGCCAAGCTTTGGAATGGTTTGCGAAATTGACACCACCGCTTAAGACTTTTGATGAGTTAGCTCAGCGATTTACCCAACAGTACTCTTACAACATCCAACAACCTGTCACTGTGATAGATCTCGGTAATCTAAGACAACATCAAGGTGAGCCGTTTGCAACTTACTTACAACGTTGGAGGTCATTGTATTCTCGATATCCTCGTCAGCTACCTGAGAGAGAAAAGATTGACATTTTTGTCAACACACTTGTGCCTGAGCTATTTTATGATCTAAGGAAGCAACTGTTCTCCTCCTTCCATGACATGGTTGAAAGTGCATATCGAATTGAGGATGTAGCTATAAGAAAAGGGGATATTGTTATTAATAAAGATGCTAAAGGCAATGGTAAAGACAAGAACAAACCTTGGAATAAGAACAAGTATGTTGTTAATGATGGGGTTGTTGACGCTCCTAAAGTTAAAGAGCCTGCTTTCAATCTTTCCAATGCTATCTATGCAGCAAAACAACAAGAAGCTGCCAACACTCACAGTGCTCCTAAACCTCAATATGCAGATAAGCCTAAGAAGTCATTTCGAAAGCGAGTCTATACCAAGTTGGCAGAACCTTACGATGTGATCCTTAAGACTTTGGTTGACAATGGATATCTTACGCTTCCTGATAAACCTGGTAACTGGGATCCGATAAATAAGCCCGATTGGTGGAGAGAGGATCATTACTGCCATTATCACAGAAACAAGGGACATCCAACAAACAATTGTTTTAGGCTTAAGGATGATATTCAGGATCTTATTGAGAATGGCACAATCTCCACTAATGGCTTAACTAAAAATTTTGATCACACAGCTTTCAAAGATCCTCTACCTAAGCATGATAAGGGGGAAACCTCTCAAACACATAAGAAGAATCATGATGCAAAGATCAATTATACATATCCTTCTAATGCACCTGTGATCAACATGGTAGAGCCCGTTGAGAGTGTTCTAATGATGAAGTCTCAAGATGATAATAACACCAATCATGGTAAGCCAAAGTTAGTCTTGCAAACACGTGGTAGTTCATCTTCCCGAAGTGAGACACTGAATGCTGTTACTAGGGGGCAAGCCAAGATTGTCCTTAAAACTGCGCAAGATCCCAAGCAAGCTTTGCCTTCCAAACAAGTGGCTCCTTCAGCCACCCCTAGCTATGATCTTGTCCAACATTTACAAAAGACACCAGCACAGATATCTATCCTTGAGTTGCTTCGGTTATCCCCTTCACATAGAGAGATTCTTGATAGAGCTCTACGTACAACATGTGTTCCCAATGACATTGATCCAGATCAATTTTAGGCTATGGTCAACCACATTTCATCTCCACTATCTCTCTCCTTTTCTGCAGAAGATGACATATCTATTGCTCACCCTCATAATTTGGCTTTACACATTGAAGTTCTAGTCTACAACACCCGAGTCCGCCGAGTCCTGATAGACAATGGTGCAGGGTTAAATATTGTTTCTTTCAATGTCATACAACAGTTGGGTTTGTCAAAATTGGCTGTGGATTCCAAGAAGAAGATTACTATAAAAGCTTATGATGAAGTGGAAAGATCTTCCAAAGGTCTTGTCACGCTGCCTGTCCGAGTGGGCCCTATCACGAAAGATATTAGCTTCCAAGTATTGGACATCCCACTCACATATAACATTCTTTTGGGTCGTCCTTGGATCCATGACATGCAGGCTATTCCTTCCACTTATCATCAGTGCGTCAAATTTCCATACAATGGCACTGAGGTTGTGATTCCTGGAGACCATACTATTGCTATCAATGCTCTTGCTGCTACTGAAAAATTTGTTCCTCATAATGAACCTTTTGTTGATCCTAGTACATCTCTAGCTGCTGCTGAGAAATCACTTAAGATGATGAGCCTTGGTATGGGTGAATATAAACTGGGTTCTTTTTCTTCTATACCTATTTCTCCTAGGTCATATGGGAGACCTTCTGATCAGATGCAGCCTTCCACTTCTGCTATGGTGATCTTTGATACTTTTGTTCCTTCATCCGTTCCTTTAGAAGCAGAAAGAGAAGAACAAGCTATTCAAGAGTGGATCTATAGAGAGGATTCTAGAAATACTCCCATGCTCAGTAATTCAGACACAGATACAGATGAGTCACCGCTACACACTATGGTTCAAATGGGAGATGATCTTCCCTCTACTTCACTTCTTTGGGGAGAAAAATGTATATCTACTGATGATATGGATGTTGATATGGTTCATTCTTGTAGTAACCATCCCGACGTGGTCGATGGGTCTTGTGTAGGGTTTGATGAGTTTGTTCCCCGTATTGCCTTAGTAGACTATGTTGGTCCTTCTATGACAAATCTAGATCTAGCTACTTTTGGAGCCTACCCTATAGGCTCAACCTCTCTTGTCACCAGAGATGACATCCCTCACATAAATGCTATTGAACCAGTCACTCCATTTCATCTCGCATCAACACCTGTTACTTCTTCCACCAGCGAACTAGCAACAAAAAAGATTGAATCAGAAATCAAGCATCACAATCATCAAGTCAAAAGAAAAGAGCAATGGTCAGATGGCGAAAACCACATTGTGGCGGTATCTGAACCTAAGAAAAGTAAAGATAAAAATTTGCTCAAAAATAATGACTCCAAAATAAAAGATGAGAAGTTGATTCTCTACAGAAAAATGGTGCACTACTTCAAGCATGATCTCATATCTGTTATACTTCAGCCCATTCCTAGAGCTGAGAACAAAGTTTCTAATGCCTTGGTTGCTTCGACATCCATCTTACAAATGAAAAAGCATAAATTTTGCTTCAAGTTCCTGGTGGATGAATTACGCTATCCTGCTCACAAATCTTACAATCCTACCATCTTTGCATGTCTTCCACCTCATACTCCTCCATGCCATTCTTTCTGCCATCCCTTACACTTTGCCTTTGTCTCTGGTGGCTTGTATAGGAAGGGTCTAGATGGAACTCTCCTTAGGTGTCTAGAAATAGAGGAGTCAGAAAAAGTACTAGCTGAAATCCACGATGGCATATGTGGATCACATTCTAATGATCCTCCACTAACTCAGACATTGCTTAGGGCTAGTTATTATTGGTCGAACTGGTTGAGACCTCCTATCATCACAGTTGCAGCATTTGGGCCTGGGGCCTATCAGTTCTCTACATCAAAGGAAGCAGATCTTTAATGCCCGTTCCTGTCTGGGGCATTCCTTGTACATACTTTATGATCCTGAAAAAATTCCAAAAAAAAAATCATATATGATGCTGAAAAAAACCTAAAAAGCATATAAAGTACTGAAAAAATGAGCATCCTAGTGAAAACCTAGCAATAGGCGCTTTGATGTCTCACCAAAAAAAATCAAAAAATTCAAAAAAATCAAAAAAATTGAAAAAGTGCCTTGGTGAAAACCTGGAAACAGGCGCCTTGGTAGCAAAAATACAAAAAAATTATTAAAAAAAAAAAAGTCCTGAAAAAATCTATCAAGTGGTGAAAACCTGGAAACAGGCGCTGCTTGAGACCCTCTGCACCTATGTCTATCAGTCTTGCGTGGCGCTCTTTCGCTCCACTTCTCACTTTGCCTCTCCTAGCCTGGAATTGATTATTGTCTTAGTCTAGGGGGCATATGTTGCTTTAAGCTTATCTTGGGTCTCTTTGTGCATCTGGGTTTCTTGGGCAACTTGGTTCCAATGGTGTTTTTCAACACCACCCCAACTGTGTTTTTCAACACTTCCCCTTGCGTCGAGTGTTACTCAACACTTATCAGATGTCCTACCCACAGTCTAGATGATGCAATATTTCTCACTGGTAGATGTGATACTCAAAGCTTGACTCTATGACCTACACACACGCACTTGACTTGTTGAGATATGTTGACTTTATTTTTCTTTGTGTGCTGTCTATGAAGATTTCTTTGATGAGTTGTCTCTCCCTGAGAAGTTTTCGATGATGCATAGCTAGAAGACTGAGGGTATGAGAACATGTTTTATTTCTTTATCTGCTTGTGGGTATATTTTGTTGGTCCTCACTGTCATGAGCATTTATGCTGGTCTTACTTGACACTATGGACCTACAAGGTATTATCCTTGACTGTTTCGCAAGTGCATGCTTCTAGTCATCTTGACTTTCTTGTGTCTCGATGCGAGCATAATCTTGCTATATCAAACTTAGGTGATCTCACTGCATTAGTCATCTGGACCTACATGTCTTTGATGCCTAGGTGAGATTTCCACATTTCTATCTGATATAGATCATATTCAGATACACATAGTTATGCTAGTGTGTATTGTATGATCTTGCGACGCTACCAATAACGCTCAATGATGAATATTAGATGTCTATTGGCTTTGTAACCTTGCAAGTAAACCACTTTTCATGTAGCTTGCATTTCTTAGGTTCATGTTAGTTTAGTTTTGCATCTTGCATATGGAGAGAGCTCTCCTTTCATTTTTCATGGACTTGTTAATCAACTACGCTCACCTTTCTCTTCTTCCCGATCATGTCTTTCACTTTCTTGTCTTTCATCTCACATCATTTTCTCTTCATTTCGGGATCCAAACCGAAATCCACATTCACCTTGACCCTTTCTCCTTTTTCCGCATAGTTGGCTAACCTTTTGAGGCCTGCTCCTTTGATCTTCGCTGGGGCATCATAACCTCTTCATCCCCATCTCTTTCAAACTTCTAGTCTTTCACTTTCTTTCAAATCCCAAGTTCAAATCCCCCTCCGTGGTGTTTTCGGGTTGAGGGACCGCTTGGTTCATGCCCCGGGTCCCATGTGTGGGGCATATCTTCACTGCTTGATGGTTATTCTGTTCTCTCTCTTCGATTATGATTTCTAGTGATTTGATCATGTCTCTCTTGCTTCTGCATTCCCTCTACCCGGATTTCGCTTTTGATCCCGAGGGGGCAGACACATCATATCTTATTGGTTATCTCTTTCCTAAGTGTTCAGTACTGTCGCTACCAGGCTGATCATGCAGGATTTGCTATCTCTCTGCACTTCATTCTTTGGAGTCAGATCGCTATTTGCTTGCCTTCTTGGCTACTTGCTTGCCTTCTTGGCTGATCTATTCTTTGACTACATGTGTTCCCAGATCGATCACACATTAGTCAAAGAGGGGCAAATGTATACACCTAAAAATGGTCACCTAGACTATTAGCCCCTTGCTAGCATTTTTGCTAAAATCATAAATTGCTTATTCTTGATCAAATCCTAGTTCTATCATTTATTCGATTATTTTCTATGGGCTAACCATCTTATCCTAAGTTTTTATTTATTTAAAAGGAATATTTCCTCCCCTTTTAATAAATAAAAAGCCCACTTTTCCTCTTATCCTAAGTTGCACAAATAAAGCATTATTCTTATTTTATAAAAAGGGAAAAAGTACTTTTTGTCTCATATGGACACAAAAGTCAACTCTTATTTTCTCATTGGAGGATACTTGTGCACATGGATTGCTCCTCTTTTAAGCTCCACCGTTGATTAAATCTTTTGCCTCTTAATCTCCATGGTCCATTCCTTCTCATTTCTTATAAAAGAAGAGCTCTCTTCTTCATTCTAGATACACAACTTTTTATGCTATTGTTATGCTACAGGTTTTTTAGGTCATCTTGGAGCTTTTGGAGATATTCTTGCATCTAGGGTTTGAAGATTTGGAGCATTGTTGGCATTCATCTTGGATCTTTATCAACACTCTATCTTCTTGTCTTCATTCTTGCATCATCATGGCTTTCTTGCTTCATAGTTAGATTTCATTTCTTGCATGGTAGCTTCATTTTCATGGCATTCTTAGCTTAGATTTCCTTTATGCTTTAGATTAATTCATCTAGTTTAACTAGGAGGCTTTGTAATACTTGCATCTTTCATTTCCATAGTTTATCTTGCATTTCCATTCTAGCATAGCATTGCATTGCATTTCATTCTTGATTCTTGAGGATATTGGCATTCTTGCCCTTGTCTTCATTGAATCTCCCATTGCATGGTTTACTAGCAAGGTTATTGGCTAAATAGCTCTAGCTGAGAGCATTCTTAAAAACCATTGCACTCCATGCCTAGGGAGCTATGGACCGATTTGTGAGGGCTCATTCTTGAGTTTCCTTGCATGTAATGATCCATAGAAGTGTGACACATTTATAGCACACAACTGTATTACTGTCTTCACTCAGAATCAACCTCTGTGTCTATGATATCATGCTAATAACATATCTAGGAAACATATACTCTAGGCTCTCTCCATTAGGATTCCACGTGCACTGCTTACCATATGTTGTCATCAATGGCAAACATATAGTCAACACTCTGATTTGCTGGAAAATCTCCAACAATCTCCCCCTTTGGCATTAATGGAAACATATGGAATGAAAACCACCACCAATCCAAATGTACAATTATTTTATAATATTATCCATTTCCTCAAAAAAAATCCCCCAAGGATGAATCCACCATCTCTTACTATTTTGTTTCTTCTTGCTAAATACTCACTCCCCCTTTCTACAATTCTTTTATAACATTCTCCATTTCCTCAACAAAACTTCCCCAAGGATGAATCCTTCATCTACTGCTATATCCTCTTACTATTTTATTTTTCATGACTATATACTTACTCCCCCTTTGACATAAATGGAAAAGGGCACCAAACAATTAAGCACCAGTACTACTCCTGAAGTAGAGTAGTCAACCATTCATCAGTCATTGAGGACTGATGCACTCCTGCAAACTCTAATTAGATTTAGGGAAGGGAATTACTCCCAACTTCTCCCTGAGATACTCAAATTTATCCTTAGGTAAAGGCTTTGTGAATATGTTTGCTAGCTGATCTTTTGTGCTCACATAGTCTAACTTTACTTCTTTCTCTGCTACTTCCTCTCTTAGGAAGTGATATTTTATCTCAATGTATTTTGTCTTTGCATGCATCACAGGGTTCTTTGATATATTAATAGTGCTAGTGTTATCACAATGAATAATAATAGGATAATCAATCTGAATACCAAAATCCTTTATCATCTTCTTGATCCACACAATTGTAGAGCAATTTAATACTACTGCAACATACTCTGCTTTTGCTGTGGACTAAGAAATATAATTTTGCTTCTTACTTGTCCAAGTAACAAGTCTATCTCCAAGAAATATTTCTCCTCCCGAGGTACTCTTTCTTTCATCCACACAACTTGCCCAATCTACATCTGTATACACATGAAGTTCTACATTTTCTGAATTAGGATACCATAAACCATAGTCTATACTTCCTCTCAAGTATCTGAATATCCTCTTTACTACCATAAGATGACTTTGTTTGGGATCTGCTGCAAATCTTCCAACAATACCGACTACATTGGAAATATCTAGTCTAGATTGAGTAAGATATATTAGTTTACCAATCATAGACTTATACAAGGTCATGTCTACTGCTGCCGAATCATCTTATTTTGAAAGCTTGCATCCTATTAGCATAGGGGTACTTACTGGATTGAAATCATCCATCTTGAACTTCTTCAATATCTCTTTCACATACTTAGATTGATTAATGAAAATACCTTTGTCTGTCTGTTGCACATTCAGTCCCAAAAAGTACTTGATAGGTCCAATCATGCTCATTTCAAATTTGCTCTGCATCTCTTTAGCAAATTTTGCACTAATCTTGTCATTACCACCAAAGATAATGTCATTAACAAATATAGCAACCAACAAAAATCCATCATATGTTTCTCTTATGAATAAATTACAATATGCTGCTCCTTTCTTGAATCTAATCTTTGTCAAGTATCCATCAAGTCTTTCATACCATGTTCTAGGGGCTTACTTAAGTCCATAGAGGGATTTATTCAATTTTCATACCATATCAGGTCTATCTGATAAGGTAAATCCTTTAGGCTACTCTATGTAAACTTCTTCTTTTAGCTCTTCATTTAGGAATGCTGACTTGACATCCATCTGGTATACCTTAAAGTCTTTGAATGTAGCATAGGCTAGAAACAACTTTATGGCTTCCAATATGATTACAGGGGAAAATGTATCAGAATAATCAATTCCTTCTCTTTGCACATATCCTTTACATACTAGTCTTGCTTTGTTTCTTACCACTATTCCATCTTCATTCATCTTATTTCTGAATATCCACTTGGTTCCAATCACATTCTTATCACTAGGCCTAGGGACCGATTCCCATGTATCATCCTTAATTATCTGATCTAGCTCTTCTTTCATTGCTTCATGCCAATCTGAATCATTACATGCATCATCAACACTTAAGGGTTCAATCTATGATAGTAAACATACCTCTTCATTTGCTATGGAAACATTTTCTTTTGATCTTGTCATGAATTTACTATTCTAATCTCCAATGATGTCTTCCTTTGAATGATATCTAGATGTGAATTTAGGAACATTGGGTGTGACTCTCTCATCTGACTTCTGTGATTCTTCTTCACTAGTTTCAAGGTCATTGAATAATACATCAATGCTGTCAAACATTTCATCAACAACTATTTCTCTAGTGGTAGGTCTAGGTTCTTCTTCAATCATAGGTGCATAATCATGATATATTTCTTGAATCATGAAATTCTCATCAATCTTAACATGAGCACTTACAATGATCTTCTTCAATCTCAAATTAAAACATCTATAAGCTTTTCTTTTAGTAGAGTAACCAAGAAAAATACCTTCATCACTTCTTGCATCAAACTTTCCAATTGCTTCATCTCTCTTGATGTAGCACTTGCTTCCAAAGATTCTGAAGTATTTTACTATAGGTACATTCCCAAACCATAGCTCATAAGGTGTCTTGTATGCACCTGGCCTCAATTGAATTCTATTGATTGTATAGACTGTAGTATTGACCGCATCTCTCCAATAGGTGTGTGTGACTTTTCCTTCAATCATGATGGTGTGCGCTGTGTCAAGTATAATCCTATTCCTCCTTTCTACAATTCCATTCTATTGAGGGGTTCTAGGTGCACTTAACTGTCTATTTATTCCATGTTCTTCATAGTACTCATAAAATCTATTAGAGGTGAATTCTCCTCCTCTATCTGATCTCAAACATTTAATCTTCAATCCAGACTCATTTTCAACCTTGTCTTTGAATATTTTGAACTTCTCAAATGCTTATGATTTATCTTTTAAGAACACAAACCACATCATTCTAGAATAATCATCAACAAAAAAAATAAAGTACCTTTCACCATAGTATGATCTTGTTTGAGTTGGTCCACATAGGTCTATATGCACTAGATCCAATTTGTTCTCTGTTGAATTATGCTTGCCTCTGAATGAATTCCTCACATGCTTTCCCATCACACATTCCCTGCATATTGTATCAACTATTTTTGCAATGCTAGGAAGGTCTCTTATTGCCTTTACATTACTTATCTTTACTATGTTGTCAAAATTGATGCGACATAGTCTTTTGTTCCATAGCCAACTATCATCTAATTTTGCAACAAAACAAATTGCTTCAGGATTAAGCTGAAAAACATTACCTTTAGTATTTGAACCTGATGCAATCATTTCTCCTTCCTTGTTATTAATGACACACTTGTTTTCTTTGAATTCCAATTGATATCCTTTTTCAAGCAACTATCCAACACTTAGTAGTTTATGCTACAAACCATCAACATAAAGAACATCATCAGTGTTGTTCTTTCCATCCAAGGTGATAGCTCCTCTACCTATGATAGGTTTAGGAGTGTTGTCTCCAAATCTAACCATGTCACCTTTGTACCTATCTAGATGTACAAATCTATCCTTGTCTCCTATCATGTGATGTGAGCAACCATTGTCAATGATCCAATCTGTCCTGATGTCAACTTGTGAAATCAATGCTGACTCTTGTGCTTTCTTTTCATCTTCAAGGTCCATTTCATCAAACATTTTCTCCATGTCTTTGAGAGCAATGAATCTAATTTCATCTTCTGCTGACTCTTCATCTGATACTCCATCACCAACATAGTAACATTATTTTGTATACTTAGGATTGTAGTTAGTTTTGAACTTCTTGACTCTTGTAGAAAACTTAGATGCAAAGTGACCAATCTTGTTACATGAAAAACATTTGAATGGTAACTAAACTTCATATTTTCCTTTTCCTTTCTTTTATTTCTTAGAAATCAAAGCAATGAAATCATCTAGTTCTTTCTCTTCATCATCATCAAAATTACTAGAAGTGTTCAAGGATTTCTTACCATGGACTGAGGCTTTAAAGGTTGTTTCACTTTTGGGCTTTGTCTTCAAACTTGATATCTCAAAAGCTAAAATCTTGTTGATTAAAGTCTCCCTTTTGAAGTCTTTTGAAAATTGCATAGTCTCATCTAGGATGTTTATCTTTCTCTCATATTCTGGTGTCAAAGTAGTCATCAACTTATCCATTATGTCTTATTCCAAGATCTCTCCACCATTGTTTCTGATTCCTGCAACTGCTTCATTAATCCTTTGATTGTAGGCTCTAATGTTTTCTTCAGGTAGCATCTCTAATGTATTGTACTTTTTCTTCCATGTCTTTCTACGCATATTCTTAGCTTAGATGTCTCCTTCAAACATGTCTTCTAGATACTTCCATATCTTGTAAGCTTTATCTACTTTCTTGATCTCTGAAAATATTGTTAGACAAGGCACTGATAAGGGCTTCTTTGGCAATAGAATTTTGAGTGAACATCTCCTTTTGTTTAAGAGTTGCATCTTCCTTTGCAAGATCTTCTAGAGAGGGAATCTAAACTTCTTTGGTAGCTATTTCAAAAATCTCAAAGGCAATGCACTGCAAATGTGTCATCATTTTGTTCTTCCAATCTAGATAGTTCTCTCCATCAAACTTAGGACTTTCTTTTCTAAAGAATGCCATCTGATCAACCTCAAGTTGTTAAAATTTCTCTCCAAGGCACTTGGCTCTAATACCAATTGTTAGGAATAGTCCCAAGAGATAACTAAGAGGAGGGGGGGGGGTGAATTAGTTATCTACAAGATTCAATTCTTTATCCAATTAAGTATAGAAGAGCATTAAGCATAAACAAAATATAAGAACACTTAACACAACACCACAATTTTAGTTATGGGGAAACCCAAATAGGTAAAAACCCCGGTGGGAATTAGCACGTACTATAAACTGCACTAGAGTATTATAATCCCTGTTAGAAGATCTTACAACCCTCTTAGGAGTTGATCTTTGTAATGCATTAAGTATAGTGACCTGGTCAAGGGTAGGACCCTATTAAGAGTCTTTTACAATTAACCCTGTTAGGGGTGAGGACACACTGTCTGAGAGCACACTGCTCAAAGGGGTGAAGGTTGTAACCTTCTGTTTAATAGATACACACTATATCTAGATCTTGGTGAGCTATGAGTTAGACCTTCTATCTGGATCAGTTCCAATGAATAGCATACACTCACTTCTCTATCACTTCTGCTGATGGCTCAATACTTCACACCTTCTGCTCTGCTCTATTCTTTCAAATATCTTCCATACTTAACAATCACAAATGACTGCCTATAAATATATTCCTCTAAATGATATAATCAAGTCGGCCTATTAGAACCATCTTGAAATCATATTAGAGAAATAATACAACTCTCTAATAACATCTCAGTTAACTATACTAAGCACACAACACAAAATAGGACTGCACAACTCCATATGAGTAGAAGCGTCACTTCACACTGTTAGAAACATATCTAGGAAACATATACTCAAGGCTCTCTCCATCAGGCTTCCATGCACATTGCTTACCATATGTTGTTATCAATGATAAACATACAGTCAACACTCTGACTTGCTGGAAAATCTCCAACAAGTTAGGCTATTTAAAATCATAGAAAACAACAAATCAAATCATTAGGGGTTAGAAAATCCAAAATTCAAGAAAATATCCCTAGATGCGATCCTGAATTTAACTAGATGTGATCCCCTTTTCCAAATATGATTTAATTATCTAGATACGATCCTATTTCCCACATGTGATCCTGAATTCAAACAGATGCGATACTTGACCAGATGCGATTTGGAAATCTTAGATGCGATCCAAGAAATGCAGGGTACGACTGTTCTTCCCAAATGCAATTTGATTTCCTATATGTGATCCTTGGTAGAAAGAAACATGACAAAAATTAGTCTAAAAAGTTAGAAATCTAGGGCTTGGCCCCACGGTGGGCGCCATAAATGTGTGTGTGAATTACTGACCTACAAATCTGCAACACAACACTTCAACATGATATTATATCAATTATTAGAAATATCAAATAACAAAAGAAAATAAACAATTGAAGACATCCTATTTCTCTCTAATTAGCACAAGTATGAAAAGGATTTTAAATTTCTCTCATATTTAATCCTAAACAATGACAATGAAATGCTAAGATGAGAGATTCAAGATCATTATGCAAAAATGAGGCTAAAAATAGAAAATGCATTACAATTAGCCATTAGATCATGAATTCATTTACTATTAACCAAATTGAAATGTTTTCTAATTATCTATGAGCATATGAAAATCAAAATAACAGCATGCTTATATGAATTCAAATTAACTATATATTTTGAGGTTTGAAAATTCTCTTTTTATAGAATCTTGAGATTTTGAATGGTTAGGATGCATCCATGAGGAGTGGTTGAGATTCTTCCAAGCTTGATCCATGTGATTACCTCTCATTGGTTCAAAGTGTCTTTGTTGTCCCCTTTAAGGTGACATGTCATTTTGAGAGAGATTTATTCATTTCTTTTAATTAATTACTCTAGCCATAAATTTAATGGGATTGATTTAATTAATTAGGCCTAGAGGTAATTAAAATGATTTTTCTTAATGCTTTGATGATAAATGCTTGAATTAAGATATTTATGATTTTATTGAATTTTTAATGAATTATGTCAATAATCAAGAATCAAATTAACATAATTAAGATTTTGTTTCAAATTAGGGCAAATAGGGCCTTAGGTTCTATTAGTCCAATTTTAGGTGATTACACGTGGATGATATCCTTGCAAAATCAAAGACATAGTTAGAACACCTTGACATCCTTGAGTGTGTGTTCGACTGCCTACATCACTATGGCTTAAAGGTAAATCCAAAAAAGTGTGTATTCAATATCACATTAGGAAAGTTGTTGGGCTTCATTTATCAAGGCAAGGCATAGAGATTGTACCTAAGAAGGTCAAATCCATAATGGACATGCCTCCACCCCAAACACTCAAGTAACTCATAAGCCTACAAGGTAAATTGCAATCAATCCAGAGATTTATATCATAGATGGAAGACAAGTGTCAACCCTTCATGCATCTACTCCATAAGGACACTAGCTTCAAGTGGGATCCTCTATCAAATAAGTTTAGAGAAGATAAAATAATATCTAGATAACTTTCCCATTCTTGTACCACTAGTACCATGACACCCTCTCATCTTGTATATCTCTGCAACCACTAAAACATCAAGGGCACTATTAACACAACTTGATGATAATAGCAAAGAAAGGGCCATCTACTACATCAGTCAAAAACTTGTCGGCTATGAGCTCAACTACTCACCAATGGAAAAGGCATGCCTCTTAGTGGTCTCCGCCACTCAAAATCTTTGGCATTACATGCTTCGCCACACCATCAAGATCATCTCTAAGGTAGACCTACTTAAGTACATGCTGTCAAGGACAACACTCACGGGCTGAATGGCAAAATGGGTTATTCTACTTAGTGAATTTGACATCCAATATATTGACCGAAAAGCAATAAAGGGGCAAGTCATTGTTGATCAAATAGATGACACACCCCTGGTAGATGCATATCTACTAATCATGGAGTTTCTTGATGAACATATCTGCATGATCAATGAACAACCAACATAGAAGCTATACTTTGATGGCTCCTACACATCTCACAGATTAGGGGCAGGAATCCTATTCATCACTCCTCAAGGTGACTACATCCCTAAATCATTCAAATTGGGATTTCCTTGCACCAATAACATTGCAGAATATAACACACTCATCTCAAGGCTCAAGACAACTATTCAATGGAACATCACATAACTGCAAGTATTAAGAGATTCATAGCTAATCATCAAAAAAGTCTTGTATAAATTCCAAACAAAATATGACAAGCTTCTACCCTGCAAAGAATTAGTGGACAAATTGAAAGAGAATTTCATGAGTACAGTTTACACAAATATCCAAGCTACAAAATAAAGTTGCTGATGTAATGATAACTATCGGGTCCTTACTAGAGATCCCTTGAGAGTCATCATAGTACAAATTCTTAGTCGAGCAGCTACACATATCTGCTTATGAGAATGTTGATTTTGAAATGGTGTGCATCTTGGTTGGTCCTCAGTCCCCATGGTACCACGACATTCACACTTATCTTAAAAATGGTATCATATCCCCCCACCTCACAAAAACCCAATGCCAAAACCTTATTCATAATTCCAAAATAAGTGTTTCTAAGATGATTAAACATACATTCTCATTTCCTTCTAACCAACAAGGAACCTATAAAATCCATCAAGGAAAATGAATATCGCATAGAAATAAAGTTACACAAGGAGCCAAAGATACAAGAAACTGGATGGAAATCCCAATGGTAGGTAGAGACGTTGTTCTGCACAAATTATAGTTTACACATGCAAATGTCAATTGAATGAATGGTAAAGTTATGAGATAGAAAATACTAAGACCATAGATGAAGAGTGTAAGGAAACTTAGGTGCGGAAACAACTTCCTACGCTAATCTCTATAGGAGACTATTGTGCAAATTCTTTTAAATCCTTACAATTTCAGATTTTTTAACTACTTTAACAAAGATATTGCAGCCACATACCATACATATAGAAAAGTAGAGAATGACACAATGATATACCCTGGGGAAACCTTTCGGTAAAAACCCCAGCACTCCAAAACTTGCACAATGTATTGATCAAAACTATTACAGCTTACAATACACTTGCAATGCAAGTTCTTTCAGAAGATTTCTAAACCCTTGAAGACAAATCACAACAGCATAAAATGTTCCAACAATACACTCGCATCATATCTCTTTGCAACCCTAAAAAAGCTTATATCATGCGCTTCACTTTTTAGGGCTACTCCCAAAGATAACTGTATTAGGGTACAGTACTCAAATTTATCAGTTGCCACATGTCTTCACCTACCATTCAAACTTCTTGACATAGCTCTTACATGTCATAGGAATCCGTCATAACCATTTTAGCCATGATCTCCTTACACACAATTCAAGATGCTGACACATCAACATTATTTGCAAGAAATACATTTTACAAAACAAATAATAAGAATAGGAATTATCCAAGGTTGAGACACCTTATTCCTAACAAAGAGATGTGACTTTTCAGGTCAGAGACACTAATAAGTGAAAACATGAAAGTAGGAAAAGATTTTGATCTAAAGTCTTCTCCTCAAAACTAAGAAAATTACACCAAAAACCTATATCAACTCCAATGTATAACTAAAATACAAATAGATCCAAATTGGAGAGTATCAAATTCATATTTACAAGGCCACAATCACTTGATACAATTAGTAAATGACAAAATATAACTAATATATTGAGTATAACATTATATATCATATCGTTGAAACATAAATGCAAAGGGATATGAGTGAATCATGCTCAATACTTCACCATTGGAAGTAGTCCACCATCTATATTCTAGTCTCCAATAGTGGTTATTCATGCCATCCAACCATGTGAAACCTTCAAACCCACCCCACCATGCTCATGGAGGTAGTCACATAGCCCAAACAAGGAATCAAGCATACAATGGAATGTAGGTATACACTCACACCAATCAATACATACAAATACAAATAATCAATAACACATGGAGAACACTCAACATGATGAAAAATGTCCATAATACAATACTAATACAACCCAATCATAGTACTCTAGGTTACTACTCACAACTACTAGACCTAGACTTGAGATTAATAAGCATAGGGGGTATCCATACTTGCACGGGTCATATCTGACATCCGAGGAATCTATACCCAAAAAAGTCAAGTCTAACATCTGAGTGTTGGAATAACTAATACAAAGATTGTTTTGATTACTAGAAAAATTTGGTTTTGAAGGGGCCCTGAAACCCTTTACATAGCTAAAAGAAAAATATTGAAATAAGACTACACAACAAAAAGAGGCAACAACAATGATTTTCCCATAGAAGGGATACAAGGGCACTAGCAGAAGAAACAACATAAAAAACA